>OV651835.1:811226-1048726 GCA_927349885.1 Psylliodes chrysocephalus
CAGGCGTTGTTGAGTTATGCGCTTACCAACACATTTTAGGATTCATTTTTATATTATAGATAGAAATTTTCTTTTTTCTTTTATAAAAACCTTTTTCTGATAACAAACACAACAAAAAAAAATTAGCGAAATCCGTCCAGGCGTTGTTGAGTTATGCGCTTACCAACACATTTTAGGATTCATTTTTATATTATAGATAGAAATTTTCTAATTTTCCGCGCCATTTTCCTAATTTTTTCTTTTATAAAAACCTTTTTCTGACAACAACAAACACAACAAAAAAAAATTAGCGAAATCGGTCCAGGCGTTGTTGAGTTATGTGCTTACAAACACATTTTGCGATTCTTTTTTATATTATAGATTGACCATTTTTTATGCAAGTGATAATGAAGAACATGATTTTGTGACAGAAGTGGAGGAAGTGGATGATATCATAACAGACAACGAATATCCTGAAAGCAATGATTTGGAGGATTTGGTCGGAACTAACGATGTGTTATGTGATCAACATGTATATAAAGTGAAAGATGGAACTTTGTGGTCTAAAACTCCGTATAACTTACGGGTCAAACGGGCAAAACATAATAATTCAAAAGGTAGCAGCAGGACTAACGCTCTACAGTTTAAGTTTTCACTAGTAAAATAGAGGCCTTCTGTGTTTTTTTCATGACGAAATGAAAAATACAATTATCACTGAAACAAACCGAAAAGCCCAAGCATGGTATAAAAATAAAAATGTACAATTTGTGCCTATTATAGAAGAGGAAATTGAAGCTTTTATTGATCTGTTTATTTTTTGGGGGTTCTTCATAGCTCAAAGGAGCCTCTTACAATGCTTTGGAGCTAGGATCCTGTATTTTGTCGACCAGTAATATCCGCTGTAATGTCTCGAAATGGATTCAAGCAGATTTTATGCTTTCTATGTTTTGATAATTTCGAGACTAGAGCAGAAAGGAGAGCAACAGACAAATTGGCCCCAATCCGAGATGTTTTTGATAATTTGATAATTTAAACTGCAAAAATGCATAAAATTCAGGGGAGCACTTATGTGTTGATGAAAAATTGGTTCATTTTCGTGAGAGAACTCCAGTTAGAGTATACATGAAGAGTAAACCTGACAAATATGTTTTAAAATTTGGGCACTGGCAGATTGTTGTACAGCGTATACCGTCAATATGCAAGTATATTTAGGTAAGTTTATTTTACGTTGCACTCTAAATACACGTTTTCATGTTTATCACTTTTTCTACCTAAGGTAGGCAACATAGCTAAAAAGGGTAAGGGTCAAAGAGTTGTTCTGGACTTGGAGGAACATTTACCTGAAGGCGACGTAATAACTACAGACAACTTCTTCACAAGTTTAGAATTTGCTGATAAACTTCTATAGAAGAATCTTTTATTATGTGGTACTTTGAGAAAAAACAAAACATTTATACTGAAGGAGTTGCTTTCTGCTACATATAAAAAAAACTTCTCAAGTATGTTTGCATTTCGTATATCCCGAAAAAGAAAGCTGCTGTCATTTTGTTATCTACAGCACATAGACAACCAAATTGGAAAATAAAATGTTAACCATAAACCCCACATTATTTGTAAATACCACCGATCAATTGGCGAAAGAGTACACGACCCAACGAAAATCAAACCGTTGGCCAATGACAATGTTTTACCATCTTCTAGGTATTGGTAGAATCGACTCCTTCAAACTCTGGATGAACAAATACCCACATTGGGAAAAGGGGAACCTGGATAATAAGAGAATCTTAGAGTTGGGAAAAGAATTGGGAAAAAGGAATATAATACGAAGGAACGAAGGTACACCACCAATAATAATGTGCAATTGAAAAAGAGATAAGAAGAGTCGGAATCGGTGCTTCAAGTGCAATAAAAACTTCAGCAAAGAGCATTCAAAAGCTCACTACATTTGTAATAAATGTCAGTAAATACATTTTTTATAATATTACAATAAATAAGACTCATTAAAACTTGAGATTTCAATTTAGTATACTTTTAAAATGCATTTAATTGTCTATTTAATCTAAACTGATGAAAAAACTTTGGGGTACAGGTATACCCCACTTGGTCATAAACGTAGGTTATTAGAGTCGGACTTATGAAGGTTAAATACTCATATAAATTGTAAAATATAAACAGCTTAAAGTGGGCTTTGGCAGTTTAAATTATTGTTTACCACAAAGAAAAGGTTATATTTTACCTGCAAATGCTATAGTGGAAAATGTTAAAATTTGGCTTAAAACTAGTGGTCAAATATTAATATATACTGAGAAAATTTAAAAAAATATAAAATCTGTACGAAAATACTTTATTAAAAAAGTGACAAGCTGAATAAATTTATAGTAAATAGATGAGACTTTATTAAGATTACCATTTCAACGTTTATTAAAAGAAGCAAACAATTGGCCTTTATAATAAATTTAAATAATATATTTTTTAAATTTTTGTTGATCCCGTAAACATAGGATAAATGCCAAACTAAAATTGAATATTTTTGAGTTATTATTTAGAATTTATTATTTAGTTTAGAAGTTATTATTAGAATATTTATTATATAGAATATTTATTTAGATTTTTATTAATACATTTACACCAAACAACGCGCTCTTATCCCAAGTGCCCTACATAATTCTATGCAGAACCCATCAAAGTTTCTTCTAAGAGTAAAGAATGGGAGGACGAGGGAGATGATATTAACCGAAAATTTGGTATGTAGATGTCACCCTCAATTCAGAAAATTATTCGAAATATGTACTACCAATTAAAATTGGAAAATAATAGATTTAATTACGGTTTCATAGAAAGAATGCTCATTTGACAAAAATTTCAAAATCTTCAATTAAAAAATTTATTACGAGCCAAGAAAAAAGCGGAATAAAAGATCTCTAGTTAGTCTAGATTTCTGCATGATGAAGACTATTGGAAGAAAGGTTTGTAATTTTTATTTTAATAATATCGTGCTGTATTTTTAAAAGATTAAAAATTAAATAAAGTTGTTTCCCGGTTTCCCTTACAAATCTGACAAAACCACTAGAAAAGTACTTCATTCTTTGAGTTTTAGATATCCTACTTTAAATAGAAGAAGTATATTGGGGAACCTTAAAGAATTATAGTTTTACTTAACGAATACGTCACTAGAGTAGATGAAGCTCGACAAGATAGATTTATACTGTATATTGATAAGACTTGGACTCAAGATATTGTGAAAAAATAAAAAATACGTGTGGCACTCGGGGACTGCCGCGGTAAAGCTATTGCATAGCATTTTTTATCAACCAATCCAATTATAATTATTTATTTATTCTATTTATACAGTATTTTTTTTTCTTTGATATTATTTCAAGTTTTTTCTTTGATAATAATTCAAGTTAAACTTTTTGAGCATGGTGACCGATAAGAAAACATTTTTTTTTTCTTATATCGAATAAATGAGAAGTTAATATTGTTTAAAATATTTTTATTGTCTTACAATTCTAGGTTATTCAGGAATTTTTATCATTGAAACTATGGGTTTATGGTAATGGCGTCAATGGTGGTCCCATATTTTGTTTTGGATTCTTGTGGATCACTATTCATTTTCAAATTTAATTTATCCAATTTTTCGATTTTTCGATTTTTTGATTTTTCGATTTTTTGATTTTTCGATTTTTCGATTTTTCGATTTTTCGATTTTTCGATTTTTCGATTTTTCGATTTTTTGAATTTTCGATTTTTTGATTTTTCGATTTTTCGATTTTTCGATTTTTCGATATTTCGATTTTTCGATTTTTCGATTTTTCGATTTTTCGATTTTTCGATTTTTCGATTTTTCGATTTTTCGATTTTTCGATTTTTCGATTTTTCGATTTTTCGATTTTTCGATTTTTCGATTTTTCGATTTTTCGATTTTTCGATTTTTTTATTTTTCGATTTTTAGATTTTTAGATTTTTCGATTTTTCGATTTTTCGATTTTTCGATTTTTCGATTTTTCGATTTTTCGATTTTTCGATTTTTCGATTTTTCGATTTTTCGATTTTTCGATTTTTCGATTTTTCGATTTTTCGATTTTTCGATTTTTTTGATTTTTCGATTTTTCGATTTTTCGATTTTTCGATTTTTCGATTTTTCGATTTTTCGATTTTTCGATTTTTCGATTTTTCGATTTTTCGATTTTTCGATTTTTCGATTTTTCGATTTTTCGATTTTTCGATTTTTCGATTTTTCGATTTTTCGATTTTTCGATTTTTCGATTTTTCGATTTTTCGATTTTTCGATTTTTCGATTTTTCGATTTTTCGATTTTTCGATTTTTCGATTTTTCGATTTTTCGATTTTTCGATTTTTCGATTTTTCGATTTTTCGATTTTTCGATTTTTCGATTGTTCGATTTTTCGATTTTTCGATTTTTCGATTTTTCGATTTTTCGATTTTTCGATTTTTCGATTTTTCGATTTTTCGATTTTTCGATTTTTCGATTTTTCGATTTTTCGATTTTTCGATTTTTCGATTTTTCGATTTTTCGATTTTTCGATTTTTCGATTTTTCGATTTTTCGATTTTTCGATTTTTCGATTTTTCGATTTTTCGATTTTTCGATTTTTCGATTTTTCGATTTTTCGATTTTTCGATTTTTCGATTTTTCGATTTTTCGATTTTTCGATTTTTCGATTTTTCGATTTTTCGATTTTTCGATTTTTCGATTTTTCGATTTTTCGATTTTTCGATTTTTCGATTTTTCGATTTTTCGATTTTTCGATTTTTCGATTTTTCGATTTTTCGATTTTTCGATTTTTCGATTTTTCGATTTTTCGATTTTTCGATTTTTCGATTTTTCGATTTTTCGATTTTTCGATTTTTCGATTTTTCGATTTTTCGATTTTTCGATTTTTCGATTTTTCGATTTTTCGATTTTTCGATTTTTCGATTTTTCGATTTTTCGATTTTTCGATTTTTCGATTTTTCGATTTTTCGATTTTTCGATTTTTCGATTTTTCGATTTTTCGATTTTTCGATTTTTCGATTTTTCGATTTTTCGATTTTTCGATTTTTCGATTTTTCGATTTTTCGATTTTTCGATTTTTCGATTTTTCGATTTTTCGATTTTTCGATTTTTCGATTTTTCGATTTTTCGATTTTTCGATTTTTCGATTTTTCGATTTTTCGATTTTTCGATTTTTCGATTTTTCGATTTTTCGATTTTTCGATTTTTCGATTTTTCGATTTTTCGATTTTTCGATTTTTCGATTTTTCGATTTTTCGATTTTTCGATTTTTCGATTTTTCGATTTTTCGATTTTTCGATTTTTCGATTTTTCGATTTTTCGATTTTTCGATTTTTCGATTTTTCGATTTTTCGATTTTTCGATTTTTCGATTTTTCGATTTTTCGATTTTTCGATTTTTCGATTTTTCGATTTTTCGATTTTTCGATTTTTCGATTTTTCGATTTTTCGATTTTTCGATTTTTCGATTTTTCGATTTTTCGATTTTTCGATTTTTCGATTTTTCGATTTTTCGATTTTTCGATTTTTCGATTTTTCGATTTTTCGATTTTTCGATTTTTCGATTTTTCGATTTTTCGATTTTTCGATTTTTCGATTTTTCGATTTTTCGATTTTTCGATTTTTCGATTTTTCGATTTTTCGATTTTTCGATTTTTCGATTTTTCGATTTTTCGATTTTTCGATTTTTCGATTTTTCGATTTTTCGATTTTTCGATTTTTCGATTTTTCGATTTTTCGATTTTTCGATTTTTCGATTTTTCGATTTTTCGATTTTTCGATTTTTCGATTTTTCGATTTTCTTTTATTAAATAAATGAGAAGTTAATATTGTTTAACGCCGCACCGCTGTGCTGGTCGGAGTGGGGGGTGTTAGTTTTTTTTTCGTTACGGTTTCGTTTTTTTCTTGATTCGGTCGCCGCGCTCAAAGCCCGCGATAAAAGTTATGCAATAATGGCTTAACGATGGAGTGATCAATCTGCTAAATGTTCTGTGAATGCTCCTCCAAATAGAGGAAAACGTACTATAATATTACATTCCGGTAATGAAAACGGTTTTGTGTCGAATTACTTGTTATTATCAGCAAAGGATATTTTGAGTTATTCAGCAGATTGTCACCAATAATATGATATCTACCTTGTTCGAGAAATGGTTTGGAGAACAATTAATTCCTAATTTGCCACCAAATGCTATTATAGTAATGGATAATGCCCCTTACCACTCTCGTCAAACTAGTTAAATTCCAAAAGCGAAAGATCGAAAAGAGGTAGTTTCCGCGTTTTTTGATAAAATGGGTGTATCATATCCACCTACATTATAAAAAAAAAGATTTTCTTGTAATATTAAAAGGCTTAAATCTCAAACCTAGGCATGTTGTAGATTAGATGGCTACGGCATTCGTTCAAACCGTAATTCATTTACCATCGTGTTATTGTACATTAAATGCCATAGAATTAATTTGGTGTAATAATATCAAAATGGAGATAGAAAAAAATTAATCCTGCGTTGTCTGAAACCGTTTTAAATATCAGAAAAGTTGTTGGAAGTTTATTCATCTCAAGAATTATGCTTCAATTGCGTTCTCCGTCTTACCAAAATTAAAAATAACTATCGACATAGGCGCTGAAACTCAAAAATTGCTTTGGGTACCCGGCCTCCATGGGAGAAATCTGGCTATCATCCCCCCACCTTCCACAACCCCCACCTCCCCACCTTTCACACCTCACTTAAAGGCATCACCTGTTTGTTAAAAGCACTTAAAAAGCTATTTTAAAGCGCTGATTTTATAAAAGTTTCCTTTAAAAAAGGTATTGTCAAATGTCCAATTGCTGGATAGGCTGGAGACTCCCACCAAAATCGGGATATCTGACAACCCTATATGCTCGCTGGTATTCAGTGGTGCTGCGGTGTTAGAGTACCAATGAAATAAGTAGAAACACAATATAAAACATTTATTAACTATCATAAATTTAAAAGGAGATTTTTGATTATTTATTAATACACATATAATGGAATATTTTATATATACAGGGCAGCCGTTTGAAAACAGGTCATTTACGAAAAAACGCTTGGACCCGTCAATTTTTGATTTTTGGGGGAAACATTTTTTTGCTAGTTTCACCCCCTGAACGGAAACCCTCTAGCGGGGATGAAACTTACCCCTAAAATCCTAAATGGAAAAATAGGTCGAATAATAGCTTATTTTGAAGTTACTTTTACATAGATTAAAACTCCCGAGTTTTAAAACGATACTGTCTTCCTAGCCATGATCATTTAACGATTTTTATTTTCTGTAAAAGCTTACGAGTTACTCGAGTAAATGCTGAAAATGCTGACCCTGGGCCTTCATGCAATAACAGAGGTTTTGTTCAAAACGCTGTCGGACATTTTGAAGCATCTGTGGGGTGATTTGATGACATTAATCAATTATCCGTTGTCGCAGATTTTTCAGTGATGTTGGCTGGGTGACATAAATTTTAGTTTTCAAGTTGCCCGATAAAAAATCTAACGAGCTTAGATCTGGAGACCGTGGGGGCCATTCAATACTTCCTCTTCTTTCGATCCGTTGACCTGGAAACTTTTGAACCAAATACTGACGAACAGTGGCGCACCGTCTTGCTGGACTATTAAGTTGTTTGCTATGTACTGATCGTCATTCTCAATCAATTCTAGTAATGCTGGTTAAATGGCGTTTTCTAATATGTCCAGGTACATTCCTGGGGTTAAAGTTCCAGGTAAAAAAAGGGGCCAATTATACGGTTACCAAAAATGCCAGCCCAAACATTATTAGTTTTTTCGGATGTTACCTATGTACTTCCTGAAATATTCTGAGATTTGAATCGGACCTATAACGACAGTTATGATGATTTACCGTATCATTTAGAAAAAGTACATTCGTCTGAAAAAACACATGTTCAAAAGAAATTGCTGTTCATTTATTGCCCGTTCAGTCATAATTTCACAAAATTGTAATCGCCTATCAAAATCGTCTTCGTTAATTTCTGTTATAAGATGTATTTTGTAGGAATGATACTTGTGTTTTCTCAATATCTTCTGAATGCTTCTTCTCCTAATACCAGTTGTTATTGCCAACTGTCTTGTACTCTTAATGTGGATTCTAGAAAAACATGCCCTTAAATTGCCACCTCTGTAGCTTCATTTACTACGGCATTTTCCATTTCATGTTATTTGTTAGCTACTGACCTCGTTTCTCAAAATTTTTTGACTAATACCAAAATATACTTTCGATTATAGGCGATCTTTAAATTTAAGGAATACTCGCCCTGTATATGACGCTAATTGCCTATAGCAATAAAAGTTGTGTAATATTCTAAGTATTGTAAACGGCTGAATCACCGAATGATTCTTTTGAGGTTTTTGTTAGAGAATGATTTGTGTTGAGTGAGTTGATTATAAACCGTTGTTTCGATCAAACCTGCGTTTTGTTTTAGTATATTTATTTCAATGGAATATTTATTACAAATTATTACAGTCGATAACAAGATTTTGATGTTGTTTGTTGAACAGTTGGGCAGTTCTACTAGCACATTCATTGTTTGCAAAAAAGTGAAATAAATTGCACCTTCCCAGCAATTGAGTAAACCATTATCACTGATATGCCACTTTTATGACAAATCTACAACGAAATAAAATAAACCTTACTATTTTACGGCGACCAAAGAATATCATTTAATAACAATAATTGATAGCCACCGAAATAAAATTAGAATTGTTACAAAGAATTCTTTTTTTTTAATAACAATATAAAAATTATGTTAAACTGGTTTTGTACTTTCGGCGAACCACTGTATGGGCTACATAGATAGTAGCGATATAAAACTTGGAGGTTATTATCTAGGTAAAAATACCTTCTAAATATGATATCATTTGACCCATCTTTCCATTTAAGATTCTACTGGTGAGTCTTGTGGGATCATTAAAATGTCGGATCCCATCATAAATAAATTGTTTTACTAAGACTTATAAGATCTATTTAATTCGTAGAATAAAAAGACATGTTTTGCATATAAAAATATAAAAGTCATAATCAATAATAAATCTTAGCAAACAAAGTTGCTTAGGAGATGAGTTTATCCTTTGTCATACAAGGACTGCCACAAATTGAAGGGTTGGCTAAAAAGTGTTTAGTGTGTGACATTTCAACCTATGCAGTGCAACTGAGGAGCTACAATACTTTCCATCCTTTTTTTAAGTGTACATGTTAATACAGTGTACTGTTAGATTTTATTTCGAAATGTTTTTCTTGTATAATTTAAAGTTTCTGCGTTTCCATCTTTTGTGTTATTGACAAGAATGGTTTTTAGAATTAGTAAGTGCTAGGTATCCGATAGGTCCTTTCTACTTGAAGAATACTATCGTGATACCATTTTTGTATCTTCTGGTGTTTTCTACCAGGGCGTTTCGTTGCCCTAGGTAAAAAAACTAAGGACTATTTTTCACTAGCATATATGTGTGGGCTCATGTGGACAATTGATCCTTTAGCATACGACAATTGGGACCTCCACATATATGCATATATGTGTGGGTGCATGTGGGCGGTTGCTCCTTTAGCATGCGACAATTGGGACCTCCACATATGTGTGGACCGAGTCTTGTACCAACAAAATGCTACTTGTAAGTGTGTTGTGTATTATGCTGTTATTGTATGGTCTTGTATTGCGATTTTTTTTAATTATTAGTACTCGTATGTTCAAAAGTGTGTGAAGTTTAACTGTGTGGCAGCCAGTAGAAAGAATAAACTCACCTCCGTACAATAAATGTGTCTTGCTCATACTGCTGCTGCTGTTGCACTTGGCAATTCAGCCGATTGCAGGCTCTGCTGTGGTCTCTATCGGAATCTCTGTTCTAACCAGATTTTTTTTTCATCTTGGGCTGTTCTATCGGGGTCACCAATTGTGGGATCAATAAAATGTCGGATCCCATCATAAATAAATTGTTTTACTAAGACTTATAAGATCTATTGAATTCGTAGAATAAAAAGACATGTTTTGCATATAAAAATATAAAAGTCATAATCAATAATAAATCTTAGCGACCAAAGTTGCTTAGGAGATGAGTTTATCCTTTTTCATACACGGACTGCCACAAATTAAAGGGTTAGCTAAAAAGTGTTAAGTGTGTGACATTTTAACGTATGTAGTGCAACTGAGGCGCTACAAGTCTCACCCCCGATAGAGGGTGAAAAAAATTTTCCCCCTAAAATCAAAAATTGACGGGTCCGAACGTTTTCTAGTATATAGATGACATGGTTTCTCGCCAGCACTACGAGTGAGCTGTTTTTGACTCTATAAAAACGTTTTATTCTAACTATGCTTGATCGGGAGCAACTTTCAAATGTTCTCCCCTCAGGCATTTCCTCAATAGCATATGTACAGAACTCTTGTCTTGATAATTGGAGACCGTTATTAGTCGTAGGGTTTTATGCACCAAGAATAATAAACCCTTAAGTCCAAGTTCAACGCGCTGTCTATAACAAGTCACGACGACTTTTTTATCACAAAAAGTACAGCTCCGAACGATATTTTATCAAGGCATTCTGTTGCTATACCAACGTCAGCTTCTTCGTTTCACTTATTGGCACTTTTTCTCCACGTTGTGTTATGGGTGCTCAGAACCCAGTTTTAAACTGCTCTGGGTGGTTGCGCACCCTGAGCCCCGAGAAATCGGCGCCTATGACTATCGAATATTTCGGGCTCATTCTTGCATTATAAATCTGAATGATATGTCAAGTGAAGATGATAGTGTTAATATAACCATGTATCTGTTGGTTCACGTTATTTTGGAAATAAACATGGTTTTGTTCTTATTTTCTTTTTCTAAGAATCTAACCATGACGTGTTGAGAAGGCTTGGATGCTTCAATCACTTTAAAAATTAAAGCCAGACCAATATATTCCACAGTAATTTAAATTTTTTATTATAAGAGGATACTAATAATAGTTGTTCAAGCATTTTTCGTAACATCCTTCATTGATTTTTAATATTCAATGCAATAATTAAATATTTTAAGTAAATATTACAGTTTCATGGCAATTTTTATTACAAGTCGTGAATATTTATTTCAAATTAATTTTATGTGTTGCCTATAAAACTAAATTTAGTGATATTTATTAAATAATCGAAGAAGGAAATTATGCAAATAATGTGATAATATTTAAATACGTATAATATTTCCTCTTTATAGCATAATATACTGCTAATAAGTCCGTCCCTGAGTCGCCGTTAAACGAGTTTTTATACGATATCCTTTGTTTTGCCGAAAAAGAAAGAATATCTTCACCTCCAACTATACCACTTGTAATGCCCATACCAAGATAAGCGCCCCGGTCTGAATATCGCGCTTTCGTGAATTCGTTAGACAAGTATCATAGTACACTTTAATTACAAATTACAAATAAGACAATAAGTCACAAAACTGCACGTTGGCTTAAGGACTGATAGTATTTAAATTAAATTAATTTCTCATTGGTATGCTTTTATAAAACCTTAAAATTTTTATCGACGCGTAATGGAATTGAAACTCCTGCAGGAAATTGGATTCCTATCCTGCTCAAGAATGCTGACAACTAAAACTGCAGGAATATTATCGTTGAAATTCATTCTCATCGGAATCAAGTTCCTTTAATTCGAGAATCGACCCCCTGATGGAAATACAATTTTTTGTATCGAATAAGCTGATAAGCAGTGAATCAAAAAATAGTTCGATTTTACAAAATTTAGAATTAAGACTCGTAAAAATACAAAAATTGCAAAGTAATTTTAATTGTAAAATTTTTAAATACTAAGAAATGTTTAATGGCTAGGTTTACGTAAATATTTTTTTTGTGGACTTTACACTTCTTTGTAGTTCATTATATCAGAAAAATGCTTAATTATATACACAATTTTAAGATACAAATTACTGGTGATGTACAAGAAATTAACGATTGGCTTGGTAATAGTGAAAAGATTTTCAATATGAATATTCGAAGTATAAGTTAAAACTTCGATAATTTGAAAATACTACTGCATTAATTTAAGAATGCATTCGATGTAATTGAAACTAGGCAGTTGCCAGATCTTTCAATATGTTATTTACAAGGGTATATTCTTTTTACAATAAAGGTAATATTAACCAGAATGAAGGAGTTTTGTTATACAGGGTGTTATTGAAATACACGTACATATTAAAACTGGTTATTGCGCAGATCCCCACTGAATGTAGAAAAATATTATTTTTTAAAAATACCCCTTATTAAGGGAGTTATTAATTTTTGAAAATTAATTCTAAAACAAACGTACTTCACTGATATGTTGAGGATGACCTATATAAATTAGGTTTATTTACCTATTTTAAACATCAACGGTAATTAATATGCAAGTTTTTGTCAGATGATAAGAAAACTAGTCTTGTAAGAAATAACCATGTTGCCAAGATTTTCGAATTAATTTCTATTTCCGAAGACTGGTTTTTACTACCCTCGTTATCAAAAAACTAAAATATTTGATAAATGATTGTTTTTAAACTATACATTTTTGAAACTATAGATTATTAAAATTTTAGTTGATTTACGAATCTGGCTAACACGAGCGCGTCATTTCCAAGTTGGTAAAAAGTGTTGTTACGATTACTTTTAAATATTTTTTTACGTTGTCACTATTTACGAATATTGAACTAACGGATATAGTGCTGGTTTATGGGGCAGCTGGAGAAAATTCTTGGCAAGCACAAATCCTGTATCGCGAACGGTTTCCAAATCGGAGAATTCCGTTTATTTCAACTGTTCAGCATCTAAGAGACCATGGAAAATTTGAGAGTGTCAATTCAGATCGAGGGAGAACAAGAACACAAAGAACATTGGCGGCCGAAGAAGAAATATTGGAAGCTGTTGAAAACCGGCCTCAATTAAGTTGTAGAAGACTAGGTCTTGAAATTGGAGTGTCCTCATTTGTTGTGTGGCGGACACTTAAAGAACAAGGTTTACATCCTTATCACATCCAAAAAGTCCAGGCCTTATATCCAGGTGATGAAGAAAAGAGAGTGGAGTTTTGTGAATGGATGATTCAAAAATGTGTTGATATTCCTGATTTTCTAAAAATATTATTGTATACTGACGAGGCTTCATTCACTCGTGATGGCGTGTTCAATATGCACAATACGCATATTTGGAGTGATGAAAATTCTCACGCCATTAGGGAAACTAGGCATCAAAGAAAATGTTCAATAAATGTTTGGGCTGGCATAATAGATCAGTATTTAATCGGGCCTTATGTTCTCCCGAACAGATTAAATGGGCCAGGATATCTCCACTTTTTAGAAGATATTTTGCCAGTACTCCTAGAAGAGATACCGTTACAATTAAGGCAACGGATGTGGTACCTACTAGATGGCGCTCCTCCTCACTTTGATTTAAACGTACGGCAGTTTTTGAACATTAGATTTCCTCAAAAGTGGATAGGCAGAAATGGACCTACTAAGTGGCCTCCGAGATCTCTGGACTTAAATCCATGCGATTTCTTTTTGTGGGGTCACATGAAACAACTGGTTTATAATGAACCTATTAATAGTGTTGAACAATTAACCAATAAAGTTAATGCGGTAGCCGAGGAACTACGACAAAATCCAAGACTAATTTCTAATGTTCAAAGTTCTTTGGAAAGACGATTGCAAGTGTGTGTAAATAATAATGGACGGCATTTTGAACAATTACTGTAATAAACTTTATTTTGAATTAATTGGTTTTGCTACGGCAACAGTGCAATTTCTATGGGTAAGTTCAATTTCGATTTATTTTACTTCTTTAAATATGGAAACTAGTAGGTCGGAAAAGGGGACTCTTCCCCAATATTTAAATTTTAGAATTTGAAGTTAAAATTGGTGCCAATCGTTTTTGGTCATTACATACTATTCCCCATTTTAATATGTACGTGTATTTCAATAACACCCTGTATACAAAAGATAGCCTAAAGTGTGATTTTGAGGAAATTCAAATGGTTTTATGAAATTGTTTATTACTACTTTTTTATTTCATGATAAAAAAATTAAAATATCACCAATTTACAGACCTCCAGCAACATCAGCAAATGAATTTCTAGAAGTTTTAAAGATTATTTTAGCCAATAAAACAATATACAAAATATAATAAACATTTTTATAGGCAACATAAATATTGATTTAAAAAAAGATACAAGGAGTCTGTAAATCATGTATAGATCATTGCTTCATTAAAGATGACTCGGAATCATTTAAGTACAATCCAATTTGAATCAGATACAACTGACCACTTTTCTACCATACTTCAAATTATTTTTAACGTAAACTGGATTAGTGTATATGCGACAATCAATATTGAAAACTTAACAGATATATTTTTAAGAATAATTCAAGATGTTTTAGGTTGTTCGACTAATAAAATAAAACTAAAAAATTTAGATGTTAAACGAAGTCTATGGATAACGAATGCGTTATTAACATCGGCCAAACAAAAGAGACAATTACACCTATTATTTAAGCAAAATCCAAATGAGGAAAACAAAAAAAAAATTTAATATATTTAAAAATATTTTCAGTAAACTAGTAATTTCAGCAAAAAAAGATTACTACAATAATTAGTTATTATCAAATGAAAATAACTCAGCCGCTCATTGGAAATCTGTCAATGAACAAATAAAAACAAATATTTAAATAAAATATAAGAAATAAATAAACGGAAATAGTGCGAATAACAAAAAGGAAATAGCAGACACTTTCATTGATTTCTTTTCTAGCATTGGTGAAAAAATGGCCACAAAGATCACAAACCAGAATCAAAACAAAAATTATAAATTCAAAACAAAAAATATAACCAAATAATTTTTTCTGGAAGACATACAGGAAACTGAAGTTTTAAAAATTATAAATACACTAAAAGCGAAGAAGTCCGCAGATATTAATCACACTTCGCCTAAAGCACAAACAGGTTGACCCAAAATGCCAATGAAAACGAAAAACAGCATTTTGTTAGCGGTTAATAGCACATTAAAAACCAGCTTGAATGAAAAGCCTAGCTGATCCTTTTTTCAAGATAAGTGGGTTTTTACTTTTTCATAATTTTTCATCATAATTAACCTGGTTAATTTTCCACCCTAAATTTTTGTTCTCGAGGCCCATGCGATGGTAGGTAGTTACAGCTCTTGAGAGTGATCGTTTTTACCCCTGAGAAGCTTTTTTTACGAGAAAATCGGTCAAACTGAGGCTTTTCGAGGCTGTAGGCCTAATCCACAGCGAAAATAAAAATAAAACCGAAAATAAAAATAAAGGAAACTTACGAAAATGTGAAGACCTTATTTGAATTGACAAAGGTCAACGAGATACCTTTCAAATTCTCCTCTGACTTGAAACTTATACTAATGAATAATGGCCAGTAAACTGCAACATCAACGTATCCTTGCCCTTACTGTTTCATCACTTTGAGCCAATTGCACACTTTTGTAAAAGTGACTGTTGATGCCGATAAAGAGGAATCTATGGAAATTGATGATAATATAATTTTGAAAACATTTTTGAGGGTAATGCCTGCCGAAAACTTCTGCAAGAATCGAATAAATTGCTTGATCCTGAAATTTACGAACAGGTTGGTCCGTTCAAGTTAGCCATACGTCGCTGCTTTTAAGAGAATGAATAAAATTGAACATGACTGTTTCTTCACGCAACGTGCAGATATGACCGATTTATATGAGAACTTGGAAAAACTTAGAAAGTACTGGGATATCTCAAACTCTAAAAATGCACATTATGCTTGATCACTTTAAAGACGGCATTTCATTATCAAACAACGATGGTTTGGGTTTGTGGTCAGAACAGGCCGGAGAATCTGTTCACAGAGAATTTTTGAAATTTTGGGAAAGATTCAAAATAAATTTCATACATGATTCATCATATTCCGGCCGTTTAAAAAAAGCGGTAGTTACTTTTTCTTTACAGCATTTATAAAAACATGCTGTAGTTAGTTCATTATTATTTTTATTTTCGTTTTCTTTTTTATTTTTGCACTGGATTAGGCCTACAGGGGACACTACTTTATACAAAACGCGCCATGATATTTATTTCGTTAGATGGTGTGGAAAAAATATCGTTTAAACGTTAATTATAATGAAAATTTATAAAAAAGTGAAAATCCACGTATATTGAAAAAAGGATCAGCTAGGATTTTCATTCAAGAAAGCTTTTAATGTACTATTAAACGCCGTTTTTCGTTTTCAGGCGAAGTGTGCAATGGTATCAAGGCTAAACCCTTAACTTTTCTTACAAATAAAATATTTAATACCGGAGAATGTCCAACAGCTCTTAAAAATAAAATTTTTTAAAAAGCTCTAAAACGTAGGATAATTAAATATTTAAATAATTACAAAATAATGGCACCTAATCAATATGGATTCACGGATGGGAAAGACACGCAAGATGCTATTTTGGAACTTCTAAATATAATTAATAGAAATGTTGATAACAAAATCCCAACGCTATGCCTCTTTGTAGACCTTGCTAAAGTCTTTGATACGGTTAGTCACTCTCAGTTTCTAGAAGTACTAGAAAAAATTGAATTTAGAGGAACTCCAAAAAACTCCTGAAAAATTATTTAACAAATAAAAGACAATGCGTCCGAATAGGGAATTCTTTAAGTGACTTTAAAGCTGTTAAATACTGGGTTCCTCATGGTACGGTACTGGGACCGATTTAATTTAAAATATATCTAAACGATATTTTTAAAATTGGAAGTAAAGGGGATATAATTAGCTTTGCGGATGATATAGCTATTGTCTACTCATCAAATAGCTGAAATGAATTAAAAGTAATTGTTCAAAAAGATTTTTCAAAAATAATAAAGTGGTTTGACAATTGATTACTGACTGTAAACATTAGCAAGACCTTCTTGGTCCCTTCTACATCATATGCATGCTACTTACCTTATTATATTTCAATAAACATACCTATGAATAACTCTACAGTCTCTATAACTCTAAATATAGAATACCTCGGCTCATCTTAAATGGGATACCCACATACATTTTTTAGCGAAAAAACTTTGATTTGTGGCACATAAGTTAAAACATATTAACATAAAATAATAAAAAGTACATGCAAATTCTCTATCATGCCCTAGTAGAAAGCCACTTGTCATATTCCATTGTTGCTTGGAGAGCTGCACAGAAATCGCATTTAAATTCAATAAACGATGACTGTCAACAATAAAGTTATCACAATATAGAAACATTTTAGTAATAGTTCGTAAACGAGTATATTAGACCAAGCGTCGGATCCTGTTGTTCTGATTGTTTTACTGTTGTTTTTTATATATTGGTCCAATGAAAAATCCAAATTCTCGATCTCGGGCGGTGAACACAACATTGTCACAAAGTTTTTACATTTCTTCAGTTTTTGGCAATATTTACCCTAAAGGACTAGTTTTTAAATAAAACCACGCCATTTTTTTAAAGTAGAATAAATTTACTACAATTTGAACCATTTATGCGCATCCAATAGTTTTTAAAATGCAGCTTTTCCAAATTATAATTTTTTTTTTAATTTGAAATTTTTTGCAATATTTTATTGTTCTGTGAGAATTTCGATTCTATATGCCAATATCCTTTGAAATATACTCTTATCCGATATTTTAAAGGACGCTAAAGACTGAAGAGGTTTAAGGGTACCTCCAGATAAATCACATCTACATTTTTCGTATTTAACATATGTTGGGAATAGGGTGTTAATACACTGCGACTTAAAAGATCTATTGTGCCCTCTTTTGTCGCCAATTCGGCAAGGAAATGTCTCAGTGCGTATAACGACCTTTCCAGTCCTATCTTCTCAAGGAATTGTAGGATTTGGAGTGGCTTCAAGTTAGGTAAATCCCCCTTTTCTCTTTGATATCCTCCTAGATATAGTGCCCTTGGATTCTGGAGTGCTACACATTCAGAATGTGAATGGAGATTTCGTCCTCCTCCTCACAGAATTTGCACTCACTATCATCTTCTACTACTGTCAGTTTACTAAGGTGTCCCTTTAGTCGGCAATGACCAATAAGGATTCCTGTTATAATAGGTAGCTTGTTCTTGATCAGGCAGATGTAGGCTTCCGATCTTTTCTGGTTATTTTCACCCAGAAATTTGACAAAATGAAAAAAACTAATTTTTTCTAATAATTGATCAAATAAAAGTTGTGTGTAATATAATTCTCTATAATTTTTATTCCATACATAATTACTCTAAAAAGGACCGTATTCGAGATATTTAAGAAAATGTGTAAATTTCGAATTTTGAAGAAAACTCAAAAACTGATAAAAGAAAAAACATTAAATTTTAAACTTAAGTTTTATTTTGGCCGGAGGTGAAATGATTAGATTTTGGACGAAGGCGGAACATCTGGAGGGTACTTTATGGCAGGCCGTTTTTATATTTTATGGAATATATCTGTTATATACGTTTGGAGAAGAAAATTTTTTGAGTAAAAGTTACTTCTAATATTATTTTTATATTTTTTTTAACGCAAAATTTTTGTGAAATGGTCCGTATTCGAGAAATTTTACAAAATGTAGAAAATTATGATTTTTAAGAAAATTGTTGAATTAAAAGATGTTTGCCATATCGATCTCTACAAGTTTTGTTTTTTTTTTGACATAATTTCTCTAAAATAGACTATAATGGAAAAATTGGGGTAAAATTATAAAATTTAAATTTTTCAGAATTTTCGAGTATGTGCAAAATGTATATATTAAGTTAACCTCTAAATATTTACAGAGGTGCTACAATAGGTTGTACAAAATAACCAAAAAAAGCCCACAATAACTAGATAGGAAAGTCATGTGTTGGACACATCAGATTTTTTTATATATTAGAAGGAATCTTGTGGAAGAAAAATTAAAATTAATTTCTATTTCAAATTTAATTTCATAAAAATATTCAAAATTAAAATAACACAATATTTTTTAATTGTATACAGTATAATATAAAAATAAAAGTGATAAAAGAAACAAAAATATACAAGTAATTGTACATAGTAAATAGTAGATTCCTCACTTTAAAATATTACGATTTAAACCAACTTGAATTATTTAGGAATATACAGGGTGTTAAAAGTAAAATTTTAAGATTTATGTTTTGCAATAACTTTAACTTTTTTTGGATATGTATACATAAAAATTTGGAAATAGAGGTTTTTGGGTACGAAAAATCATAATCTGGTACCTACTTCAATGTAATTTGTAAAGGGCGCTACATAGGCTACATTTGTGGCATAAATGGGCCCTAAATTTTTTTGCTGTTTAAGTTAGCAGTATTTTTGTAAAAGTATATTAAAGCCACGTTAATTTAATAAAATAAAGGTACACGGAAAAAAAATTGTAGAACAAATTTCTGCAATTGTAGATTTTTTCTCTACAATAAATAGTACATATAGGAACAGGGACAATTTGTAGTAAAAATTTCCAAATATTTGTGGAGAATGTATTGTAAAATTATTATCTACAATATTTAGTAAAATTATCCAAATGCATCATAAGAATTGTTCTACAAATTGTTATAATTTTTGCTATTCATTGTATGAATTTATATTAAATATGTATTGCGTTTTATGAAAATAAATACGAAAATTTTACAGAATAAATAGTAAAAATTCATACAAATTGTAGTAATTTTTAATAAAATTTGTAGTAGTATTCCATAATTATTATAATTATAACCTAGAAAAAATGTTCCTTAATAAAATATTCAATTTATTGTTTTAATATAAAAGATACAAATTCTTAATTACAATATGTAATAAATAACAGTAATAATAGCGCCCTCAGTCTCAGTTGGCTTTTCTACACCTGAAAAATATGAAATAAAAATTAATACCAATTGAACTGTTCATACCCATGAAACGGGGATATTTATCACCTTTACACTGATTTGGATATTAAATGACCTAGTCAGATAACTAACAAAAATGAGAAAGTAGGTATCTCACAATTAAGACAAAAAAAACATCATTGAACTTGGCACAAAATTCGATCGTTGGGCACAACATTCGATCGTTGGCCACAACTATTTTTTTTAAATAATCTACTGAAGTTATTTAAATTAGTTATCTAAAGGTAAATTATTCAGAAACAATAATAAATGTACTTACCACCAATATAATTTATTATTAAAATATTCTCAAACGCATCGGTGCTTGTAATACAATAATGTGTTATAGGTACTCGTATATGTACCATGCTTTGTTATGTGAACATGGCGAACGGCTACTGCTGTCTGGCCGTTTATGATCGAAGTCAGAAAACGTTGGCCAATAGCAGAATTCTGTTTTGTTCACATGAGTTAGAATTTCTACAATTTTATAGAATATTTTTGAACAAAATTGAATTTTTTTCATAAGAAGGGATGTAAAGTATACTATTTTTTGTAGAGAAAATTACTATTGTTTGTAGAGATAATTATTAATATTTGTACATTTTTACAGAAGTTAGTAGTAGTAATTACGATAATTGTAATAAATTTCTACTTCTACAAACAATAGTAAAATATACTAAACATTGTGGACTTCTTTCCTATTGTTGTAGCATTTTATTCGACAATTCAATTGCTACAATAATTAATAGTTTTTAACTATAAATTGTAGTAAAATTTTCTACAAATTGTTAAGTATTTTTCTACAAGTCTACTACTACAACATTGTAGTAAAATTTTCTAATCACATTTTTTTCCGTGTATACTTGTTATTAACCTTAAAACTTAACGGTTTACGATATAATCGCATTTTTAGGGATCAGCTGCATGATTATTATTGAAAACATTTAGAAAACAAATTAAGAAAAACATAGCTATATAACATTATAACTTTAATTGTGTCACATTAAATGTTTAATATGTCATCCATTCTTATTGATGCATTTATCTATACGTTCCATAGAAGATCGTTTTATATTAAACAACAACAGTGGATCAAAAAAAGCCGCTGCTCTATTTATTTCTTCTCAAAATTGGTTGCCGGTATTTATGGGATCGTTAAAAGCAATTCCTTTCATTGCACCCCATACATCGAAATCGAGAGGATTCAAGTCTGGACTACGTGCTGGCCAAGGGAAATGGCTACCACGACCAATTCAGCGTTCAGGAAAGTTATTTAAATATGTTTTTACTGTTTTCGTATTATGCGGCGGTACACCATCTTGCATGAACCACATATTTTGTCTTATATTCAGTGGCAATTCTTCCAATAGAATAATGAAATTAGTTTGCAAAAAATATAATTAGTTCTCACCATTCACATTACGGGGTAACTCGTATGATCCTAAAAAAATGTTACCAATTATACCACACCATACGTGTATTTTGAATTCATGTTGGAAATGCCTTTCTCGTTTACCATGTCTATTTTCAATAGCCCAAGATGATTGATCCTTAAATTAAAAATACCACGGCAAGTGAAGGCAGCTTCGTCGGTAAATAATAATCTGTCAACGAAGGTGTGATTAAGATTTTGCTTGTTTCGAATAGCACTTGCAAATTGGTATCTTAACGGTAGATCTGCTGGCAATAAATTTTGTACTGGAGTAAAATGTTATGGGTGATACTTCTCGAGGTGCAATATTTTTAAAATAGAAGTTCTACTGAATTCTAAAGCAGCAGATAAACGCTGTTTACTAATTTGAGGATCATCTTCAATGCGAACCATTATTTTGTCATCTTTATCAGGCGTATTTATTCTTGGTCGGCCTAAGTTATCATGCTTAGGACGAAACAAACCACTTTCACCTAAATTCCTAAATATATTTGTGAATGTTTGATGATTAGGTTTCTACCTTATTACGGGTAGCCTGTCCTGATAAAGGGTTTCAAATTACCGAACTCCCCTAATCAGGTTGACTAGTAACCTCAGGGGATGGGTTCCTGTAAATAGAAAGAAGGAAAAAAGAACTCGTTTGATTGATAGAATGTGAACGGGCCTTTATTATCTTATAACCTCGATCGTTGTCAAAATTAAAATTATAACCAACAAATTTACATTTATACTAAATGTCGACTATTAGGAAAGAAAGAAAATTATTATGTACAAGGCGTGTTTCCACAACTATTCTTACCTCTAAATTAAATACTCTTATAATATATTACCCCTTCAAGTGGGTGGTCAAAGTGCGGTTTACGTAGAGTACTCTTCGTATTACAAAAGTAAAGAAAAACCGTGTGGCGACATCATAGCACCACATAGTCTTACCTTTAGTTTTGACTTTTACGTCAATTTATTTTAAGGTTTCTTAGTCAGTTTTTATTTGAGGTTGGTCAAGTGTCAATGTCAGATGGTACCATTATAATATCACATATATTATGATCTTGGTCGATAGCTGCGTACACTAGCACCCTACTTATCCGATGGATGATAACCATGGAAAAAGGAAACAAAAATTTGATTGATTACTGATTTCGAAATTAACAAGACAAGACGTACCTTTGACACAACAATTTTTATATAACGCTTTTCATATTTTAAAATAAAATTATCTTTTAATTACTGAGATTCTGATTTCCTGCTACCTACAAACCGGTAGGTGGATATTACAATTAAATATTTATATATGCAAAAAAAATTGAGTCTATTTAATCAAGTATGTTTGTTGTAGGCTGAATCTCTCTGGACTGCTATGAAAATGACTTCGTATTCGGTGGGGTTATCTGTACTCTGTTGCAAACGGTGAAGTGGAGAAGCCCTATTCAATATGGAGAGGTGGAGAGAACTTGCACACAGTCCTTAGAGTATTCCTCTAATAAAAGTGTTTATACAGAATTGCAAATCTGAACGAGCGAAGAAATGAACGCATGAACGAAAGGAGCGAACCAAGGAGGTCTGAAAAACATTTACGATTATGTATACAGAAGGCTGTTGGGAATATAGGTAAGTGAACTAATAATTCATTCTGAAAAGCCCACCCTTGATGGTATGTGACCTTTTAGTTATTAATTTATTAAATTCGAACTTTTAGCCCGATACTATATCCACCACTAGGTGTATGCATCACAAAGATCACTAACAATATATCGGACTAAAGGAATCTATGGTTTTTGCACAAGAATAAATCCTAGAAAATCCTAGCTGAAATCTTGGCACATGCCACAATCAGAATCCAAGCAAAAACTGGGCCAGGAAGGAAGTTCCACAAAATGGCCAACAAAAGTCAATGTCTTAGCAAGAAGGCCCTGACTACAAAAGGGTAATAGGATAATTTCTGGTAAGACTGTGGTCAATATTTATAAATTTAGAAGAATCTGACAACTGAAGGAGTTAAGATAGACATGTAAACAATAACAATAAAAATAAAGCTTTTTAGTAATTAAACGAGCTAGAGTTATTGTTCAAAGTAGCGAAATATATTTACTTACATTTTAAATTATTTATTAAGGTAATAATTATAATTCAATATACTCCAGGTGAGATTATACATATTACAAAATATTATTTTATATTTTACTACAAAATATGTTTGATAAAAATGGATATTTCATGAATTTATTTAATGGACCAATTTTATTGATTTATATACATTTATATACCACACAAGTAGTTTAGTAATAAGAGTAGCTTAGGGTAAGTTAGAATCAAATAGAAGTAGAATAGTGTACATAGTTAAGCATAGAATAGATTAGAAGTAGAATAGTGTAAAGAGTTAAGTGTAGAATAGTAATAGATAGGTATGATAGATTAGACTAATTTAGGATAGGGTAGGGTAGACATTAGAATAAGTTAGAATAATTGAGATTAGTTAAGAATAGTTTAGGATAGATTAGAATAGAAAAACCTAGTTTAGAGTAGTGTAAGTTTAGAATAATTTACAATAGGGTAGGCTAGGAAATAGGATAGGTTAGAATAGTTTAGAGTAGTGTAAACTAGAGTAATTTAGACTAGTCTAGGTTTAGATAGAATAAAACCCGTAACAACCTGTTTGGATATCTTCTCAAATATTCTGGTTTCACAGCACGCCCATTAAAATTTTGCTGACAGTAAACAGCAACCATATCTCTCATATCTACACACATCGCTAAAATTCTTGGACCCCCTTATGTTTGTCAAAATGAGACATTATTATTAAAAGTCAAGAAGTGTGTTACATAGTACTTTTAATTTGGTTATGTATCCAATACAAATTGACTGAATAAAATTTTAACTGAAAAAGAAAAAAATACAAACGAAAAATAGTGCATAATAAAATGATTACTAGAATTTGAATTCCAGAAGAAAACCACTTTAGAGCGAAATCAAAAATTCATGAATATTTAGTGTGTCCTCCCCTGTTCTGTAGTAAGGTATTAACTCACCTGTGCATGGAAACAATAAGGGTGTTAATATAATCCATTGGTATGTTGTTCCATTCTTCTTGGGCCGCGACTGTGAGTTCCTGGAGGGTGATAGGAGGATTAATTCTGTTTTAAATTGCTCTTCCAACGAAATCCCACATGTGCTCAATGGGATTCATATCTGACGAATTGCTGGCCACGGTAATCTTTGAATATTCTGAATTTCTAGTGTATTTTGTACCCTTCTCGTGCGATTGAGCCTAGCATTGTCATCCATGAAAATAAAATTGGCTCCAATTTCATTTCGGAGAGGATAAATAATAGGTTCAATAATGTTTCAAACATATCTATCAGCTGTCATAGTGTCAAGAACGGGAATAAGCTGCGTACGACGACCATGCATTATGCCTCCCCAAAACATTACTGTTCCTCCTTGGCATGAAACGACTTCTCTGGCAAAATATAGTCTTTATGGTCGCCCTGGCCCTCTTCAACCTCTGTGTCGCCGACTATCACTAATTAAACCATATCTGGCCACTGAGCTAAAATCCAGTCTCTGTGTTCCTGTGTATACTATAGATGAGCAGCTATATGACTAGGAAGTAACCTGGGTACTCTAAATGGAATCCTAGATCGTAAATTGGGTCCAACAAGTCTCCGCCGTATTGTGATACTGGAAATGAATCGACCATACGTTCTTCTAAATTGAGTTTGGACAGCTGAGACTGTTGCGGTTCGATTCCGACATATATAACCTACTCTATACCGATCTTCTTTTGGATTAGTTACCCTAGGACGCCCAGCCCCACGTTTCCATTTAACGCTGTTAGTTTTCTGGTACTAACGCACTATTCGGATAACTGAAGCGCGGGGAATCCCTAGTCTATCTGTGATTCGATGACTCGGCAGACCCTCATCATGCAAAGCCACTATTCTTGCTCTATTGAACACTGGCACTGGCACAGTTGCAAAGAAATCAATCACGTTAACACGCAAAATCGATATGAACCACTTTTTAAACATTGGTACTTAAAATTGTGAGAATTTGTTTTTGTAAAGATTTTTAGATGCGTATCAACGGAGAAATAAATAAAGATTACATGTACAAAAAAGCAGCCACAACAAATATTTCGTTATAATATTTACGAGGGGGGGTCCAAGAATTTTGGCGATGTGTGTATATTAAAATAATTATTATGCCTCAACATTTTCTGCTTTTTTTAAATTAACCAAAAAAAATGCAAACTAATATTACAATACTGACATAATATTGAAACAAATCGAATGCTTTGCTGTCAAAATCATTTGTGGCGTCCGCCTACTAAGTTAATAATTCCCGAAATGAATAATTATTACTTTGGGAAAAAATTAATACATCAAATGTTGTTGTTTAATATGAGACGATCTTTTATGTAACGTGTAGATAAATGCATCGACGACAATGGAGGACTTATCGAACATTTAATGTGATACAAATAAGGTTATATTGTTATTTAGCTTAGTTTTTTTTAATTTGTTTTTTAAATGTTTTCAGTAAGAATCATGAAGTTGATCCCTAAAATGCGATTATATCGTAAACCGTTAAGTTTTAAGGTTAATAAGAAGTATACTTTTCTTCTATTAAAATAACGTGGCTTTAATATTCTTTTACAAAAATACCGCTAACTTAAACAGCAAAAAAATTTAGGGCACAATTATGTCTCAAATGTAGCCTATGTAGCGTCCTCTACCAATTGCATTAAAGTAGGTACCATATTATGATTTTTCGTGCTCAAAAACCTCTATTTCCAAATTATTATGTATACATATCCAAAAACGTTAAAGTTATTGCAAAAAAGAAATCATAAAATTTAACCTTTAACAATCTGTATATTCCTTATTAGCAACATTTTATTGAAGCAAGTTGGTTTAAATCGGAATATTTTAAAGTGATGAATCTACCATACTTCTATTTTCAATTACTTAAGGACCACCCTGTATGTTAAACATTCTTTTAACTGGAGTAGTTATAATTGACAACTAGTCTTTTAGGGTTAAAATCATCAATCTAAACAAAAGGTAAAAAATGTCTTGGATTTTTGGAATGTATTGGATTGTTGACAATGAATCGTCCGCCGCTCGAGATCAAATACTTGGATTATTCATTGATCCTACATCATAAAAAACTTGATGAAAAATAAGAACTACCGGATCTGACGCCGGGTTCCCTGTCCTTTTATGTGACAAGATTACTGGACTTTAAGAGCTAAGCGTGAAAATAGTATTATTAGGTACGATATTTTTTTAAAGGTTTTGAACGAAACAGAAATCACATAGTTTATGAATCAATATCCCAGACAAACAAATACATTTTTTTTCCATTTGAAACTTCATTAAGAACAGAAAGTTAAAATATTAAATATTTATTTGAAGGTTCAATGTTAAATAAAAAAATAGCAAACATAATACTTACAACATCTTTTCTTTTGCATACAATATTCATCTCATCATTGCAAGACAACTTACAATAGTCAGTTTGACCATGTACTATTGAAACAATAGTCACTAAAAGCAAGACAATTAATTTTATCATATTTTTTAATGGTTAAAACTTAATAATTTTTATTCGTTGATCCTGCGATATAATATAGTATATTCGATAAAAAAAATAAAGATGATTAAAGCCTATGACAGACTGATAAGCGACCAACATGCGATATAATCTAGTAGGGGAATTCGGGGTAAAATAAACCATTTAAGATTTGTTTAATGATAAAATATTGCCCTTTCGTTAGGTAATTAGAAGTTTGTTTATGGTTTTTTATTTTATAAAAAAAAATGCAATTTTATTTTTATATTAACGAAATAATTATAAAAAAGAATCATTACGATTTTAAACACATTTTTGTTTTAGGTTTAATTATAATCATAGAATAAATATTTCAAGTATATTATAAAACGATTTAAAAATTTCTCGTATTTCAAAGATATGATTAAGAGAATCGGGAGTCACGTGTGTATGTGTTTTGTAAAAATCTCTAATAAGGATTGCCATCGAAAAGAGAATTTTGTCTTAATGTGATGAGTTATTTGATATCAAGAATTGTGTCATATTATTTTTTTAATTTGATGAATATGAATTGTCACATGGTGTGATGGTGAATGCATTAACATTTTGATTTGATTAAGTTTTTAGGGTGCCTTATTGCCCAGAGCACGACAAGTACTTTCTATATAAGCTAATTTAACTGCTCTGACTAAATACCGTTATGGTGAAGGTCTAAAATAAGAAGAAAAAGGTATGAATAATATTATAGTTACGTTGTAATATTAGTTTAGATTGATAAAAATCCGTAATGTTTGTATGAAATAGTAGAAGAGTGTAAAGGTGCGCATAGATATAACGGGCCAGTTTTATATTTTTATTTAAACAACAAGTTCAATATTTATGACTTTATTAATTGCAAGCTAACATCAGACTAAAAGTAAAATAAAAAAATGTTAAACACTTGTTTAGAGATAACAAGTAACTTGAATTGATGGCTGGTGGAATACTCGGAACTTCTCGACAAGTCAGCGGTTTCTATTATGTAATTCCTCCCTTCCCAAAGAGATCCTTACAGGGTGTGGATCGATATTCGTCTTCTTGGTATCGATATTAAAAACTAGTTGGGGAGTAGATGTAGTTATTTTTTTATTTCCAGACTTTGATTGTCTAAACTTGAAAAATAGGAATAAGGGCAACAGTACCTAATGCACACAGGTATACCAAAGGGTGGTATTGTTTGAAGGGGTTAATTATTGATTTATTAGTAGTATTATTAATTATTGTTAATTTTGTGGGAAATTTATAGTAATATTTTTTTTGCATATTATATTGTATACATTTACGTAGAAAGCAAAAAATCTAGGTTTGTTTTCAATAGAACATCCTGAAAAAATAAAGTCCCACCTTCATCATATTTATGGTATTTTTAACCCCAAACTCCTAGGCTCCACAACAAGTAATGAGTAATGTAGACAGGCAGCGATAGAGAGTGACGTAAAATTTCAAATCCAAACATGTGGGTCAGCGGCGTTACATAGGTATACTACATGGTTATCTTAATTTCCACTAACAAGGATGCTCGCATAATTAGGATCTAACTTCCTTCAGGTAAGTCGTTTGATCCATTAATTATTTATACAATTATTGGTGGCACAAGTATACGTTTAACGTATTAAGATAGACAGGAACTTAAGTATTTTAGATTACCTAGAAGAAATGGTACTTTGTGGAAGGGTCACACATTCTTAATTTTTATGAAATACTGGATGGACGTCGTGAAATGAGTGTTGTCGAGTTAAAGAGCAACAATGAAATGTTAGACTTTTTTGATGGATGAAAAGGTAATCTTAAAAATTTATCACAAGAGATTTTGTGAGTTCAATTGCCGAAACAACTAGAAATGAAAAAGTTCAGGAAAAGTCCAAGAGCAAGTCTTTAAAATTTGCGGCCTTGACTTTTACTCTGATTTGTTTTACCTTTCGGGGTTCGAGTCCTGCATGAAGGCGTTAAACATTATTTTCCATTATATCTCTTGTTTGGGTTCACCCCTCAGGGTTTTAGAAATGAATTCCTGAACCTCCTTCATTTTTATATTATTAGATCCTAGATTTTACTGATAAGGAAAATATTTCTTATAGTCCAGAACTAATAACATCACAAAAGGAAAGTTTACACTTTTTCCCCCTTCATACATCCCTTTGATCTCCCCTGCGAGGCTCTGGTAGGCTACTTCAATCCGGCTTAGGCTCTAGCCTGGCTCATCACAATCAGACGAGCCCTTTTTTAGCGAAGAAGATTCCTTTATGGACGAACAGCAAGCGCTTGCTGAACAGGGTGAGAGTCGAAGAGATGTTTTTTAGTTACCCAGCGGTTTATCTTACACTTCTTGACGTCTATTTCTTTATTTGTGCTCTTTTTCTTTCTGTTCTTTGTTTTTTAATAATATTGTTATTATTGTAACGTCTACTCTCCATTTTGCTTTACTTGTTATAAACTTCTGTACTATAGTTTCCAGGGTTAAAGGAAGATCCAGGATATTTTGTAGTACAAGTCTCAGTGTACGCCATCTAGCACATTTAAACATGGTATGTTGTAGAGTGTCTACCCCGTGGCACTACAGACGTATGTTATATTTTGGTATTTTAAATTGGAAAGTATATCTAGAAGGATCGGAATCGGTGGCCTGAGAGGAACTGTGTCAAAAAGTAATTTGTTTTCCTTTTAATGTATTTTACCTAATATTTTACTCCTGGTAATAGGTTCTCAGTCAAAGCAGCTTTACCTATGGTACTTTTTTGCTTAGTCTACCATATTGCCATTGTTAGTATCCTTTTTTCCTCCTATGCCCTAATCTCAAGTGTTCGTATGTTACGAAGTTTTTTATTTTCTCTGTCCGAGTGTCAATCGGTATTACATCCAGTTATTACTTAGAGGGCTTTAACTAAAACGGTTTTACATGCAGATGCCACGTTTAGGAGTATTTTATTGGTGTTTACTACATCCCTTCAAATTGGTGCAGCATACAGGTTTATAGACTGAACCACTCTAATAAGTAGGATCATTTTTAAATCACGTGTCCCTCTAATATTCGGGATGATTTTAGTTAGAGCTGTTATTTACCTTTCTACTTTCTCAGTTGCCATTTTAATGTTTATCCAAAATCCAAGGTATTTTACTGCTTTATATGAAGTAAATCTTTTATTCCCCAGTTGTAATGCGATATTTTGCCCATTTTTTTGCCTTTGACTACAACTATCTCTGTTTTTTCTGAAGCTGTGTTAAGTTAGTTTGCCGTTGTATGCGTTTTGTTTTAGCCGCTACTATTATAAACAGGTCATCTACATATGCGGCTGTATCTGTATCTATAACCTGTGGAATGTAGGTTAACTCACGGAACTTAGGTTTTTCTAAGTCCATTGTGCATCCTCATAAGTAGACGGGCATCTGAGACAGCCTACAGATTTAATATAGTTGATAACATCGCCAAGTGATGCTTCTCCTATATCGGTATCATAGAATTTATTAATTCAATTCACTATATTTGAGACTCACTGTATTTGATCTAAATTGTCAAGTTATTATTTCAGTCAGTTAGTTGTCAGGTTGATTTATTCAATAGTTTATGCTAATTAATATTAATGCTGTAAAGCCTTAATAAAGGTAAATCATTTATTTCGTTTAATTATTACAATAATTTACAGCATTAATATACAATGGATCGCATTTTACGTCCTCAAAGATTTGACCTCAATCCAGATGACGCAAATGCTTCTCAAGAATAAAATCACTGGTTTAAAACCTTTCGTATCTTTATTTCTTCATTAGATATACAAGATACAGATATATTAAAGGTACTAACGAACTTTATATCTCCATCTGATTACGAATATGTAAATGAATGCGGAACTTACAGTGATGCAATTAGCGGTTTAAAGAACATTTACATAGAACCAGTAAATTAAGTTTTTGCTCGACATAAACTTAAGACCCGGCACCAGGAATCTGGAGAAACAATTGACATGTATCTCGAATATCTCAAACACCTAGCGAAAGACTGTAACTTTAAAGCTGTTACTGCAGAAATTAACAGAGATGAAAGTATTCGCGATACATTCATAGATGGTCTGCAATCATCATATATTCGACAGAGATTACTTGAAAATCAGACTTTAAGTTAAGATGACGCCTTCAAACAAGCAAGATCTCTTGAAATTGCACAACACCAATCTCAAGAATATTTAACTCCCTCAATCAATGCGGTGGCTAGTAAAAATTCACCTTCTACTTCAATTACATCAAACGACCAAGCTGACAAAATATCCACATCTGATTCTGTTGATTATAAAACAACGGTAGCTGCTATCAGTACTATAAGCTGCTACTTTTGTGAGTTAATAAAGCACTATAGAACCGAGTGTCCTGCTAGAGATGCAATTTGTAGATTATGTGGTACTAAAGGACACTGGCAAAAGGTCTGTAAGAAAAAGAATAGAACTGGAAGATCAAATCTGTCTAATTATTATTCTAATTGTATAGCTTCCATGCCGACTTGTTTAAAAAATGCAATTGTTTCTGTTTCTATAAATGGTTCTATGGCTTTTGAACTGATAGATACAGGAAGCTTAGCTAGTTTTATTAGTGAAAGTACAGTTCACAAACTCAATATTCCTATTATTCCGAGTAAAAGCGAGAAAGTATCTATGGCTTCTACTTCTCTTTATTCTTCAATTAAGGGACGATCCAAAATAAACCTTAATCTACAAGTTCATGACTTCAAAGACCTCATTGTTAGTATTCTTTCAAATCTCTGTTCAGATATTATTGTTGGACATGATATATTAAAACGACATTCTTGTGTATGAGTTCAATTCGGTGGAGAAGAAGCACCTCTTAGTATATGCAATATTGCAGTATCTAATCTGGAGCCAGCACAACTTTTCCCAAATCTATCACCTAACTGTCTTCCAATTTTTACTAAATCTCGTAGACATACCGTTTCTGATATAAAATTTATTGAATCTGAGATCCAACAATTACTAAAAGAAGGAATAATAGAAGAAAGTATTTCACCTTGGCGAGCGCAAGTATTGGTAGTATCATCAGAAAATCATCGTCGTAGAATGGTTGTTGATTACTCTCAAACAATTAATTGATATACAGATTTAGATGCCTTTCCGTTACCTCGAATTGACGACATTGTCAATAAAGTTGCCTCTTATCGGTTATACAGTTCTGTTGATCTCCGCAATGCATACTATCAGATACCAATCAGTGAAAAAGACAAATATTATACAGCGTTTAACGCTTGTAATAAGCTATACCAATTCACAAGAATTCCGTTTGGAGTAAGAAATGGCGTTTCAGCATTTCAACGTGCTATGAATAGTATAATTTCAGCTGAAGGTCTAGATAGCGTTCAGGTTTACTTAGATGATTTTGTGGAAATAATCAAAATGAGCATGACAAACATTTAAAAAATTTATTGATGCTGTAACTAAATACAATTTAACTCTCAATATGCAAAAAAGTTCCTTTTCAATGAGAGAAATTCATCTTCTAGGGTATATAATTAGTCATAAATCTATAAACTTGGATCCTGAGCATCTCAACTTATTCGTAATTTGTCGATCCCTAATGAACCTGCTTCACTTCAAAGAGCTCTTGGCATGTTTTCACATTATGATCACTTTATTCTTCAATTTGCTAGTAAAATACAGCATCTAACTAGAAGTTCGTTCCCTCTAAACTGCGAATCAATAAAAGTATTCGAAAAATTAAAACTAGACATTCAATATGCTGTACTTTCATCGATAGATGATCAAGCTATGTTCGTAGTGAAGACAGATGCTTTTGATCATGCAATCGGAGCTACCCTATCCCAGAACAATCGACCTATCGCTTTTTTTTCGAGATCGCTTTCTAAATCAGAAATACATTATTCCTCTATTGAAAAGGAAGCTTACGCCATCGTGGAAGCGCTACGGAAGTGGAGACATTATCTCATTGGCAGATACTTCCGACTTGTAACAGATCAGCGTTCCGTTTTCTTCATGTTTAATTGAAATCATCCAGGGAAAATAAAGAACGAAAAAATCATAAGATGGAGACTGGAACTGTCAATTTACAACTATGAAATTATTTATAGACCTGGAAGAGAAAATAGGACAGATGACGCATTATCCTCTAATATGTTCTTCGATTGGAAAAAATTTATCACAGCTACGTAGGTTAAACGAAGTTCTATGTCACCTTGAATAGACAAGAATGTATCATTGGGTAAGAAGTAAAAACTTACCTTTTTCTTTGGAAGATATACGAAATATAATATCAAGTTGCCATGTGTGTACTATAATAAAACCTCGATTTCATAAACACTATGGTCATCTTATCAAAGTAACTCAACCTTTTGAGAGAATTAATATGGATTTCAAAGGGCCATTGCCTTCATCATCAAGAAATCGTTCTTTACTTATTTTAGTTGACGAATTTTCACGATTTTCTTTCGCTTTCCCATGTCAAGATATGTCTGCTAGCACTGTCATTACAAAACTTAAAGATATTTTTACATTGTTCGGAACACCTGCTTATCTACACTCTGATCGAGGTTCAATTTTCATGTCACGTAAACTTAAATCATTTCTTTATGATCTTGGTGTTGCTACAAGTAGAAGCACAGCGTATAATCCACAAGGTAACGGTCAAAGTGAACGATATGTTGGAATCATTTGAAAGACCATCGAATTAGCACTTAAGAGTCGCCAACTTGACATTACTAAATGGGAAATAATCTATCAAAAAGCTTTACATTCTATCCGTTCATTATTATGTACATCAACAAACGCAACACCAGATGAAAGAATGTTTAATTTCTCCAGAAGATCTAGCAATGGTTTAACAATACCTTCATGGCTGATGAATTCTGGACCTGTTTTAATGAAGCGACCAGTTCGTTAGTCAAAGTATGAACCTCTAGTTGAAGAAGTGTTATTATTGGAAGGCAATCCTGAATATTCATACGTTAGGTTACCTGATGAAAGAGAAACAACTGTCTCTACAAGACATCTTGCACCAATAGAGAATGCACTTGAAGAACCATTGCAAACAAATGAAAGCACTAAAACAGAAACACATTTTCCCACTCAGATTACTTTAGAAACTAATTATCCCACTCCTAATCAAATTACTACTCCCACTCAAACTGTTACTCCAACTCAAACTATCAATCCAATTCAAACTGCCACTCCAACTAAAACCAAAGATCACATGACGGATGTTTCCGTTCCTATCTTAATGCATGAAGCTCAGCAATCTGCAAGACGAACTATGCGTGAACGACGTCCTCTGTTACTTAGATAGTTTACACCAGTTAATTCACATTATCCAGCAAGGAAGAATGTCATATAATTTATTAATTCAATTCACTATATTTGAGACTCACTGTATATGATCTAAATTGTCAAGTTAATATTTCAGTCAATTAGTTGTCAGGTTGATTTATTTAATAGTTTATGCTAATTAATATTAATGCTGTAAAGCCTTAATAAAGGTAAATCATTCACTTCGTTTAATTATTACAACAATTGGCTTGTGTTAGCCGATACTCGCCGAACACAAATCTTCTAATGAATGAAAGCGTATGACAATCATAAAGATTATGCTCGATGGTCTCATCTTCTTATTCGCACCCCCTGCAGAGTGCTTATTCTGACAGCCCCATGATATGAAGATGCTTCTGTAGGCTTGGATTCTAGCATGTCTTCGCTCTTCTGGAGTTCGCATGGTGGCAACGCAGCCTTATTGGCTTATTATCACAAACTGGATATGTAGCTTCTTCCCATTCATTTATACTATATATTTTACACATAGATTCCACCGTTTAGATAGGCCCCGAGCTCTACGAATTCCGTCACTTATCCGGCTTTGGCTGATTCCAGATTGCTGGATTGTGATCGGTGTTTTTAATACCTTTCACAGTCAGCCACTATATAGATTGCTCTTGGAGCATTATTATATTTTTCAAAATTAATGTACTATTTTGGATCGCTCTGTGTATTATCGTTACAAATTGTAATCTTCCAAAATTGTCCAATAGAAGAAAATACCATTTTTTTTTCAGTCGGAAGGCGACGTTTTGCCTATCCGATATTATCATTATTATATCAATATATTTTTTAATAAATAATTATAATTTACGTATACGTTTTTTATCTATAGTAATAGTTCCAATTTCTTTATCTTAAGTACCAATTATATTAAATTTTTATCAAATTATTTTATTGAACTAAATCTCTAATATAATATGCTATCGACCGAAGTCCTTTTATATTGTGGGTACACCTGATCAAGTATTTAGTAAATAATAGTATATACAAAAAAATTATGATGATAATTAAATTATAAAATTATTGATCTTCTTGAAGTGGTTTTGTCAATCAGTCTTCTTACACAGATCACGAATATCACGATGGATGAAATGATTTAAAAAATTTAAATTGTAGAGATTATTCAATTACTCAAAGATGGCCATTTTCATAAACGAAAATAAAAATATCAGTCTCAGTACCACACAAAAGTTTCTATTATTAGTAAAGAGTAATAATGGCAACGATTATCAGCTTGAGAGTCAGAGTCATCTTCAGGTATAAAAAGAAGAATGATTGGGTTGAATTGAGGAATTGAGTACTCAAGTGCGTATACAGGGTGTTATTGAAATACACGTACATATTAAAATGGGGAATAGTATGTAATGACCAAAAGCGATTGGCACCAATTTTAACTTCAAATTCTAAAATTTAAATATTGGGGAAGAGTCTTCTTTTCCGACCTACTAGTTTCCATATTTAAAGAAGTAAAATAAATCGAAATTGAACTTACCCATAGAAATTGCACTGTTGCCGTAGCAAAACCAATTAATTCAAAATAAAGTTTATTACAGTAATTGTTCAAAATGCCGTCCATTATTATTTACACACACTTGCAATCGTCTTTCCAAAGAACTTTGAACATTAGAAATTAGTCTTGGATTTGTGGTAGTTCCTCGGCTACCGCATTAACTTTATTGGTTAATTGTTCAACACTATTAATAGGTTCATTATAAACCAGTTGTTTCATGTGACCCCACAAAAAGAAATCGCATGGATTTAAGTCCGGAGATCTCGGAGGCCACTTAGTAGGTTTATTTCTGCCTATCCACTTTTGAGGAAATCTATTGTTCAAAAACTGCCGTACGTTTAAATCAAAGTGAGGAGGAGCGCCATCTAGTAGGTACCACATCCGTTGCCTTAATTGTAACGGTATCTCTTCTAGGAGTACTGGCAAAATATCTTCTAAAAAGTGGAGATATCCTGGCCCATTTAATCTGTTCGGGAGAACATAAGGCCCGATTAAATACTGATCTATTATGCCAGCCCAAACATTTATTGAAAATTTTCTTTGATGCCCAGTTTCCCTAATGGCGTGAGGATTTTCATCACTCCAAATATGCGTATTGTGCATATTGAACACGCCATCACGAGTGAATGAAGCCTCGTCAGTATACAATAATATTTTTAGAAAATCAGGAATATCAACACATTTTTGAATCATCCATTCACAAAACTCCACTCTCTTTTCTTCATCACCTGGATATAAGGCCTGGACTTTTTGGATGTGATAAGGATGTACACCTTGTTCTTTAAGTGTTCGCCACACAACAAATGAGGACACTCCAATTTCAAGATCTAGTCTTCTAAAACTTAATTGAGGCCGGTTTTCAACAGCTTCCAATATTTCTTCTTCGGCCGCCAATGTTCTTTGTGTTCTTGTTCTCCCTCGATCTGCATTGACACTTTCAAATTTTCCATGGTCTCTTAGATGCTGAACAGTTGAAATAAACGTACGACAGTCCGGAATTCTCCGATTTGGAAACCATTCGCGATACAGGATTTGTGCTTGCCGAGAATTTTCTCCAGCTGCCCCATAAACCAGCACTATATCCGTTAGTTCAATATTCGTAAATAGTGGCATCGTAAAAAAATATTTAAAAGTAATCGTAACAACACTTTTTACCAACTTGGAAATGACGCGCTCGTGTTAGCCAGATTCGTAAATCAACTAAAATTTTAATAATCTATAGTTTCAAAAATGTATAGTTTAAAAACAATCATTTATCAAATATTCTAGTTTTTTGATAACGAGGGTAGTAAAAACCAGTCTTCGGAAATAGAAATTAATTCGAAAATCTTGGCAACATGGTTATTTCTTACACGACTAGTTTTCTTATCATCTGACAAAAACTTGCATATTAATTACTGTTGATGTTTAAAATAGGTAAATAAACCTAATTTATATAGGTCATCCTCAACATATCAGTGAAGTACGTTTGTTTTAGAATTAATTTTCAAAAATTAATAACTCCCTTAATAAGGGGTATTTTTAAAAAATAATATTTTTCTACATTCAGTGGGGATCTGCGCAATACCCAGTTTTAATATGTACGTGTATTTCAATAACACCCTGTATATAAATGTTTAATACAATTTGGCTAGCGCTTTCGACAAAACATTGTCATCTTCAGGCCGTCCTACAAAGTTTAAAATTAATACGAGAAGTAAGGGTGAAACAAGTATCTTACGTCAATAGATATCTATCCAGAGTTAAAATTGAATAAAAAATACATGGGTTAAAATATTGAATACATTTTTGAAAAAGGGGTTTTGAAAATTAGCAAAACACACCCGAGTAGAGGAAGGGCAATGACTCTAGATCCATACTAGGCCAGAGAACTTGAAGATTTACAAGTTGTCGAGAAGTGGCATTTACAAATTACATTGTAATAGCTGCGAAGCTACTTATATAGGTAGAACCATCAGGCCTCTAGAGACACGCATCAAGGAACACTTATCGAGACCTGAAAAATCTAATTTTGGACATCACATTAAATTTAATAATCATAGCTTCTCTCCTACATCAAACAGCAAAATTTTACATAGTGTTCCAGTCAACAACTTTAGGAAGATGAAGCTTCTGGAGGATTTGGAGATCCTTCGTGAAATGAACTTGAATCCCGATCATTGTTTAAACACTCAAATTCACCTAAATTGTAATTATAATCCATTATTTAAAGCCCTCTGGGAATCCCACCATTTTAATTAAAATATTAAATCCATTAATAATCATAAACCCCTAACTTATTAACATCTTTAAATTGTAATTAATTCACTTTTCAATTTCTAAATTTCATAATTGTTAAATTCGCTAGGTAACTAATCAGGAGGACCTGCTATTGGTTTTGGAGTCTGATCCTAACCTGGACTACACTTATTCCTATTCACCTTGGTTACTCGGTTATAGAATAGGTAACCCAGCACACAGCTGTGTCGTAAAAGGCGAAAAACGTGTCTTTGTACCATCTTTGTTACTGCCTAGTATGGATCTAGGTAGTAATTTGTCTTTTCTATACCCCTTTCACTTTTCGGCAAAATTCTCTCTCTATTCTTATCTTTTTTCTAATTTACCCTTCACTCTTCGACTAATAGCCATGTATGGATCATGGTCTAGTCACGTCTATCACCTTCAAGTTCTCTGGCCTAGTATGGATCTAGAGTCATTGCCCTTCCTCTACTCTAAAAATTCAAATCTAAAATAGTTCCCCCAAACCATTATAATTAATTAGTCTCTCTGGACCGCTGTGTGGATCATGTCCTGCAGAAACGTATTATACCCTTTCCAACTTTTCAACCATTGGATCATCTTTGAATAAGTATAGATCACATGGATCGGTTAACTCCAGAACCAATGTCGAACACACCCTCCTTACGCCTTTGTCATGTGTCAGTCTGTCTATGTGTCATTTGTGTACTGTCTAATAGGTACGATGTACCGTTAAAATTTAAAACTTTTTAACCGATAATTTATTTGTAAAATACGAAATACAAGGGTGTGTTTTGCTAATTTTTAAAACCCCCTTTTCAAAAATGTATTCAATGTTTTAACCCATGTGTTTTTTATTCAATTTTAACTCTGGATAGATATATATTGACGTAAGGTAATTCTTTTACCCTTACTTCTCGTATTAATTTTAAACTTTGTAGGACGGCCTGAAGATGACAATGTTTTGTCCTTAGATAAAAGAGACCAGAGATATAACATACACCGGTTTTCAACCTGCGCAAATGTTGCCAATTTCTAAAGAAGGGTTAACGGAGTAGGGGAACTGGGCGGCGACACGCGGCGACCCGAACTCTGTGACAGGGACCGGACTTTGTTTATTAGCATCATAATGAACTATTAGATTTATTTAAAAGGTGTTTTTTCAAATTTTGTATTATGAAATAAAATTAACGTAATTTTTTAATATCAAATAGATGCCACGACATTTTATGTAAAGAGAAGACCTATTATAGAATATTTCGTTAGCGTTTATTTACTACGGACTTTTCTGCAACAGATTATAGTAAAATGTTGAAATAGAATATATTGTTAATAGAGCAAAAAATGTTACTCATTGTCTACGAGTATTATAAAAATAGCATGTTCGCAGGCTAATACTGCAAATCTACCCTTATGAGTTGAACATTATATTTTTTCTACGGCTACTACATATTATTAAAAATTAGTCAAAATGAGAAAATGGTGTTTTATATTGTAACCTCAGAAAAAAGTATATTAAGGCTTCTTTCTTTAGGAATATTAATTATTATAAAGGATGAGTCACATGAAACTCTAGAAATGCATATGTCTGAAACCAGATAACATTTTAAAATTTAAATCTATTAAAAGATGAGTGATTATCGAAATAAATTATCGATCATTGAAAATAATCGATTATTTTCGATCAATCAATTATTTTCAAACAATTTATTTTTTGTAATTTCCTTTAAAATCGACTACTTGATTATCTTTGAAACATCAAAAATAATCGATTAATTAAAAAGTCGATTAACTGATAAATCGATTAAAAAAACAGAATGATCGATTATTTTAAATAATCGATTATTCGATTATCTTTGAAATACCGAAAATAATCGACAATTCCAAAATAATCGCCTAATCGAAAATAACCAATTAATTAAGAAGCCGATTCTATGATAAATCGATTATTATCAATAATCTATTTTATTGTATTTCAAAAATAATTGATTAATTAAAAAGTCGATTAACTGATAAATCGATTTTCAAAAAAAAAACAGGATGATCAATTATTTTAAATAATCGATTATTTTCGATCAATCGATTATTATCAATAATCTATTTTTATTGTATTTCCTTTAAAATCGATAATTCAATTATCTTTGAAATACCGAAAATAATCGATAATTCCAAAATAATCGCCTAATCGAAAATAACCAATTAATTAAGAAGCCGATTCTATGATAAATCGATTTTCCAAAAAATAAAACGAATTATCGATTATTTTCCAATAATCCTTTTTTTCATATTTCCTTTGAATTTGATTATTCGATTATCGAAAATAATTGATTATTAAAAAGTTGGTTAATCAATAAATCGATAATTTTAAAAAAATAACCAAAATATCGATTATATAAAATAACCGATTATATTCAATCGATTATTTTCATATATCTTTGAAAAATCGAAAATAATCAAATAATTAAAAAACCGATTAAACGATAAATCGATTATTTTGAATAAATCTATTTTTTTTGTATTTCCTTTAAAATCGATTAATACATTATCTTAAAAAAACGAAAATAATTAATTAAAAACAGCGGATAAATCGATTTTCATTAAAAAATATCAGAATTATCGATAAATCGATTATTTTTGTAACTTCTATCCGTCGCTTGCTTTTATCTGAGCATTTAGCTCCAAAATTTAGAGATTCGGATTTTTTGATCCCGTTATCTTTGAAACCGCATTCGATTGTATAATAAATAATAAATATTGCTAAATTTTGGATTTTTTTTAGTAAACGAAAATTTTGTGCGAGTTGTTTAGGGGTTTGTAATGTAACATTTTATTAATGTGACTAAGGGTCGATTCCACCGTTGTGTTAAACGAAGTTTAAAATTACATTTTTACATTAACACTGTCATTTTAATCTTCATTTAACACAACGGTGGAATCGGACCTAACTCCTGTAACTTTAGTATTTTTTTTGCTTATACTAGATCATATCGTGGGTTTACTTTATTTTAAGACTGAAGATTCAAATGTCACTTTCGATTTGACCGCAAATAAGATGAACCTTGAAATTTTAAGTAGGTCATCCTGTATTTCATCTAATATTCTTATAAAAATACCTTACAAAAATAAAATTTAGCCAGCAACTATGATTCTTTACCTCTTATTTATCTACCAAAAAGGGCTAAAAACTATATTTAGAAAACATTCTTATAAAACTACTTTTTAAATACAAAATTTCGTTAGCAATAATGCCTATTTACTATTTATTTAAATTAAATGTTCAAAATTTTACCCTTTTGTAAATTTATGTAAGTAATATAAAATCTGATTTCTGATGCTTAATATTTATTGAAACCCCTTAATGCGGAGTATTCAGCCCAGAGAAAATCCATGTCGCTTTATGTCAAAACGTTAATAAATATTTACCGCTGAAAACGATTATATTCATAACATTGGTACTTGTATTATAAGTACATACAATTTTTCAAGATACATCGTGACATTTTGAACTTGAAATTAGAAACTAGAACACTTTAAATTGCTAAAATACCAACAAATAAATCAAAAAACAGCTGTCAATGGTGATTAAACTCAGGTGAAGGTGATCGCTGAATGGAAAAATCGGAGTAATTCGGGTGGTGTCGTGCAACAATGATTTTTAATTGGTGGGTTACTTTGGGTTAAAATAGACAACATGCGCAATGTGCAATGTTACATCTTCGGTCTCTTTAATCTAAGGTTTTGTCGAAAGCGCTAGCCAATTGTATTAAACATTTATATATACACACTGTAACGGTTGGAACCGTTTTCGTTATTTGACCCAGACATTATAACGGTCGGAACCGTTTTCGTTATTTTGAAACCACCATCTCTACACAAACGTCATTTGTCGTTTTATGCCTTGTGTCAAAACTCAGGTTGTCCTTTCGATTTACCTCTGTCTTCGAACAAGTTGAATTATTGAATTTTAATTATCTTTTATCTAGTACATCCGATGCACTAATTGTCTTTAATATTTTTAATGACCGTCTGATTTTATAAAGGCAAGTTTCCTACCGATATTTTGTTGAAAATATATATTTAGTACAAGAATGTCTTTAATAAAATGTCAAATTTGAAACATAACCTCACACATTGAATCACACAAAAAATCTCATGTTTTATATAATTTCATATATTATTTTGTTTGGAATAGATAATATGCTTTACTATATTTAAATGTGTTAAATAAGACTTTTTCTTTTCCTATTAAATTTGGTCTATGTGAAGCTATTCAAATAATAGTTTTAATGTTTATTTAATAGTAAAAAGCATTATCTGTTTCCTATATACTCTTCCTAATCCCTTCTTGATATTTTTACCTTTTTCCTTGTAGCTTGGCTGTATATAGATGGTCCTATAGAAGTTGTATATAGATGGTTTCAGTAGAAGTTCAGTAGAAGTTATATCGATGGTTTTATAGAAGTTTAACAAAAAAGATTGTTAGGAAGAACGTTCCAGCTGCATGTGTAGAAATATTGAAACTTAGAAGTTTGGTGCCAGCCACAGCGGTTGTTTTAAGTATTTCAAGAGGTTTAGTTCGAGCCATACGAGCCATACGAGATTTAACTTTATCTAAGAAGAATTATCAGTTGGTGATATCCAAGCTTATCATATGAATCCCTTGTACCTGCTACCTGTTATACCACAGATAAGTTATAATAAATCATTTAAATTTGAATAATTAAGTCTCTGTGAATTAGAATTTGTCGCTACCTTATTTAATTATAGTATCAAAAAGGTTAGTGATTTTCTATATTTTCATCATTAAACGCTTGTTAAGTTTAGAAAGTTTAAATATAGTGGCGTCCAACATTCTTTTTCAAAGTGATACGAGTTGTTTAATAACCTGACCCACTCCCCAAATAATAAGAGCTTAAAACACTATAAAAATAGATAAAATAACAAGATCATATTACTTAATTCCTCAATTCAACCCAATCATTTAACCACTGAGTGTGTACTTCTTTCCCAGTCTAAACATAAAAAGAAAATACATAATGCTCAAACAAGATAAAAAATTATAAACTAGTAGATTAGTTCCAGATCGACGATCATCAAAAGTAGTTAAAACTATTACAAAACCTAGAAAATAAGACAAATCCATCATAAGGGTTTGCTGGCACTAATGAAAAAATAGTTGTAATAGGGTAAACCCGGGAGAGATCGACCACCGGTAGAGACCCACCACCGCAAAGGGTTCAGCATGCATACTCCAGATGGATCTGTAGGTCACACCGATTAGCAGTTGCATTACCCATGGTACATATATCACCTCGCGTCCTGTTTTTCTGTTGTTTATACCCAATCGTTATAAAAAAGATCCTAACTAACGAAAAGTTTAATAGCGTATATTTATGTGCAGTATTAGAACCGAACTGGGTAAGTTTAATTCAAAACTACCAATGTTTTATGATAAAATAGGGACAGAAAAGGTACTTAACCTCAAAATTAAGCGTGTTATGGATTGCGGTCTGTGGCTAACCGTGTGGTCGTTTCTCCCATAACTTTGGTAGAGTCCGATCACCTGTTTTTGGGAGAGAACGAACCCTATGGAAGCTTAATGTTTTCGTTATTTTATGGTAATTAAATGCTTTTGTTGCAGCTAAATAAAAATGCCGACCGAATATAGAAGAAAACATGTAGAAAGAGCTAGTTGGAGCGCCGATTCGTTAAAAAATGCCATCGAGTCTGTCAAAAATGGAACTATGGGAGTTAATGAGGCCGCACGAAATTTTGGAATCCCTAAATCAACTTTAGAAGACAGGTTAAGAAAATCGGATACAGAAAAACATGGACTTGGACCGTCATCATGTTTGGGTGTTGATGCAGAATTTAAACTAGTGCGGCATATTAAAACGCTCTAAAAATTTGGGTTTGCCCCTGATAGAGATTCTGTAAGATCATGGGTATTTGAACTTGCTGAGCACATGAAAATAAAGCACAAATTCAATAAAGAGATTGGCAAAGCTGGATACGATTGGCTGCACTCGTTTTTACGGTGTCAGCCAGACCTTTCAGTCCGAAAGGCTGAGGGAATCTCTATCAATCGTGCTACCGGTATGAACCGCGAGACAGTTAGACAATATTTTGAACTTTTGGAGAAAGTACTTCGTGAAAATGATCTTTTTGACAAACCGTCTAATGTGTTCAATGTCGACGAGACGGGTTTACAGTTAAATAATAAACCAATGCAAGTCTTAGCTGCTAAAGGTTCCAAAAACGTTTCATCATTGACGTCAGGCGAAAAAGGCGAAACAATTTCTGTTATTGCATGCTGCAACACCGAGGGAATGTTTCTTTCACCATACTCGATATTTAAGGGAAAAAACAAGAAAGAGGAGTTTGCTGATGTCAATACAGTTATTTTTAAACATTGGCTGGAATCACATTTACTGCCCCGCAAGCCAACCGGAACTGTATTGTTAATTGTTGATGGTCACACTTCCCACACAAATTCAGTAGATATGCTAGATTTTTGCCAAGATAACAAAATAATACTTCTTTGTCTTCCGAGTCATACGACTCATTATCTGCAACCCCTTGATCTTTCCTTTTTTAACTCATTAAAAACGAACTATTATGCGGCTTGTAACAATTTCATGAAAACAAATCCATCAAGAAAGTTGACAAGGTTGCTAAAAAATATCTCTGTACTTTATAATTCTTTATTTCGAACTCTGAAAAATATATAAAAACGTTGACAAAAAACCCCAGTCTGTCATAGTGACATCACAATGAAATAATAAATATAAAGGGTGAAACCAAACTACTAAAATACATAACATACCGTGTTATTAGGCACTAAGAAACATAACAATTCTCCCCCCCTTAATTAGAACTAAATCGACTAACTGATTTTCTAATTCGTGTACTTCTTCTTGGTCCTGGTTCCCTATCGTTATCACTGCTTCGTACATATTCGTCTGTTCTGCTTTCAGTATCAGGATTGGATGAACACTCGTCTCTTTCAGGATAAGTTTCCTCATCAGCGTCGTTTTTATTATCGATTAGTAAAGATGTCTCACCTACCGGTTTTCTACTTAAATCGTTTTGGTTGGGTAATACTGTCTTATTTTCCGAAATAAAAGTAGATCCGCTAGCTTGGATATTATCTCCGTCATCAAAATTGTCAGTCAAGGATACTTCTTGGTCATAATCACAAACAAATTGTGATGATACCTCCGTTTTGGCTATTTGATCCACGTGTCTTCGAAAAATCATGCCATTTGCGTTAATTAAATAGTGCAAAATACCATCTTTTTTAATAATCTTCCCAAATTTCGACATATTCGATTTATTATAGTTTCTAAATCGTACTGATTCTCCAACCGAAAATGTTTTGTGCGTAATAGCATCTTGTAAATGTTTTTCTAGTTTTGGAATTGGTTTGATTAGATCTAATTTAGTTCTAATTTCTCTCTTTAAATGTAATAACGCTGGTGATACTCCGATGGTTGAATGTTCCATTTTACGGTATTGCATTAAAAAGTTTTGTAATTTAAAATCAATATCCATGCTTCCTTTTTCTAGAGCCATCTTTTTTAGTGCCTTTTTCATTGATTGAACGTATCGTTCTACTTGCCCATTAGTTGATGGATGATACGGTGCTGAAAATTTATGCTTAATCCCATTAGTTTTAACGAAAATTGAAAATTCTTGAGATTTTAAAGTGGGAGCATTATCAGTCACCATTACAACTGGAATACCAAAACGTGCAAATGTACTTCTGAGTATCGGAATTGTTCCTGCCGAAGTCATAGATTTAGTAATAAAAATTTCTGGCCATTTTGAGTAAGCATCCACAATTATTAGGAAATATTTTCCCATGAAAGGTCCAGCAAAATCTAAGTGTATACGTTGCCAAGGTTCACTCGGATAATCCCAACAATGCGCATTAGTTTTGGGCTCATTATTTTGTACCATCTGACAGGGTAAACAACTTCTAACTAGATGTTCGATATCTTGATCAATTTTTGGCCACCAAATATATGACCTAGCTAAATTTTTCATTTTTACTATACCAACGTGGGCATCATGTAATTCATTTAAAACTTTTTGTCGAAGGGAAACTGGTATAACAATTCTGTTTCCTTTTAAAATCACCCCTTCTGACAAAGAAAATTCTGTATCTTTATTTTCAAACCCGGACTGAGTAATTTTATTTCCTTTTTCTAAATTATTGTATACTTGTTGCAGAGTTGGGTCTTTCCTAGTTTCGTCTGCTATATCCCTATGAGTAACGGGTAAGATTAAAATTTGTTGTAACTGAAATATAGTAACATCATCCATATTTGAAGAGTTATCCTTGTCTGAAATAAACCTAGAAAGTGAGTCTGCATTCCAATGATTTTCCGTACTTCTATAAACAATTTCATAATCTAGTCCTTGTAAAAACTGTGCGTAATGTAGTAATCTAGTAGCAGTAATATTCGGTAAACATTTTTCCGGGTGAAAAATAGAAACCAACGGTTTATGGTCGGTAATTAGTTTAAATTTTCGACCATATATGTATTGAAAAAAACGGTGGCATCCCCAAAAAATTGCGGTAGCTTCTTTGTCAATTTGACTGTAATTTTTTTCTGATTTAGTCAAAGTTCTTGAAGCATAAGCAATGGGTCTCTCCGATCCATTAGGCATGATATGTGAAATGACAGCTCCCAATGCATAAGGACTAGAAGCAGTAGCTAGTATCAAAGGTAAATCAGGGTCATATGCGACCAGTACTTTGTCAGAAGTAATTTCATGTTTTATAAGAAAAAAACTCTTCTCGCAATTTTTATCCCAAATAAAAGGTACATTTTTCTGTAACAAATTATATAATGGTTGTAATTTTGTAGCTAAATTCTCCAAAAATCTCATATAATAATTTACTATTCCTAACCAACTCTTCAGTTCGGTAATATTATGAGGTATTTGAGCGTCTACTATAGCTTGAATTTTTTCTGGGGTTTTTTCTAATCCCTGAGAGGTTATTTTATATCCTAGATAAACAATAGAAGATTTGAAAAACTTACATTTTTCTTCTTTAATATGTAATCCGACTTCTTCTAATTTTTTAAGAACTTTTTCTAATCTATCTAAATGTTCCTCCCAATTAAACCCCTGAATTTTGATATCATCTAAAAATACACAAACACCTGGAATATTTGATAAAGTTTTCGAAATATATCGTTGCCAAATGGCCGGGGCTACCTTCGTTCCAAACATCAATCGATTTACCCTATTATCTCCTTTAGTAGTAGTGATTGCCTGAATTTTCGCACTTTTGATTTCCATAGGCATATTTAGGTACGCTTCCCGAATATCCAATGTAGTGAAATTTTTCCACCCAACATCGTTCTTGCAAAAATGTCTTCTAGATTTGGTATTGGATACTTGTCATCTTTCAAAACTCGATTTAGGCTAACCTTATAATCAGCACATAGCCGAATAGTACCATCCTTTTTTATTATAGGTACTACCGGTGTTCCCCATTCACTATATTCCATTCTTGAAATGATACCTAATTTTTCCAAACGATCAATTTCCTGTTCCACTTTCTCCTGCAAGGCATATGGGACTTTTCTAGCACTATAGTAAATAGGCAGGTTTAGTATTATCTTTTAAGTAAAGTTTTGCTTCATAATTTTTAATTTTCCCAATTCCTTCTTTAAAAACTTCGGAATATTTCTCTTTTAGTTGCCTTATTGTATTTTGTACAAGATCATCTGAAATAGTAATATTTAAATTTCCTTGTATTTGATGGATCTGAGTTTGTAAAACTTGAAAAATCTGAAGCCATTCCCTTCCAAAATCTGGTTCTACCTTGCCCGGTAGTATATACAAATTTGCCACAGCTTTTTGTGTATTAAAGGTAACTTCAACTGTAGAATATCCTATAGGGTGAATCACTTCCCCAGTATACGTACGAAGTGGTAAAGATGATGGAAAAATTCTTGCTTCTGGACATAGTGATATAAATTGATTATATGAAATTGATGATACCGCAGCTCCTGTATCATATTCAAATAAAATTGGTTGTTCGTTGATTTTAAGGTCTAACATAATTTTGGCAGGTTTATTTAAAGACTCTGGTAAAGGACAGTCTGTCATATCGTTGATAAAATAAAATTCCTTTTCAGAAACTTCATCTTGCATCGTAGATGTCGATTGTGAATTACTGGTACTAGCTTCTTCAATCACCGCATTCATTTTTAGTTGATTCTGATATTTAAAATTTCTTCCTTTTGGGGTAGTTGGAATATTCCTTAGGAACTGGTTTGATGGATTGGACATGCAAATTTTAGCAAGATGTCCAATTTTAGAACATGAATTGCATCTAGTCTGAATATGTTTGCAATGTATGGCCAAATGTGATTCGTCTCCACATCTATAACACATACGACCTCTGAATTTACTAAGAACTTTGTTGGTATTTTGCAGTTTACTTTTTGTAGGTTGTGGGAGTGTAATTTGATTTTGTTGTGTCAGAAAGTCTGATGTTTGCGACTTTAGAATTTCTTTGGAATCACGTTGCGCTGATTTACTAGCTAGAATCATATTTACGCAGTCATCAAAGGTATTGTGTGGTTTTCTTAGCTGAATTAATTTTTCTAACCAAACCGGATTTCGCAGACCACTAATAAACTGTTGTCTTAAGTGAGCATCCACTGTTGAAGCATGACAAGAAAAACATTCAAATTCACAATTTTTGCTAAGATCTTTTAAATCTGCTACATAGTCAGCGATACTTTCGCCCTCTCTTTGTATACGCTTTGAAAAACGATTTTGTTCAGCAATAACACTCGGCGTAGGATGTAAATGTTCTTTGATTAGTTTAATTAATTCTTTATATGATTTCGATATAGGTTCATGTGGGCTTGTTAACTTATATAGAAGCTGTAATGTCTTTGCGCCCAAAGAATGGTTGATACATTCTTTCTTCTTATTCTCAACTTCTGATGAATCTCCCAATAGATTTTTCATATTAAAAAAATTTTCTAGTCGCTTGATAAATATCTCCCATGTTTCATTTTCTTCGCAAAAAGGTTCTAGCGATATAGCTTCAGCTGCTTTGTTTTGAAAGTTAGACAAAGTTAAGTTTCCTGATAAAACTTTAATAAAAGCGTTAAACTGAGTTTCGTCCATTGTAGGTTACTTTCCCTTCGTCGCCACTAAAAAATATCTCTGTACTTTATAATTCTTTATTTCGAACTCTAAAAAATATATAAAAACGTTGACAAAAAACCCCAGTCTGTCATAGTGACATCACAATGAAATAATAAATATAAAGGGTGAAACCAAACTACTAAAATACATAACATACCGTGTTATTAGGCACTAAGAAACATAACAGTTGCAGTTTGGAAAACTTCTTGGGCATGCATGGGGTAGATCGGCTAACGCCGAAAATGGAATGTCTGCATTTAGAGCTACAGGAATTTCACCTTTCAATTAAGATGCTATCCCAGATTACGCCTATGTGGAAATTGACTTTGAACATGGCTCTGAAAATGTCCAACTACAATCTTTAAATAGCACGCATTCTCCTCAAACAACCAGCAGATCTTCACCCCAACCTGGATGTTCTCATTACCCAGATCTTCCAGCAACTGAAGATGTTAGCGAAATTACACCAGGAAAGCTACTCAACGAAATTTCACCCGTTCCAAAAACTAGTGCGACCGTAGCAGTCAAAAAACGAGGAAGGCAGCTTGCAACCATTTTGAATACTTCAGAACGTATTGAGAAGCAAAAAAGCAAACCTACTATAAAAAAGCAAAGAAAGGATTCGGAAGAAATTAAGGCATTTGAAAAAAAAGGAAAGAAAAGGCCAAGTTAAAACATCTGATTCTGAAGATGGAAGTATAAGTTTTAAAGAAAGCGATCAATCAGAGGAGGAATGGGATGAAAATGATTGCGCGTGTTACGGTGAAAACTATTTCAAAACATCTAGAACCGACGACTGGGTACAATGTCGCAGATGCGGATGTTGGTTTCATTGTGATTGTTCCAAATATGACGAATTTTGTGATTTATGTGGGAAACTACAAAACAAAATACTGTAAAGCTATTTTTTTTTCATTTTCGTATTTTGTTTATTAGCATATAGCGTTATTTTTGTATGGTCGGTCTTACCCATATTGGGTGGACGATCTAACCTGGATATATGGGTTAGACCGACCACCTGCACTGTTTGTGTTATTAAATAAAAAATTGAATTCACTATTGTTTTTTGTAGTACTTATTTACGTTTCGGAACCCCTGGGCGCTACATTAGTGTGGTGTAAGAGACACACCTCCAATAATAAAGAAAATATTGATTTTTTTCAAAAAGTGGTTGAACTCTCCCGGGTTTACTCTATTAGTGGTGAGAATTGATCTCAATGAGTTTTCTCAAATCAAAAAGCCATCAGTTTATAACAACAATGAATCCAAACTAATCAAACAAAATTAACTTAATAATTTTATTTTTAGAACTGTTTTTTTTTTTTTCATTAAGTTCAAACCCAGTAAGAAAGTCACTTGTGAAAATTCTAAAAAATATTTAACGTCAAAAACTGCTCCTTATTGATGGCATGTACAAAATTTAATAAAAATATATGGTGTAATAAGAAAATTATGATAAAAAATTTGTTTATTTTAAAACTGTAACAACCTGTAGCTCAAAAATTAAGAGGTTTACGACATAATTTGTATTAACTTTTCTTCTTAAAATCACCCAATGATTCACATTCTTAAGTATTGACACTCAGTTATTAAACATCCTAAATATAATCACTAAAAACTGTCAATTTTGGAAGGACCTTGTATAAAGAAACGATGAAATAGATATACATAGAATGAATATGTCGCCAGACTCATTTTCTTTACAAATAATACTTGTATTCACTTACTAGATACTGAAGCTGGATAACCTGGAAGCATTAAAATCTTTAATTTCTGCGTACCAGGCTCTGATTGGTGAATTGATCACGCTTTTATGGTCATCAAGATTCAGAGGCGGCTCGTGGCCTAGCCTTTGAGGAGGTTGGAACACCCTTAATAAATATTTCTATTAGAATACAATGTAATATTATATTTCTGCTTTTTATATTCTAATAGAAACATATATTTGTATTAAGTACACAGGGTGTGTCTTTTTAAATGTTGTCCTACTAAAGAGTACTTACTAAAAGTTTATGAAATCATGTATAATTGTAATTATTATTCCTAATTCTTAGTAGTGCAAATTATTTTAATATAAGTTCTTTTACATATATATGCATATATTTCACATTTAACAAAAAAGGAATACAAATATTTATTTTTAAAAAAACATTGACAATGATTTAATATGTACATAATTATTATAAACGCTAATTAGAAAAAAATTAATTTAAATAAAAAAAAATTATATTTAAAGACCTAAAAACACATAATGAGTATTTACGAAGTTTATACCCTTCTTTATTACTTTAAATGTGAACAATCAAAGTGTTATTTAAATTAATTAAAGAATTATGCGAACGGCAACTACATGGGTTCGGAGAGCTGTGGGTCGTAGGTATTCTGACAATTTAGGTACACTTACCGTATAAGGTTTTTAAATGCTAACACTATTATTGATCCATATGAGAGAGAGAGAGAATATATGTTTATTGTCCAAGTTAAAATACTTATTGACAAACACAATATTGTACAAATTACAAATAAATAAATAGTCATACAAACACAATATTGTACAAATAGTATACAAATTACAAATAAATAAATATAAACAAACATTATTATAAATTAACATTAATACCTACATCTAAAATAAAATAAAACAAAATAAAACACATATCACAGTGTCTCGTCATTATAAAATTCTATAATATTATAATAAGGCCTAGTTAACAGAAATCTCTTGAGCAGCTTTCTAAAACAATTCTGTGACTCAACATCTGTCAACGTATGTGATAGCCTATTGTACATTTTGATACCATTGTATATAAAAGAGTCTCTTATTAGTTTAGTTTTGGGAATAGGCAACTTCAAGTTACCCGTTTGGCGAGTTACACGGGATGTATTCGATTTATATTTCGACTTGTTCTTATGGATCATGCAACAAGTTTCTAAGATAAATAAAGATGTTAATGTTAATATTTCTTGTTTTAAGAACAGCGGTCTGCATGAAACTAATCTGTGTGCTCCACATAAGAACCTTATTGCCCGTTTCTGCATTATAAAGACTCTGTCAAATAACTCGGCAGAACAGACTCCCCAAAACTGAACAGCATAACGTAGATGGGAGTCAACTAACGCATAATATGCAGTTTTTGCTGCACAAACCCAATTCATGAGAGGTGGTTCTAATGGCATAACAACCCGATGCGAGTTTTTTTAAAAGTGAATCCACATGAGATTTGAATTTCAAATCCATGTCGATATTTAAACCCAAAAATTTTGTACAGTTTGTGGCTTCTACAGTATCCATATCTATTAAAATATCAGGAACATTACATTTAAAGGATAGTATTTTTGTTTTTTAAAATTTAATGACAGAAAATTTGCAGTGCACCATGTTTTAAAGGATTTTAGGTCATTACTAATATTTGCATAAAGAATATTGACGTCTTTATTGTGCCACAAGATAGTAGTATCGTCAGCAAATAGAGTGAAACTTCTTAAGATATTTAACTTACCTAAATCATTGATATAAATTAAAAACAGGGTGGGCCCAAGAACAGAACCTTGAGGGACACCCCATTTTATGTCACTTGTGTTCGAGTCTGAAACAGTTCGGACTAACTGTTTGCGACCTAAAAGGTAGGATTTCATCCAACTTAAGGCCACATCTCTTATGCCATAAATTTCAAGCTTTTGCAGCAGTACTCCATGGTTGACACAGTCAAAAGCTTTAGTCAGATCACAAAATACTGCAGCTACGGCCTCGTTGAAATTTAAACTTGTATAAGCTAATTCCAAACAAGAAGAAACAGCGTCCGATACGTTTTTGTTGTGTTGAAAACCGAATTGATTTATGTCCAATATATTATTTTGTTCTAGATATCTAACTAGTCGAGTTTTTACAAGTTTCTCAATAATTTTTCCGAGTGTCGGAATTAGAGATATGGGCCTAAAATTAGATGGCTCAGTCAAGTCTCCTCCCTTATATAATGGAACCACAACGTTTTAAGAAAAGGAGGAAAAGTACCTTCAATAAAACTTTTATTTATTAAAATGGATAAAACGTCTAATGCAGAGGTAGGTAAGTTTTGAAATATTTTTACTGACATTCCATCATGTCCTGATGCAGTTTTGTTGTGTATGTCATTACAAACTTTTAATATTTCTGAGGAATTTGTTTCTCTTAAGAAAAATGAATATTTAATTGGTGACGATTTTACAAATTCTAATGGGTCAGTTGTTCTATTTAGATTTTTTGTTAGATTTTCAGCGATATTGCAATAAAAAGTATTGAAATCGTTAGGATTTATATTTGCATTGCATGATTTATGGGTACTTTTGCCTCTCAATTCATTAATAATAGACCAAGTTTCCCTTTCCTTATTTTTTGAGCTCTCGATTCTTGTATGATAGTACATATCTTTAGCTTTTCTAATAAGTGTTCGATATAAAGATCTGTAGCGATAATAATAGTTTAAAAATAAATTATTTTGCGTAAATTTTTTTATATAGTTGAGAGATCTCATATTTTTTGATGAACATCTTAAATTAGCTGTAATCCACGGCGTTTTTGGCTAAATTTTTATTTTTTGAATAGGGAAAGACGCATTAAAAAATTTGCTTAAATTTAAATAAAAATCGTTAAAAGGAGATATACCAGTAAAGCAACTGTACCAATTAAAATTTTTACATACTAAATGAAATTTTCCATAATTAGATTTACTAAACAATCGACCATGACGAGAATTAGTCTTAGGAAGCCTATGCTCAAGAGATATCGAAGCTAAAACGGCTTCATGATCAGACAGACCGCTGGGATTCACTGTACACGATATATTAGCAGATTCGTAAGACGTACAGAAATAGTCAAGTAACGTTTCGGTACAATCCGTTATCCTTGTTGCTTCCTTAACATGCATACTTAAGTTAAAGAAAATTAATAAATTTTTTAATCTAATAGTAATATTATCATCATCCTTGAGATAATCTATATTTAAGTCACCTGTCAAAACTATTTTAGATGTTGTAGAAAATCTACTTAGCAAAGATTCAAAATTGTTTAAAAAAACTGAAACATTTGAATTTGGTGATCTATAGATACAAACAACATAAATATTAAATTTAAGAATAGAAATAATGGAAAACTCAAATTGTTTTTCCTCTAAAAGTTCAGGATATTCTACAATCTTAAATTCCAAAGTATGAAATATGGAATCATGTATTAAGATTGCTGTACCCCCGTGTTCGAACAGTTCTCTGCAAAAAATAGTTATTAAGTTATAATAACTATAATAACTATAATAATAATATGTTCCAGAGTGTAATTGAGCGCCACTCAATCTTGATCTTATGAAAATAAATAGAGATAAAGGAATATAGCCCAACCACTAAATAAAACAACAAGATTTAATTTACGTAATATATTCTTCACTGGCAAATATTGAGCATAACGAAAAATTGTTTATATCGAGTACTTAGTACCTAAGCACATTAAGTTATATACTTTTCTTATATATAGTGGAGATTAATATAGAGGGCTTAAATATTACCTGTCATAGCTATGTCCGGCTCACAGAGCAAGACTTATTTTTAAATAACTGCATAAATGTAAAATTGAAATTTTGACTAAAAGTTTATACCAAAAGAAAAATGTTTAAATTTTGAAAAGACCTAAATTATATATATCACTTAAAATCACATGGATCGGTATCAATAAAACTCGGTTAAATAAATCACGTAACTACTAATTTGGCTTTACTTTACTTGGCTATATTGTCCTAGTATAATCTTCAGGGACTCCTAACAGGAACAGGATGAGATATCTACCCTTACCGGTAGTGGATTCGAACCTTGTTGTCGAGGTTACGGTTCTGGGACCCCTTTTACTGCAATATTTCTAGGATGACCTCCTGAACTGAAGATATGAATACTCAATGTGGCGAAAACGGGAACGATCACAATATGACGGCTTCACATGGACGATGGACGATCATGAACGGGAATTTTTAACAAGGGCTCCACAAATCTATAAAGATGTAACCCTTTTTAGAAGTTTGTGGAACCAGAGATGGATTTATCAAGAAAACGAATGAAAAGAGAACTTACCAACTACAATTTGGCCCTTACTAATTTAACACTTCACGAGACAGGACAGTTAACTACTATGTGTATAGGACAAATCACATCAAAAATGTGAAGCTCGAAAATTCGGGTATTTATATATTTTAAATGAACCAAAAAAACGGCAAGTGTCAGTGTCCAGTCAGTAAGTGACAGTGACAATGTAATTTGACGTCAGGATAGCCAATGATCGTGATCGTACTGTACTGAATGAGCCTGTTACTTACATCAGGAATGGGGAATGGGCCTGTCCTCTCGACTAGTTTTATTTGACTATTTAATTAAGAATATTCATCTGTTTTACATGACGTTTCATTATTTTGAGGAATCTATGTACTTTTAAACTTGTGAGTTTTTATTCTCTAAAATAAAAGTGAGATGTAGGTTATTTTAACAGTTACAAGTTTTTTGGGCCAATGGCCTATGTCATAAAATGTTTTGCACTTTTTTTATTATATTATAATAAAAAAAACTTTAGGCTTTAAAACGGCCCGAAACATACTTTTATAATTTTTTAATTGCTAATTATTGCAAAATTACAAGGTGTAACGTGAATATCTGGTTATTTTATCTACTTTGTTTTATGTGTTTGAGCTCAATTTATAGGGATGGGTTAGGTTTTTAAATAACTCGAATAACTTTGATAAAGAAGTTGTGAACCACTATATTTAAAGCTTATACACCTAACTCTAGATTAGTGATAAAAATATAGAAAATCACTAACCACTAACAAATTATACATAAAACATGCTTTAGATAAAGTAAGTATCAAATTCTAATTCATATAAGTTTGCACATAATTTAAATTTAGAACAATTTATTGATTAATTTTACTTATCTTTTTGGTAAGTGAAGTAATATACGGAACTGGTAAATCTAAGGTAAAATCAGGCATTTCATCCTTCGCTCCAAACTGTAGAGGTACACAACATTACACCACGGTCAGGCAACTTCCACTAAGGGATTCGGGACCCCTATTCACAATTCTCATTTGTGATTGCACCGTGAATGATCTTCAAGATAAATGGTATTCGAACTCAAAACGTCTAGAGATGAAACGTGAATTTCTCTGACACAAAGCATATAGATGACAAGTGACATTTGAGTAAGAGGTGATATTGTCGAAATAATGAAATAACGGTTCCAACCATTACAAAGGAGGACATGGCAATATAGCAAACTGTTTTAAGTTTTAAACTCCAAGAGCTATTTTAAATCAGATACTATGTCTTAAATATGGATGACTTTACTGATATAAATCAAAAACAATGACGTCATATTGAATATTGTTTTGAAATGGTCAAGTTTAACATGACTACTGGTATTTAATTGTGGAATAATAAAATTTATCTGTACCGCCAATTATCGTGTAGTATGATAGTGCAGTGTAGTGTACACTAAGTGCTACGGAATGCACCCAATACTGGATTGCCTAGACTGACAGACATTCATTCAGGCATCAGGCATTGACATTGACAACAGTTGTCATGGCGGATTTGAACAATTAACAAGCCACGCCGGCTCACGGACAATCAAAATGAAACACGTAGTGTTCAAGCTAATTAATATGATTGTAAAAATAAGTAATGTAAATAATTGTAAATAAAGTGTACATACTAACTCAGTGTCTATAAATAACATTACATGGCGCAGTGAGAAAACGAGAACCGACGCAACAATGGATTTGAAACCTCTATATCTCAAAGTAGGTGATGCGAATGCCGTTAATTCATGGCCAAAATTTAGACAGTTATTCGATGTCTTTATCGCAGCCTCAGGTCTGGATGCTGACGACAAAAGAAAATGCAACTTATTATTACACTGTATGGGACCAGAAGGCCTAGATATTTACAACACACTTGAATTAAAAACAAGTGAGGTTGACAAGTTTGATGTGCTAATAGCAAAACTGAACGATTATTTTATCCCCAAAATTAATGTGACTTACGAACGACATAAGTTTTTTATGAGAAATCAAAAAACAGGTGAAAACTTCGACAATTATGTTACAGAATTAAAATCTTTAGCTGCCACCTGCGATTTTGGGACGCTAAAAGATTCATTAATCAGAGACCGGATCATTTGTGGAATTGAGCATAGTAATTTAAAAGAAAAACTGTTAATTGAACCAACTTTATTACTAAATAAATGTATTGACATGTGTAGAACAACCCTGTCCAGAGAAAGTCAGGTTAGGGACCTAGCAAGTGAGTTTCTGGCAATAAATAAAATAAGCAAAAAAAGAAGATTCAGAAAAAAAAAGTTTCACAAAGAAAATACTAGGACAGAGACTAAAATAAATAACTATCCAGCATATCAAAAGCAGTGTACTAAATGTAAGAAACAAAATCATTTCTCCAAAATGTATAGACAAAAACAAGTGAAAGAAGTAAGAATATCAGAAGAAAACATAGCAGAAAACAATAGTGAGGAATTAAAGTTGAAGGTGGTAGCCATGTGTGAGTTATATGTTCAAAAATGAGGTAAATTAAACAAGGGTGGTCCTTAAGATCTTATAAGACTAATTTAATACGACCGGTTTCGAGGAGATCAGATCCTCATCATCAGGTATGGTCTAAAATAGATAGGTAAAAACGAATGAGCTCATAACTAATAAAGTGGGTTTAAAAAAATTATGAAAGTTAACAAATATCAAGAACTTACCCGTATTACTCATCTATTTAAGACTAAGCTTAGAGATTATCACAGGGTCGGTGTAAAAACAGTAGTTGCAACAAAAAGTTGATGTAAAAACACAAGTAGGTCTAAAACTATTAATTAAAATTATTAAAATAATTATATTGCTTTTTACATTTATCTGAAGATGATGATAATGAAGTCATACATTATACTAATATATTCTGCAATTGTCTTGATGTCTATACCGTTCCTTTTAATAAGTTAAAATATTACTAAATTTTTCATATTTAATGTCAGACCAGAATAATAAAAGCTAATATCAGGCCAGAATAATAAAAGCTGCTGTCAGGCCAGAATATATCAAGCTTTTATTCTGCTATTACCTACTCGACCAAGTGATACAGTCTGTAGTCAATTGTTTCCTTTACACAAATGGAATATTTATTAGTCAGACCAGACATTACCTTCAATCTTTTAACTGTCTGCTACTGCTTATTTTTTAAAGCAATACTGTCTGTAATAGCTACCTTAATTTTTGGTAATATGTTTTTAGTAACTAATAGTATTTTCTACCTAATTTCCTAGTTAACATAATTTTCTCTTTACATTTCTCTTTATTTGTTAGTATAATTTTGGATAAGTATTTGAAACTATCTAGTTTGCAATTACCAATTTAGGAGAGTGTCCGAATTATATTAATAAATTTTGTTCTTTATTTTCTTTTCATTTGCTTGCTTAACACTGTATCTATCAGTTATTGATATAATTCTGTACAATTTTTTGAAACTGAGACGTCAGTTTGCATTAACCATATTAGGAGAGTGTATAGAAATATATTTATAATTTTTTCTTGATATTAAATCTTAGTGCAGTGATTTATTCAATATCTGTACCTACTTTTTATTAAATTTAGTAAATTATATTATACATTTTCTTTAGATTTTGAATTTCTTCCCTTTATAATTAATTCTTTATTATGACTATTTGACTGAAACATTTATTAAGAATTTTTTTTTTCTCTTGATTGGTAGTAAATCTGTATAGTTATTGAACTTGAGTAATATTTTAATTTGTTTACCTTTCCCTTAAATTCAGTATTAAAAAATACCTAAGTTGACTTTGAACTATATTATCTAGCATTTTGTTTTTTCTTTACATGGTTAAGTACCTCACTATCGCCTAACTATCTGATCCCGAACTAAATTTAAATTATATTTAAATACAAGTAGTAAAAGTTTGTATATCTTTATTCTTTTTTCAATTATAATTTGAGAATTTATGCTTTTAGAAATATCATTTGATACCTCTGTTTTCACTTATAATTGAAAATAATTTGGTTGAGTTTTGCAAAATTTCATATTTGGGTTGACTTTGGGTTAACAGATAACTTGCATTACTTTAATTTTTTTTACCTAACTTTACTGATTTGTATATACCTTTGCTAAATTACACTGAGAAAAGTGACAGCATTACGAAGATGTTTCGTATACCTTACCTGATGTATTCACTAAAGTGTGTACATTATGTATCTTGATTTTCATAATTTATTTTGTATAATATTATTATATATCTTTATTCACAGTTGAGTGAATGTTTTATTTATCGTTTAATAATATTATTTTTACCTTTAGTACATAATGTACTATGTTTTTGAATATCAAGATTGTTTTACCTTTGATTTTAAATGGTTCACCTTTACTTAGTTATCATATATGCAAATATAGTTCAATGATCATTCTATCTAGTTACCTTACATTACCTTTCTTATCTTTGTCTACCTTTATTTACCTTTATATTATCTTTCCCTGATTGCGACATTAGTATGGTACAAAAGTGCAGATTTGAATTTAAAATCAATTTTTTCATTTTAATCAAAATTTTCTTAAACAAGCACTTAAAATAAAGTAGTAAATCTTCTTAGTTTAAGTTGTAAATCTTTAGTCTTTAAGGGCTACACTCAAAATTTCAGTTGTCTTTATAATTGTTTTATTTTAATAATAGGTCTTAGTTTATCAACCACTTCCTTTTTTTTTGGAAGCTTTACTAAATAACTATGTGTCTAAAGTCCCTTATTTTATGTACCTTAAAAATTTTCAGTTTATTTTTCTCTTCTTTGTTACACGTGAATACTTAGTAATATCTGAGTATTTGCTATTCTCTACCTTACCTTTATCTTATGTATGTATGGTTTATATTAGTACAATTTTTTCAGTTTAATGATTTAACTTTAATTTGAGCTTTATCTTACCGATGCATGATTGCAATTTTATGTGGTTCAAGTTCGAATATGAACAAACATGCATGTATTATATACCGCTTATTTAATAATTTTCTTATCTTTATATACTAATCTAATAGGAAGTATATATTTTCTTATTTCTTTTTTATTAACATTTTTTTTACAGCGATATCTTGTTATTCATTGTGTGATGGTGTTCATTCATTTTTTTTGCAATTTTTAATTTTCTTCTACGGTATTTGGTTTAGCAGTGGTATTGGGAGTGGAATGATTTTTTAAGGAACTTCTCTTGCAGTGACCTTTGATTACTGTGGATATCGGAGGGCAACACTCGTGAAAAGTAATCCATTGATCGTTTTACCTTTTGTATCATTCTAGCTAATTGCAATAAAAGGATAGAATATGAAGTAGTAAAGAAAAATAAGAAAAAAAATTAAAATTTAAATTAAATTTTTTTTTTTTACCCGGAGGTAGTGGGGTGTAACGGTTGGAACCGTTTTCGTTATTTGACCCAGGCCCGTTTTCGTTATTTTGAAACCAACATCTCTACACAAATGTCATTTGTCGTTTATGTCTAGTGTCAAAATTTGGATTGTCATTTTCATTTTATCTGTCGACAAGCAACTTGATTATAGAATTTTAATTATCTATTATCTGGGACATCCGATGTACTAGTTATCTTAAACATTTTTAATGGCCATCCGATTTTAAAAAGCCTTGCTATATATAGATGGTCTTATGTCTTAAAGAAATCTTGAAGAATTGATTTAGATGGTTCGATAGAAACTATACAGAGGATTCAATAGTAGCTGTCTCTACATGAATTTTTGAGGAACGTACTAGCTGCTTGTTAAGAAATTCGGAAGAACGTAGAATACATCAAGAAGTTTAGTTAACAAGATTTACCACTACCTTGTAAAGAAGGCCTCTACAGTTACCTGTTACCTGTTTTCTGTATACCTCAAATAAGTCGCAATAAATTATTTAAATTTGAATAATTGAGTCTCTGTGAATTAGAATTTGTCGCTACCTTATTTAATTATAATATAAAGATCAGTGGTTTTCTATATTTTCATCACTGATCGATTGTCAAGTTTAGAAAGTTTTAAATATAGTGGCGTCCAATATTCTCTTTCAAAGTCATATGAGTTGTTTAATAACCTGACCCACTTCCCAAAATCGTAGAGCTTAAAACACTATAAACATTTATAAAATAATAACATCACATTACAATACTTTATGGAGCAAAGAACTATTGTGTTTGGAATTCCAAATTTTACTGTTGATGCCCTTTCCGATAACTGCACATTCAACGAATATCCATGTGACAAAGACATATAATGATTTGTGCAGAATTTTAATTTCAAAAACAGATACCCACTAGTGAAAGATCATAATTCAGCATTATATTTATAATTACATACAATTAAGAAATTTAATTTTATTAATAATTAACTGACTTTTTAGTTTGTATCGAATAGATAATAAATATGTATTTTAATAAAACTTACTTTAATAGTTGTATATTTTTTTGATATTTGGAATAAATACAAAAATTAGGCAAGAATTTTTAATTTAATTCATGAAAAACCTAAAATTATGAACATAAAAACAAGCTAAACATTCATGACTTTTAAGGGTATCCTGAAAAATCATTAATGAAAATTATAAAAACAAACAAATTATACAATAAACAACAACAAAACAGTAAATAAACTAAATAATTGTGATTTCAGACCTCTGAATTTAAATTCCAAGTTATATGTCGGAATTCCGAGGTATAAGTCGAAATTGCGAGATACAAGTCGAAATAGCGAGATACAAGTCGGAATTCCGAGATACAAGTCGGAATTCCAAGATACAAGTCGGAATTTCAAGTTACAAGTCGGAATTTAAAAAAAAAAATGTGACGGTTCTACGCCTTCGTAACATTACTTTTTAATCAAAAAATAAAAAGTTTACTACCAGAACTTAATATTTTCTCTAATACAAACAGTTTCGTTATACAAAATCTAAAAAACAGACAGAACAAACAGAAAACATATTAAGACTTACACACTAAACCATTAAAAGAATTAAAGGTGGGAGAAAGGGTCAGAGTACAGGAACAAGACAAATCAAAATGGACCCCAGGAAAGATAGTAACAAAAATAAATAAACAAAGAACTTATTTAGTAAAATTAAATAATGGTAGTGTATTGGAAAGAAATGGGAAGTTTTTGATTAAGGATATTAATAAAAGACAAACTCCTTAATTACCCAGTAAAGATAATATCCTGAATCATAAGCGTCCTAGGCGTACAGTAGTACAGCCACAAAGACTTAATGATTTTATAGTAGAATAACAACAATTCATGATTGTAAAATTATTGTATCTATATTGTAAATAACTAGATTAAGTTAATTAGGTAAAGTGCTAATTAAAGAAGGGAGGTGTAGTATGATAGTGCAGTGTAGTGTACACTAAGTGCTAAGGAACGCACCCCCAATACTGGGTTGACAGCAATGCCTAGAATGACAGACATTCATTCAGGCATTGACATTGACAACAGTTGACATGGCGGATTTAAACAATTAATAAGCCACGCCGGCTCACGGACAATCAAAATGAAACACGTAGTGTTTAAGCTAATTAATATGATTGTAAAAATAAGTAATGTAAATAATTGTAAATAAAGTGTACATACTAACTCAGTGTCTATAAATAACATTACAGTACCGAAGTAACATTCGATAATTTTTGATTTTTGCCATGTGTGGAATAACAATCTTTTAAATTAATTTTTTTTTAAATTTGACACAATTTTAGTTTTAAGGCTAAAAGGTCATTATGTGGAAGTAGCTAAAGTACTATCCCAAAATAAATTTCACAGCTAAGTCGAGTTATGATTTTTCTCGATGATTCTTATTTCAAACTGTTGGACTGTATTATATAGAATAGAAAAGAATTGATTTTATTATAAAAGTAACTTGTACAAACAATGCAAACTCTACAAAAGTCTTATATGAATTGAGGCGTTCTTTGCAAAAACGCCATATGTCAGTTTTTCCGGAATTTAATATTATGGCACTTATGGGTATATAACGTAAGTATCTATGTCCCTTGCATGAAAAAATTTCGCAAAATCCTTAGTAGTCCAAGATATGAACGGTTAAAATATCGATCATTCTGCATAAACCCCATATGTCAGCAGCAGTTTTCATCAAAAACCACATATGTACGTGGCCATTCTTTCCTAAGTTGCGACCAAGACTTTTCATTAATAGAAAAACATAAAAAAACAGTAACTATTGAAGTTCCTACAGCATGGGATAACGTCATCAAGAATGCTAGGCACAACCCATCGCCGTTTACTGTAACTAATGTTGATCAATCTATGATATACAGGGTGTCCTTTAAAATGTGTCCCAAAATTCTCAGGCAGATTCCTTAACCAAAAAATGGAAAAAAAGTTCCTATAGACCTATGTCCTAAAGTGTCCCCTAAGCGAGCAACAGCCTCTCGAAATCATTTTTTTTATTTTGATTTTTTGAATTTTCTTAAAAATGGAAACAAATAAAAGAACCAAATTTTGGCTGTTAAATATGATCAATAATAGTGACCTTTTGACACCTTCAAAAAGAAATTATTTCGTCAGGGGTGTACTTGGGAATTTTTTGAAAATTTTGATTATTCATAACTTTTTTGTGTTTTTGGTAATGACTTATCCATATTTTTTTTTACATTCTACATTGAAAACTACGTCAAAAAGGAATACTTGTTTGATCTCGATTGGAGCAGCCGTTTCCGAGAAAACATCATCCAAAGATATTCGTCCACTTTAGCTTAATTTTCAATTTTCCTAAATTACCTCGGTGAATCTCGTAAATAAAAATAACTTTTTTAGCTCTCTCTAAATAATTGTAGTTCAAATGTCGTGGTGGGACTATTTTTATTTAATAATAAGAAACGGTTTAAAAAAATATTTATTCTAAAAAAAACAAATCAAAAAAAATTAAAGCAGATGCTCAATGTGGCGACCATTGGTTTCCACACACAAGCGCAACCGTCGCATCATAGACTGTCTTACACGAAAAGATACTTCAGGATTATTCCTAAGAACTTCGCAATGATGAAAAACTCGTTCTTCCAATTCTTCAACTGTTTCAACAGGACTGGAATAAACCAATGATTTTAAATAACCCCAAACAAAAAAATCCATTGGATTTAGATCTGGTGAACGAGGTGGCCAGTTAACAGGACAACCTCTGCCAATTACTCTACCCTCAAATCTTTCGTTAAGGTGCTGTCTAGCTTCAATGCTGTAATGTGATGGAGCTCCATCATGCATAAACCACATGTTATGTCTGATTTGAATCGGAATATTATCAAGAAGCTCATGTAAGTTATTTTCCAAAAAAAGCCTGTATGCTGCTCCATTTAACCTATTCGGCAAAACAAATGGTCCAATAAGGTAATTATCAATAACTCCAGCCCAGACGTTTATTGAAAATTTATCCTGGTGGTGACGTTCAACAACCGCGTGAGGGTTATCTTCAGCCCATTCATGCATATTTCGAAAATTTATTATACCATCTCTAGTGAAACCAGCTTCATCGGTAAATAGCACTTTATTAAGAAACATTGCATCTTGATTACATCTTCCAAGAAACCATTCAGAAAAGATAACTCGCGGCTCATAATCAGTAGCTTTAAGTGCCTGAACTTTTTGAATGTGGTAAGGGTACAATTATTGTTGTTCACGCAAAACTTTCCATACCGTGTTACGTCCGACTCCCACTTCTGAAATTAAATGAGAGAATCTGTGTAGTGAATAGTTAAGAAAGAGAATCCATTGATTTGGGAAATCAGATTTTTTCTGCATAACGCAACTCTTTTCGATACGAAAAGTCGTGAAATGTAAGAGAAGCAATAACAAGTAAAAAAACTAGTTTTATACGATAAGGTACGGGGTAGCTAAAATAATAAATAAGTAATTACTTACCATTTGCTATTTTGTCTTCCACTGTTACTAGAGTTTTTCTTAAATGTACCAGTTTCCCGAAGTCTATCGTCAATTCTAGAAAACGTCTTAGCGCATGGAAGATGCCTATTTGGAAAGCGCTCCTGATAAAGTCTGCGAGCTTCATTGGCATTTCCAGAAGCGAGTCCAAAACATAAGCGCATGTCCGTCATTTCGCCGAATGTGTAATCATTATTGTAGTTATTGTGAGCCATTTTAAACAAAATAATAACAATACAACGAATCACACCAGAACACTTTTAGAAATAATGTTTAACTGAAGAAACATTTTTATCAGTGAGCGAAAAAAATTATCCATGAAACACAAACACGCCAAAAAAATACATATTTTTACTTTTTTATTCTAAACAGCTAAATACAAACCTTATGGTCTTCATAATAAATAAATGGGAACTAAATTTTTAAATTTTATTTAGAGAGCTAAAAATAGTATACAGGGTGATTGATTAGTGTGAGGAAGCTCTGTAGATCTGTTATAATAAAAGTAGGCAGCTTTAAGCTTCACATTTTAAAATTAGTTACGATGTGACAGGGTGTTTCATAAGGCCGTGCCAAATCAAAGTTATGTTTTTTAAATGGAACACCCTGTATATTTTTATATTTTTAGAATCTGCTCGATAATCTGATTTCAATGATATATCACACTTGTTATCTAATATGAATAGTAAAGGATCTACAGCTACTCAAAAATCACATTTTTTTAAATTCAGGTGGCTGTTGTAGCCAAACAGTTGGAAATCGAGGAAAACGGCTTACAGTCCCTATCCTAACTTTTTAAGGTCTATTCAGTGACATAAAATACATATTATTTGATACAGGGTGATCAAAAATCCAAAATCACATCCGATTTTTGATCACCCTGTATCAACTAATATTTTTTGCCACTGAATAGACCTTCAAAAGTAAGGATAGGGACATGTAAGCCGTGTTCCTCGATTTCCAACTTTTTGGCTACAACAGCCAAAATTGAAAATTAACCTAAACTGCACGAATATCTTTGGATGATGTTTTCTCGGAAACGGCTGCTCCAATCGAGATCAAACAAGTATTCCTTTTTGACGTAGTTTTCAATGTAGAATGTAAAAAAAAATATGGATAAGTCATTACCAAAAACACAAAAAAGTTATGAATAATCAAAATTTTCAAAAAATTCCCAAGTACACCCCTGACGAAATAATTTCTTTTTGAAGGTGTCAAAAGGTCACTATTATTGATCATATTTAACAGCCAAAATTTGGTTCTTTTATTTGTTTCCATTTTTAAGAAAATTCAAAAAATCAAAATAAAAAAAATGATTTCGAGAGGCTGTTGCTCGCTTAGGGGGCACTTTAGGACATAGGTCTATAGGAACTTTTTTTCCATTTTTTGGTTAATGAATCTGCTTGAGAATTTTGGGACACATTTTAAAGGACACCCTGTATAATGCAGATGTAGTTTCCCCATTGTTTCTTAAATCAGCTCGCCCACCAGTAAACATCAAAATAGCGCGTATGTTGAAATACACTGTAAATGAACCGGGGGTTGTTTTGGTAAGACAAACCTATGCTGGAAACTGGGAAAAATCTTTGATAAGAAATAAGCGTTGTCTACCCAAAGAATTTGTATTTAAACCGTTATATAATATTCGTTTAGAGGTACCGCCGGGGAAAATGGCTAACCTAAAGGATTTGACACAATATCTGAAAAAAGAAGAGGCGAAGACCTTTTATAACAATCTACTTGTAGCACCTCAACAATCTGCGACAATTAGCGATATAGATGAAGATGATAACAGCAGTGGTATTAGTGACGAAGACTAGAATTTGTTAAGTCCTGTTAGAGTATTAAATAAAAATGTTACTACACTATTCCAGATAGTTTAAGTTATTCAAAACCTCCCCTTAGTACTTTGCCACTACTTTGCTTTTGTCATCTAAGTCATCCCTAGATGTTCGTGGCAATTTTACAAAGATAATAATAATCATTGCCAACCCCCGCGGTTAAGTTTAGACTTCTAGGGTTAACTGGGAGGACAGTTATTATTATATTATAATTTTTTTTTTAAATATTTCTCCAAAAACCCAATATGTCAAATAAAAAAATTGCAGATTTAAGAAAACCAAAAGAAAAAAAAATATCATTTATACTCCAAAATATGTCTTATTATCAAAGTTACAGATCACCAAAGTAAAAGAGTTCTGAACTAAATGATATAGAATTGGGAATAATTTTTTTAGTTTTCTCAAAAGTTGAATTTAATGACAACTGGGGTTTATGCAAAGAACGCCTCAATTGTTCTCTTTTTTCAACACTCGTCTTCATTTTTTAAGCGCACTCCCACACATTCCCCCAGACCCGTCACGTGGCATTCCCGATCACAACACTCCGCAAGCGCGTTTGCCAGATTGAGTTAAATGTCCGAACACAAACCTGTTACAAAAATATAATTTCCACAGGACTATTAGATATAAAACAATTAAAATACCAATTTTGCGTCAAAAGTTTTATTAAAATATATACCAATTATTATAATTTTTTTACCAGTGTTTTCTAAATAGAGAGCTATAAATCCAAAACTAGTACTTTATTTATATGCGAAAATAATTTTGTTTCCATTAATTTAGCTTCGGATATTTTCAGTTAATATTATCTAGTCCACACAATCCTGGATATTTCGAATTTACTGATAATCCTGATGAACAGTCCGAAGCTGGACTGCCAGTTTTATATACTGGCGAACCTGCCATATTTCCTCCGGGTCCATAATTGCAGGCGAATAAAAAATTGTACCAACCATTTTCCACATAAGTTGTCATTCCACATCCAACTTCTTTGGTTTCAGCCCATACTACTTGGGTGTAATGTCCTACAGTTTTGTCACTAAAAATTAAAATAAAATTTAATTATAATTTGATTTTCCTATCAAATCTATTGTTTTATTCACTAGAAGTTATATTATTTCCAAAAAAATTATTTGAATTCTTGAATATTTTGGTAATAGAACCGAGGAAAAATAATGGGTTTTTAATAACACCTCTAGTGATTTTTGGTAAGAAAATATCACATCTATGCTTTTAAACTTGTGTATTTTCTTTAGCGTTACCATAGCAACCCAGGAATTTTTTGGACATTTGTGCGAAGGTACCATGGAGCATATTAAAGTGAAAAAAAAATGTTTTGATCGTAGAATAATGATTAATACTAATAATTATTATTATTTTTTTTTTTTAATTAGTATAATGGCTGTGGTAGGAACCAATAAGGTAGACTTTTGTTTCTGTTCCACGAATACTCAATATTGTTTCAAATCTAAAAATACACAAATATTTGTTAGTATCTCTATTGTTAGTATTTGGGTATGTGTGCTTATATAAATTTTTCTTTTTTAATTTTTTTTTGTAAGTAATTATTGATTTTTATTATATTACATATTTATATATATTTTTTTAATTTTTTGTTTTTATGTTTTTTTTATAATATATTTTTTGTTTTGTTTTTTTCAGTGCACGTACAATTTTTGTGATAATCGCAAGGTTGCTTACAAACTGTCGTTAGTATTATGTAAAATTTTATATTACATCTTTTGGTATGAAGGTCAGTACAAAATAATAGAGTAGTATTGTTAGTAAATCTAATACAATTAAAATTAATTGGTAAAGTTGGCCCATTTTTACTTTCCTATATGTATACAAATATATGAAAAGTATAGGAATCATGATTTTTTTCGACCTCAAGTTTTTGACGGATTTTTACGTTTTGGGGTCCCTTGAATCTGTTTTGACTATTTTCGGGATGATGTCTGTGTGTGCGCGGGCGCGCGTGTGTGTTTGTGTATGTGTATGTATGTGTATGTATGTGTATGTATGTGTATGTATGTGTATGTGTATGTATATGTGTGTGTGTGTGTGTGTGTGTGTGTGTGTGTGTGTGTGTGTGTGTGTGTGTGTGTGTGTGTGTGTGTGTGTGTGTGTGTGTGTGTGTGTGTGTGTGTGTGTGTGTGTGTGTGTGTGTGTGTGTGTGTGTGTGTGTGTGTGTGTGTGTGTGTGTGTGTGTGTGTGTGTGTGTGTGTGTGTGTGTGTGTGTGTGTGTGTGTGTGTGTGTGTGTGTGTGTGTGTGTGTGTGTGTGTGTGTGTGTGTGTGTGTGTGTGTGTGTGTGTGTGTGTGTGTGTGTGTGTGTGTGTGTGTGTGTGTGTGTGTGTGTGTGTGTGTGTGTGTGTGTGTGTGTGTGTGTGTGTGTGTGTGTGTGTGTGTGTGTGTGTGTGTGTGTGTGTGTGTGTGTGTGTGTGTGTGTGTGTGTGTGTGTGTGTGTGTGTGTGTGTGTGTGTGTGTGTGTGTGTGTGTGTGTGTGTGTGTGTGTGTGTGTGTGTGTGTGTGTGTGTGTGTGTGTGTGTGTGTGTGTGTGTGTGTGTGTGTGTGTGTGTGTGTGTGTGTGTGTGTGTGTGTGTGTGTGTGTGTGTGTGTGTGTGTGTGTGTGTGTGTGTGTGTGTGTGTGTGTGTGTGTGTGTGTGTGTGTGTGTGTGTGTGTGTGTGTGTGTGTGTGTGTGTGTGTGTGTGTGTGTGTGTGTGTGTGTGTGTGTGTGTGTGTGTGTGTGTGTGTGTGTGTGTGTGTGTGTGTGTGTGTGTGTGTGTGTGTGTGTGTGTGTGTGTGTGTGTGTGTGTGTGTGTGTGTGTGTGTGTGTGTGTGTGTGTGTGTGTGTGTGTGTGTGTGTGTGTGTGTGTGTGTGTGTGTGTGTGTGTGTGTGTGTGTGTGTGTGTGTGTGTGTGTGTGTGTGTGTGTGTGTGTGTGTGTGTGTGTGTGTGTGTGTGTGTGTGTGTGTGTGTGTGTGTGTGTGTGTGTGTGTGTGTGTGTGTGTGTGTGTGTGTGTGTGTGTGTGTGTGTGTGTGTGTGTGTGTGTGTGTGTGTGTGTGTGTGTGTGTGTGTGTGTGTGTGTGTGTGTGTGTGTGTGTGTGTGTGTGTGTGTGTGTGTGTGTGTGTGTGTGTGTGTGTGTGTGTGTGTGTGTGTGTGTGTGTGTGTGTGTGTGTGTGTGTGTGTGTGTGTGTGTGTGTGTGTGTGTGTGTGTGTGTGTGTGTGTGTGTGTGTGTGTGTGTCTGTATCTGTCTGTCTGTATCTGTCTGTCTGTATCTGTCTGTCTGTATCTGTCTGTCTGTATCTGTCTGTCTGTCTGTCTGTCTGTCTGTCTGTCTGTCTGTCTGTCTGTCTGTCTGTCTGTCTGTCTGTCTGTCTGTCTGTCTGTCTGTCTGTCTGTCTGTCTGTCTGTCTGTCTGTCTGTCTGTCTGTCTGTCTGTCTGTCTGTCTGTCTGTCTGTCTGTCTGTCTGTCTGTCTGTCTGTCTGTCTGTCTGTCTGTCTGTCTGTCTGTCTGTCTGTCTGTCTGTCTGTCTGTCTGTCTGTCTGTCTGTCTGTCTGTCTGTCTGTCTGTCTGTCTGTCTGTCTGTCTGTCTGTCTGTCTGTCTGTCTGTCTGTCTGTCTGTCTGTCTGTCTGTCTGTCTGTCTGTCTGTCTGTCTGTCTGTCTGTCTGTCTGTCTGTCTGTCTGTCTGTCTGTCTGTCTGTCTGTCTGTCTGTCTGTCTGTCTGTCTGTCTGTCTGTCTGTCTGTCTGTCTGTCTGTCTGTCTGTCTGTCTGTCTGTCTGTCTGTCTGTCTGTCTGTCTGTCTGTCTGTCTGTCTGTCTGTCTGTCTGTCTGTCTGTCTGTCTGTCTGTCTGTCTGTCTGTCTGTCTGTCTGTCTGTCTGTCTGTCTGTCTGTCTGTCTGTCTGTCTGTCTGTCTGTCTGTCTGTCTGTCTGTCTGTCTGTCTGTCTGTCTGTCTGTCTGTCTGTCTGTCTGTCTGTCTGTCTGTCTGTCTGTCTGTCTGTCTGTCTGTCTGTCTGTCTGTCTGTCTGTCTGTCTGTCTGTCTGTCTGTCTGTCTGTCTGTCTGTCTGTCTGTCTGTCTGTCTGTCTGTCTGTCTGTCTGTCTGTCTGTCTGTCTGTCTGTCTGTCTGTCTGTCTGTCTGTCTGTCTGTCTGTCTGTCTGTCTGTCTGTATTCACCATAACTCATGAACCGATACAAATAAAAACACCAAATTTTAAACTTAAGCTTTATTCCGGCGTTCATTGAACTGATTAGATTTTGGGCAGAGTCGGAACATCTGGGGGGTACTTTATGAGTAGTAATTTTTTTATATTATGAAATATATCAGTTATTTAGGTTTGGAGGAGAAAATTCTTTAAATAAAATTCACTTACAATATTATTAATATTTTATGTTCTATACAAAATTGTCCTAAATTTTTTATAAAAGTTATTTAAATAAAAGTTGTTTGTAATATAATTTTCTATATTTTTTTCCCATACATAATTTTTCTAAAATGGACCGTATTCGAGATATTTGAGAATATGTTTAAATTTCGAATTTTGAAGAAAACTCAAAAACGGATAAAGGAAAAAACATTAAATTTTAAACTTAAGTTTCATTTCGGCCTGACGTAAAGTGATTAAATTTTGGACATAGTCGGAACATCTAGGGGGTACTTTATGGCAGGCCGTTTTATATTTTATGAAATATATTTGTTATTTATGTTTGGAGAAGAAAATTATTCAAATAAAAGTTACTTATAATATTATTATCTATAATTTTTGCCAATGTCAAATTTTCCTGAAATGGTCCGTATTCGAGAAATTTGACAAAATCTGCAAAATTCTGATTTTTAAGAAAATTGTTAAACCAAAAGTTGTTGTTAAATGATTTTTTAAAATGGACCGTAATGGAAAAATTATAGGAAACGTGCTAAATTAAAGTTTTTCAGTAGTATCGTTTTTGTTGAATATCTATAAAAAAATGTTTCGAGGTAGATGTATGAGGAAAATGTATATATTTAGTTTATCCTCTAATAATGTATATATTTAGTTTATCCTCTAATCATTTATAGAGGTGCTGCAATAGGTTGTACAAAATAACCGGAAAAAGCCTATAACTAGATAGGAAAGTCATGTGTTGGACACATCAGATTTTTTGTTAGATCATTATAAGAGGTATTTTGGCTCTCCCAGTGTAGTGGACATTACAGTAATGTACGTTCTAAATTTCGATAGAACAGAATGGATTTTCAACAATTCCTATTTTGTATTTATAGGATGCAGTTAATGCATGATCTGATCTTGCTCTGTTAATAGTTTGTTATAGAATGAAACCATCTTAATCTTGGAATTTGTATGTGATAATTTTTAAAGTTTAAACCAGTTAACGAGTTATCATATTTTTCCTGCCAATCAGGTATAATTTTTTCTTTAAATAATGATTTTAAATCTGAATATGGGATACAGTTTGCAGATAATACATCTCCACACAAATGGGATGATTTAGCTAAGTTGTCTGCTATTTCGTTGCCTTTTATTCCCGAATGTCCTTCAATCCAAATCACAATTAATGTTTTATTTTGCTTTGTTATTTCAAAATTTTCTTTTAGTATGTCTAGTTCTAGATGCGAGATCTGTGAGGATGTACTTAAATTTGCTAGAGGGTCGATAGAACTTTTACTATCTGTGATGATATTAAATTTATTAAATGGATTATGCCGTATGTACCGCATTGCTTGAAAGATTGCATATAGTTTTAACATGTATATTGATGCTTCTTTAGGAAAATTATATTCTTGGTGATGCTTTGTTTTAGAATCATAATAAGCACAACCTACGTTGTTACTCATCTTAGATCAATCTGTAAAAATGTGGTAATATTCTGGCCACAATTTATTGGTTGTTTGGTTAAAATCATCGTTAGGATTAATATTCTTAGTATATATATTTTATTTCAAATAAGATATTAAGAGCTTCTGTGTAATATAAGATGGTTTTGTTTGTGTATATTATGTTTGAATATGTAGATAGTGAATTATAACTTTCAACAAATAAAAGAGTATTTTTGACTTGCCAGAATGGATGAGTAAGTACAAGTATGGAAAGATTATGGACGGAAAAAATTTTATGTGCTTGTTTGGATATCGCCCTTGACATAAATATAGTGCTCATAAATTTTTGTCTATACTCTAGAGTGGGTTCCGTGGCTTCAATTTATATAATATTGATGGGAGTAGCCTTCAGATACCCTAGACAAATTCTAAGACTTTTGTTTTTTTGTATTTATATTTTCTGTAAGTGAACATCTGCTGCTGATCCGTAAAGATGACTGCCGTAATCAAGGATTGATCTTATCATAGTTTTTTAAAATAATAGAGCGATGTTTGGGTCAGCTCCCCGTTTTGTAAAACAGAAGGCTTTTAATATGTTAATTTAATTCTCGAACTATCTTATAATTTATTGTATACAAGCACAGCAACTTCCGATCTAAATATAGGCCTTAATATTTTACAGTATTTTTAATTGTAAAAGTATAATGCCCTGATTCCATTTGTTCGTAATGAATATTTCTGTTTCTTAAAAATATACAGACTTCTGATTTTTGTTCCGAGAATGTGAGATTATTTGCATTTAGCCAATTGTGGACATTAAGTAAGGTGAAGTTACGATTTTCTTTAGATTTAGGAATAGTTTTATCGCTGGAGTAAGGAACTATATCATCGGCAAATTGGATAATCTTTGTATTTTCTAAGCAACTTTCTATGTTCATTGTATACAATATTGTTACGCAGATTTTTGGTATCACAATTTATTTCAACTGAACTTTAACAATAACAATGCAACTGATAACATTAACAAGTAACGTCTATCATAAAACTGAAAACTGACATCAGGATCATCCTTATATAGCTTGCTTGACCCTTCTCGAACCTTCGCGAACTGACGTCTAGAATATTATTGACGGGTAATGACATTTCCAGATAATACTGGAATATTCTATCTTCTTTTACTTGCAGTACACTGTAGGTCAACATTCCACTTCTTTTTTTATCTGTAAGTTTCCTATGATAGCCCGCAGGCTACTGCAGGGTGCTGCGTAACAATATATATAGCAATGGGCTTAATATAATCCCTTGTGGGAGTCCGAGATGTGTGTAACGAGGAGTTGGGAGTACTTGATTTATCTTTAAGTAGGTTAGTCTGTTTAAATATAAGGATGATATCAGAGAGGAGATTTGTGTTGGGATGACAATGGAAATCAGCTTTAAAAATAAAGTTTCAAGATTAACGTTGTCAATGTCTGAGCTTATATCTACAAATGATGCTGTGCTAGTTGATTCTTGAGTAAATCCTATAAGTACGTTAGAAAATAATGATTTTAAAGCTTCTAAGGTATATTTAGATTTCTTTAACCCATATTGTGACTCCGGTACAATATTTTCTCTCTCCAGCCAATGCTCCAGTCTATTTTTAATAAGTCTTTCAAATGTTTTGAACATGCATGATGCTAAAGAAATTTCTCGATATGAGTATGAATTACCTGGTTTTTTACTTGGTTTTTACATAGGTAAAACGACATATTCTTACCAAGTTTCTGATATTGCGCTATGGCTCATCCAAACAGAGTTATATATCTGTAGAAAAGATATTTTTTGGTCTTTTGGTAAATTCGATATCATTGAATATGAGATATTGTCTTTTCCAGGCGAAGTATTGCTATTTTGCTTTAGTGCTCGCTCGAACTCACACATTTCAAGGGGTTTTAATAACTTTAAATTATTTCTGGGAACGCTTGTCATAAGGTCTTGACAGAGATGTGCGTGATTTGGTACCCATGGTGGTGAAATCCATGAGTGGAATACTTCGATCCAATCTGCATTAAGATCTATTGGCAATTTGTTGCATTTCTTTCTATTCTTAAATGAATTGATTTTATTCCAGACATCTTTGATAGGGGTGATTTAACTTAGGCTTTCGCAGTATTTTATCCATTGTTGTTTCTTAGTGTTTGAAAGTTTTCTTAGCTACAGCGTCGAATTTTTTATATTCTATAATATTTTGAACATTTGGATTTGCTTTGTAGGTTAGGAAGGCTTGTTTTCGTTTTTTTTTGCAGCTGTGTCACAATTATTATCTCACCATTGTTTTGGATAATGATTTCTGCGAGAGTTAGAATTCGTTGATTTTTTTTGGAATTGAAATTTCAACTGCTTTATTTACATTATTTATTAGATTAGTATATTGTCTTTCAGGGGTTTTCTGAAGCAAAATTGTGGAATATAAGTTCCAATCAGCTCGTTTAAGGGACTATATATTATGCTTTATCTCAAGAGGGTATGTGTATTTATGACTTGTATTAAATGTGTAGGTTATAGGAAGGTGACTGAAGCCATGAGGAGCCTCAATTATTTTCCAACTAAGGTACTGGATGATGTCTTGGGTGCACATGGTTAAATCTATAGCACTTTTCGTTCCGCTGTTTAATAGGGTTAGAGAGCCGTCATTGAGTAAAATTACATTACATTGATGTAAAGCTTCTAGTAATTTAATACCGTATGCGTCATCATATATCCCCAAGATATATGATGTGCATTAAAATCACCTGCTATTATAAAAGGTTTTGGCAAAGTATTAAAATGATTTATCCATTCATGTTGTTTTGTTTGAGTCCTAGGTTCAATATATCTTAAAATTATATATACATGTTTCTGGTTTCTTAACAGTTTCATGGATATACAAGAAGTGTAATATTAAAAGGGTTTTGTATAATTATTTATTTAAATAAAAGACTATGTTTAATTAGTATCGCTACTCCACTGTAGCCATCGTTTCTATCTGATCTTATAATATTAAATCCTTTAAAATTGTAATATTTCCCCGTTTAAACCAGGTCTCGGATAAAAATTTTATTTTCATGGAGAAGGTATTCCAAATTTTCTTTGTTCCAAACTGTTGATCGATAGTTTCATTGCAAAATATTATATTCTTTTATGTTTGTGAACATGATGACACATTTGACATATTTATATTTAATTGTTTACTAATTGGGCTTTCTAAATCTGTTTTCGAATTAAATTACGGGTTTTGAGCTTACATTAAATTGTAATTGGATTGTATGTATTTTGAGACGATCTTTTCGAAAAAAGGCAAAACAAAATGTAGCTGTTTTTCGAAAGTGCCGAAATTTTGGATTTTGTCAATTTTTCAATTTTGCGCAGGCGCATGTCGGAAATAAATCAATATTTTCAAAACGCAGTTTACGACATTTGAAAGCTTAGGAAAAATCCTAATTTTCATGTCTTCTCAGAATTTTGATCCGATGCACCGTTCCGCTGTTCATTGAGTGACGAACAAAAACACGGTTTTGAGAAAAGTTGCCTAAAATTGACGATTTTCAGTTTTTTGGTCTGAAAATTGAGCAAACCCAAATTTCATGTCTTCTGAATATGTATACAAAGTTTCAGATGTGTATATTTCTTCTAAGATGTAGAATTCTCCCGACAAAAGTCCCATTACATGCGCTCCGCGGGATCCAAAACTCGTGTATACACTGCATTTCTGTAATTTGATTTTTTTTGTGATTTGCAGTTTTAAATTTCTTACATACCTAAATTTATTAGCCCTAAAATTTATTAAATTGTATTTTACTGAGTTTTGTGCAAAATATAGAATTAGCCGCACGTCGCATCAAAGATAGCCATGGTCTCTGCGTTCGCTATCCGACAAATTTAAACTTCAAACGGTCATATTATTACAAATTGAATCGCTTGATAGTGTTCATCGGCATAGATTTTTAATAATCGTATTCAGCAAGCTCTGTGTACACGTGGTTTTTCGGACTTCGTCAGCAATTTATTGAGTAATTACGTTCCTAAATTAAGAAAATTCTATCACTGTGTTCTTTTAAATGGTGAGAAATTTAGTTGAGTCGAACAACGACTTGTTGATTTATTCAAAGAAAGAGAAAAAGTTAGGAAAACATTTCAAAAAAAATTAGCCACATTTTCGCAAACTATTGCAGATTTGCAATGCGACCTATGACATTCGAAATATAACCGAAAACTACGCATTTTTGGTGCTTAGAAAATTGCTCGTAAATCCAACATTTTCCCTTTTTTCTTTTTCGAGAAAAAACAAGCACACTGTCGATATTTTCCATAATTTGGGCACTTTGCAGACTGAAAATATATAAGAATGAGTAAGTTTAATGAGAAACAAGCTTACTTTCTCTTCCAATTGCCAGAAAACGCCCCTTTTCTCGAGAAAATTCGAGTAGCTTCAATTCTCGCGAGAATTACCGGTCTTTGCACACGTGCGCTCAGAAAACAGTGGATGCTAGAAAAAATGTATATGCCACAGTTTTTCGTGTCTTTTTTTTTTCTCTCTTTCATCTGATGAAAACAGTTTTCTATTCCGAGTTATTTAAGAAAAAAGTAAGTTTAATTGAGAAACCAAAAAAAAATACGCAACTTCTTTCATGGGCACATATGAGTAATGATAACACAATCATAGGGAACACAAGTAGAATTATGCAGACGCGGCAAGTCCAAGAAAAGGCCCCACCAAGATCTAGCGGCAACAAAACTAGTTCGTTGCCGGCATTTATTAGCTTTTACATTTTAACTTTTGTATCATTAAGACCTAAAATAAAGTTCCGCTTTTTGTAAAGTTTTTGATATTTTTTAAAAAAACAATTTTTAATAGCGAACCTAAAAGTGGCGCAGTCAGTAGGATTTCCTAACGGTGTGACAACAAAAATCGTGTCAAATCGGTCTATTTTAATAGTTTAACGGCAAATCGAATTCGCGAAAATTGGTAAAATAAACTGAGCAAAAAGTGTACAGCCAAGCATAGGACCAACATTGCCGAAGTTTGGAGAACCTGGACGAGGATCACATCGCCAAATCCAGCTAGTTTAAGAACCTGGACGAGGACCACATCGCCAAATCCAGTTAGTTTAAGAACCTGGACGAGGACCACATCGCCAAATCCAGCTAGTTTTAAGAAAATCAGGGAGAACAGGCAGCATCGCTTGACCCCGTTGATATGACGAAAATAATCCTAGGAATCGCGTAAGAAATTTTGCTCTCCTTTTATTTTAAACATTTCATATTTTGAGTTGAATATATTAGTGATTTTTAATTTTCATTTTTGGGATAAAATAAATCATTGAGAGAATTTATTATATTTTATGTCTGAAATAGACGAATTAGTGAATATTTTTAATAGTACTCTTAGGACAGATTCCTCATTAAATTTAGATAATTTACCTCCTATAAAAGAATCAGATTCAGAAAGTTCAGATTCAGAAAGTTCAGATTCAAATATGGCAGATAAAACTAATTATCCATTTTTGCAATTATATGTAGACACTATTCCAAATTTTGATGGAAACCCCCATATATTAACTGTATTTTTAGATGCTTGTGAAAGCTTGATTGAACAATTTTCTGATCGGCAAAATAATGCAGCTACAATTAATGCTTATATTTTAAGAGCTATTATTAGCATATTAACTGGCAGAGCTTTGAGTTTAATAGGCTCCCGTAGTGAATTAACTGTTTGGATAGATATAAAAAATTTATTATTATTAGGCTTTGGTGATCAGAGAAATTTAGATTGTCATGTACAAGACTTGATTGCTTTACATCCTTTTAAAAATGAACCCCCATGTCGTTTTGGTATGCGTTGCCAAGACTCTAGAAGTTTAATTGTATCTAAAATAAATGCATCAAATTTTTCGCCTGAAGAAAAACGTATTAGACTTCAAAATTATAACGATTTAGCTCTTAAAACATTTATTCACGGCCTCACAGGTCAATTACAAAATAATGTTCGTTTACGAAACCCACATAGTTTAGAACAAGCAATGGCATTTGTAGTCGAAGAAGAAAATTTTCTTTATAGTTCACAAAAATCAAATTTTTCAGATTCTCAAAATTATAGACCTGTAAATAACAGAAATAACTATTCAAAACCCCAGCAGCAAAGGCAACCATCACAACCATTACAAAAACCTTTTTATTCTAATAATTTTAACAGATTTCATTCAAACTTTAATAATTTTCCAAGACAAAATAATCAGAACTTTCAGAATCAAAATCAATTCTTTTAGAGACCCCAGTTTAATCAATCAAATAATTTCAATAATGAAAATTTCAATCGAAATTCAAATAATTTCAAAAATCCAAATATTGGTCAATATTCGACTAATTTCAACCGAAATAGTCAACTTTCAAGAAATACGAATTTTAATAATAGATCAAATAGTATCCCATAGCCACTGGATACGTCATCTGGAAATACGCGTATAAATAATCAACCTTTACTTGCAAAATTCTGATCAAATAGAAAATCAATTCGAAAATTCATATAATAATCAAAATAATAACAGTGAATACCACTTCCAAGAAAATAATGATTTCTCAACATTTAACAAAACAAACGACAATAATAGTCCTTATCAAGAACAAGACATTAACTCGAATCCAACACAGCTGACATATTTCCATGAACCCTCTCAAGGTCCGTCTTACGATACTTTTGATAACCAAGTTTCAAATTTTCATGTGGGAGCTCTAACACAAGTTGAAAATGTAATTAATACGAACATGGTGAGATCAAATTTACCTTATATTTTTATACCAGAAATAAACGCAAATTTCTTAATAGACACTGCTAGCAGTAGAAGTTTAATGAACCCTAGATTAGCTCATACATTTTATAAAAAATATATTTTTAACGAAGATTTTAAATTACAAACAGTGCATAATATAAGTTATCATAACGAAGTAATTCAAATTCCCATTTTAAGCATTTTTTATGTAGAAAAAGAACAAAAATTTAATGTTTTTGATTTTAATAAAAATTTCGAAGGTCTGATCGGAATTGATCTGCTCGGACAATTAAATGCTACAGTTGATTTAAATAAAAATGTAATTATTACGTCATCAAAGATTTAATCAAATTCGATTCTAATCTAATAGAAAATTATAAAATTTTAATTTCTGAAAAATCAAGAATAGTTAAGGAATCAGTAAAAATAAAAACAGAAAAACCAATACCAATATTGACACATTATCAATAATTTCTATAAATGCTCTAGAAAACGAATCACTTATTAATAACCCTGGAGACATTGACAATGAATCTCTACGATTTCTTAGACGTTTATCTGAAAACCCAGTAGAAGGCGACAATCTCGACAATAGTACCTCTAACCAATCTAAAATTAAAATATTATCAGACGTACAAGTTAAACCTCCTGACGAACCATCAGGAAATGACAGTTTTCAATCAACCCAGCATACGACAGCTAACGAAACTACCAATGACAGAATAAAAATACTCGATGAAATAATAAACAAATTAATCAAATCCTAGTTTTTGGCCAAATTTATCATAAATTAACTATCAAACAAGAGAATTACGAAAACCATAAAATTATTACTGTCGAAATTCCTTCAGAAAATAACGAAGAATTAATTCTTGAATTTTTAAAAGATTACACTACTCATAATAAAACCTATTGCATGTATTTTCACACTGATAGGCTATACAAATGTTTCAATGAAGTATATTTAAAACGCTTCTCAGAAAAAGGTCCAAACTAATTAAATGTACTAAATTAGTTAATACCGTAACTGATAAAGAAGACCAAATTTTACTCATAAAAAATCACCATGAAAGCAAGACAAATCATAGGGGAATTTCCGAGACTATAGAACAACTAAAGAAAAATTATTATTGGATAGGAATCAAAGATTCTGTTACAAATTTTTTTAATTCATGTGATATTTGTCAAAAAACTAAATACGCTAGGAAAAACCCTTATTCACCTCTTATGGTAACAGAAACGGCATCAAAACCATTTCAAATTGTACATGTCGACTTATTCTTTTTTGATAAAAAAATATATTTGACTATTGTTGATTCTTTTACTAAATTCGAACCGGCTCAAGAAGTAATAGGTAAAACCGCGATTCACATAAGTAACGGTCTAATTAAATATTTTGCATCTTTTGGTGTTCCAGAAAAATTAATTATAGACAATGGAACAGAATTTAATAATGAAGTTATACAGGAAATTTTAAAATTACATAAAATTAAAATACATTTCACAACAGTTGGTCACCATGAAAGTAACGCTATTGTGGAACGATTTCATTCATCAATAGAACACCTAAGAATACTTAAATCAATGTACCCAAATGATGTCGAAAATATTATGAACTATGCTATATTAGGATATAATAGTAGTATTCATAGTGCTACAAATTTTACGCCATTCGAATTAACCTTTGGTCATACACATTCAAGAAATACAAATGAAATATTTTTGCCTGCTACATTTTATTCAGATTATGCCGAAAATCATAAACTAAAATTGGAATATGTTTATAAAAATGTTAAAGAAAAACTTGAATCAAAAAAGGAAAAGTTAGTTTCTAAACTCAATACCCAAGGAGATTCAAACGAAGAATTCCAAGTAGGCTTAACTGTTTACAAACAAAATTCTCAATATAGAAATAAAAAAGACAATAAATTTTTAGGTCCTTATACATTAACAAAATTATTAGATAAAAATAAAGCCGAAATTACTAATCAACAGAACAATAAATCAGAAATAATTCAAATTAAAGAACTTAAAAAACCTTTCGTTACAGATTCCTCGCAACCATCAACTTCACAAACTGCAAACTGACTCAACCAACATTCCATAATATTACCGACAATCCTGGACTTTTAACTCTTAAATTAGGAAAGACTCAAAACATAATTGACTACTGGTCATTTGTTAGAATTTTCGACATTTCCAAAGTAATAGACGAATTTAAGTCACTACAAGCCAAATTTTCCGACCTACAAACGATAACAAAAAATAAACTTATAAACCAGACCAAGTCAGATTCTGAGGACATCTTTGTTACATTTCAAATAGTAACCATATTAGAAAATAAAATTATTACCCAAATTAATCAATTAAACCCATCACTTGAACAAACCCATAGAGAAAAACGTGGACTTCTTAATGGTTTAGGTAAAATAATTAAATCAATATCTGGAAATTTAGATTAAAACGACGCAGAAAAATATGACAAAGCCATAGAAAATCTTTCGAAAAATCAAAATAAGATGAAATCTTTAATTAATGAACAAATTACCTTAGTTAAAAATTCTTTAGACATATTTAATAAAAGTAGTCAAGTCTTAGCTCACAATCAACTAAAATTAAAATCTCAAATAAACAAAATAGAACACATTTTAGAAACCGCTCAAATCCAAAATAAACAAACTTTTGAAAGTGTCTATATTCAAGAAGTCACAAATCAAATATCAATTTGATATCAAAATATTTACGCCCAAAGAATCTGCGAACAAGATAGTGACAATGTCCCATTAGAAGGAACATTTTTGTTAGAATTAATCAATAAATGTAGTGTTAGAGTAGGTAAAATAGTTCTACGTAGTAACGAACTGCCAAAAAGTGAATTTAGAATAATAGAACTTCCTAAAGTTAATATTAAAAACTTTGATGATAAAAATCCTATTTACCTAAAACCCATTAAATTGAACAGTATTGATTTGGAACAATTAACCGCTCTAAAAGACTCTCTAAATTTTCAAAAACAAAAAGTAAAACATATTTTTGATAATCCAATCCATTTTAACAATATTAGTGTTTGGACTATATTGATTTATATTTTTATAGCATTTTGTTTGTTATTTTGCATTTATTCATATAGAAAATATAGGAAGAATTCATCGAAGAGGAGCTCCAAGGAAGAAAATCCAGAGGCCAGCCCCCGGATTCTCCTCTAAGGGTGGAAGAGTTATGATAACACAATCATAGGGAATACAAGTAGAATTATGCAGACGCGGCAAGTCCAAGATAAGGCCCCACCAAGATCTAGCGGCAACAAAACTAGTTCGTTGCCATTTATTAGCTTTTACATTTTAACTTTTGTATCATTAAGACCTAAAATAAAGTTCCGCTTTTTGTAAAGTTTTTGATATTTTTTAAAAAACCTATTTTTAATAGCGAACCTAAAAGTTATGTCTAACATTTATAATTTCGCCACAAATTCATCGCAAATTTCATGTCCATGGTTCTGATCAAAGAAACGAAAAAACAACTTTTTGGTAAAAGCACTTCTAGCGGCGAGAAATTCGCCATTAAAATTAATTGTGCAATGAATTCCCGAACTATTTTTGCCTCCTCTTTCGAATGGTGCATTTATTTTTACTATTGGAATGATACTTGCCTAGATAATTAGCATTTTTACCATGGAAAATTCCGGAAAACCCGGTTTTTCCTAATTTAAAAAAAATTGAAAAACAGCTACATCTTTTTTTGCTTTTTTTCGGAAAGATCACATCAAAATACATAAGTTCCACTTTGTTTCATCCAATTACAAATTAATGTAAGCTCGAATGGGCTTTTTTTCGTTATTTAATTTGACTACATTAAAATTATTTGTTTCTCTAAGCGTATTTATTATGACTGTAACTAATTCTAATACTGTTTCAACGACATTAAAGCCTTTTGGTTGTGTATTTTTGGTGTAAGTGTATATTTGATGTGTTTAAATTTTTACTGTATGTTGAATTATAAAATATTGCCCCTTTTGGGCCTGGAACTCCAGGATGAGAGCTTAGTTCGCGATGTTCAATTGTTACAAGGTCTGGGCTATTTATCCTCTGCCTTTTGTTAGTTTTTGGTAAGTTATTTATGGTCAGTGCTCCCTTATTTGTTTGTCGTGCATACTGGTTAGTATATTGATATTGTTGTTGACGTCGAACAGTAGGATGGAGTACTGGAAAGTCTAATTGAGAAGAGTTATTATTTGCGTAAAGGGAGTTGAGGTAAGAAGTGAGTATTTGCATAGTTGTTAGGTGAATTTGTATTTTTGGCAGCTACGTTAGCATAAGAATTTTTTAGAATTTGTATATTGGGATCATGATGATTTAAATTGTTTACTGACATTGATTCTTTTATTAATTATTTACGTTTAAATTTTGGACAAGCAATTAGGTTAGTTGTTGAATGATCTACATTACAACTAAAGCTTATTACCACTAGAAGTTATATTATTTCCAAAAAATTTTTTTTGAATCCTTGAATATTTTGATAATAAAACCAAAGAAAAATTATGGATTTTTAATAACACCTCTAGTGGTTTTTGGTTATAAAATATCACATGCTTTGAAACTTGTGTATTTGCTTTTGCGTTACCGTAGCAAACCAGGTATTATTTGGACGTTTGTGCGGAGGAACCATGGAGCATAAGAAAGTGAAAAAAAAAATTTAATCGTAGAATTAATACGTAGATTAATACGAGTAATTAAATTGAAAGAGTTTTGTATTTTATTTATTTTGTACATAATGTGAAGAGAAATAAATAAATACTTACAAAATCAAATAATTTATTAAAAGTAATTCAAATTTATAATTTAAAGTATGCATGTCAAATGAAGTATTGTACGTATAGCTACGTTTATGACACAGAAAAATAACATTTGATGAAAATTATAAGATCATTGAAAAAAAAAAGTTTGCTTTATTATAAATCCGATAGGTGAAATTATTGTAGGGTGGCCAATTATTACAAGGAAGTACCATAGTAATTTTAAAAATTTAACTGATTTAGGTTATGTTAACAAGTTGATTGTGTGCTGGGTTGATTAAAATTAGTTTGTTGGATATTATTAAAATTTGGATTTCTATTAAGACATTGATTTTTATTGTTTGGGCGATAATTTTTATTATTTTTATTAGGGTGATTCTGTCGATGCTGATTATTAGGGCTTTCTACTGACATTTGAGATTGATTTGAATGCGCATTTTGTAAATATTTAATATTATCCCCCTTTCTTATAAAATTAAATGCTTCAAGCAGTGTTTTGGGATCCTTAGTACGAACCGTGATACCATAAGGGTTTTTTCAGCCAGCTAAAAATACTTAAAGAGCTAATACGATTTTTGTTTGAATTTTCTTATATCTAAATTGTGTTCATGCAAACGGAGGTAATTTGAAATAGAACTTTTCGTGAAATTCATAAGGGCTCTCGTTAGGAGCTTTCCTTAAATTATTTAAATCTAAAGATAAGCAATTTTCATTTGCGGGATCACTAAAATTCATAATCAACTCTTCCTTAATTTCTTTAATTTTAGTATCCCCACTAATATCGGGTCGATGGTGTAGCGGTCTAACGCGCTTATATTCATTTATAAGCAAGTTTATGTGTCAGAGACTGCTGGGCTTCGAATCCCAGACCAGACCATGTGGATTTTTAATTAAATTGCATGGTTCGGTATAGGATTTGATGTGTGCCGTATTAATAGAAATTCAATTTCTGTTGATATGACATGCAGATTATATATATATAAAAAAAATCGCCATACATTATCGTCTCGATGATGGTGGGTGAGGTTTTCCGGGTTTTCCTCATCTGTAAGTCCAATGGCACCATCAATCATCTTTAAGTCGCCCCGGATCGCCACGGCAAATAATAATAATAATAGCCGTCCCTTTCCCCGGACAAGCTTAGCTTTTGGGGTTAACATCCACTCGTAAGGGGGTGAATTAGGGAGAGTATTATATTATTATTATTAATATTAATTACTTCGCGAGCGGGTCCATGTAATTTGATTGTTCTAAATATCATATCATTTTGATAGTTTCCAATATTTGCGTTATCATAAAAATGGTTAACTATGCTATCAATACTTTCTAGAAAAAATTGCAACTCGTTTTTGTCGCCATAAAATCAGGAATGGTCTCCGCGTGAACCGTTTGAAAGTTAGGGGGAGGAGTCATTGTTTGATTTAAGATATGTATTACTTTATTTAAATTATTTAGATAATTATTATCGTTAATATTAATTGAATTAAAACTTTCAATTACTAAATCTAGCTCTAAATCGGATACGTGATCACTGAAGGATAGGGAATTGATGTTAGAGGAGTCTGACATAAAATAAAAATAAAACTTACAATACGGTTTTCGTTTGCATCGAAGGTGAACTGTCGTCTTAACCATGGAAGTCTCCAGTACAATTCTTTGATAGCACCACAAAACTTTTCTCGCGATGGAAAGTTCAAGATTAGTGCGAAACGTTGAAAGTTTGTAATTGTCACTTTACTATTAAAATAGCGAAAGTTATCCACGTCGGATTCTTCGTGACAATCCTACTGATTGCGCCAAAAATATATTACGATTTGAAAAATCGTTTTTTAAAAAAAAAGTATTTTTATTTAAACAACAAGTACAATGTTTTTATGACTTTATTAATTGCAAGCTAACATCAGACTGGAAGTAAAAGAAAAAAAATGTGAAACACTTGTTAAGAGATAACAAGTAACTTGAATTGCCGGCTGGTGACATTCTCGGAACTTCTAGACAGGTCAGCGGTTTCTATTATGTAATTAGCTCTACCAATCGAGGTATCACCGGTGACCCACCCTTTATATATATTTTATTTTAATTGTTAGATACTAGTAGCAAACCAAATAAAAAAACATAACCTTACATTTTCAAATTTCCTATAGTCCTCGACTATTCTGACAAATAACTTTTTATAGAAAATACTCGGAAATATAAAAAAGATAAAATCTCAGTGATTTAGTTTTGATGGTCTTAGTAGCCACTCAAGAAAAAATGAAGTCCAGGAGACAACTTTCCCGAATAGGAGAATCGGTCGAAAAAGACTAGTTGTGTAGCAACCAAGATTATTAGGCTTAAATTCTTGTAATAATTTTGTTATTTATTTGAACGACTTATTTAAACAAATAAATGTATCAGAAATTACGTAAAAAAGTTGTACAATGGATGTAGACAGTCTTTTTATTATAAAACATATTATATCTACTTACTAGCTTCTAAAGCTGGATACCCATGAAGGGTCAAAATCTTTTACTTCTGCATACCAAGCTCTGATTGTTGAATTCATGACGATTTTATAGTCACCAGATGTACCCGAGTAGGATTTTAATCCAAGATTTTGTCCCACCCATGAGTAACTTGCTAAAAAGAATAAAACACGTGTTAGTGTAAATTATATTAAAAATAATTTCCTTTATATTAAGTATTTTATATTTAATAAAAATAGAATATGAAAATATCGACAAATAATATTTTATACCTTTAATTACAGAAAAATGTATTTTATTAAAAAAATGCTTATATAAAAGATAAAAAAGACAAAGTTGTCTATTATAGATTGACTCATGACCTATTTATTATTATCGAAAATTAGATCATAAAATATTAAAAGTTTTAACAATTCAAATGTATTAATTGCTAAAACGTTAACAGTACATTCAATTTTCTCTCATAACAATTTTATTGCTTTTTTATTTCTTACCTGTTCGTCTACATTTGTCGTGATTGAAAGTGCAAGTATTAGTGCAACATTGTGCTATGGAACCAAGTTCGCTATTGTAATTCTGTAATGAAACAAATAAAATAAATTAAACCAAACGTCATAAAAAAAAGAAAGCAGCATTTCATCCTGGGGCATGTCTTAGGTATCTTTAGTACAAAAGCAAGTAGACTTTTGTCCGATTACTCCGATCCTGATCATTCTATATCGTGTTCTTTTTTCCACATTCTCTGTCAAATGTAGAGGGGTGGGGTTTAGGATTACCTCCATTGCGGCCGTAGGACAGGTTCTCATTGCACCAGTAATGCAAACACAGGCTAGTCTTTGTACTTTTGAGATATTAGCTCTCGTAGTAGCTAAACTAGTTCTGTTACTGCAGGCTATAGCTCCGTAAGTGATGATTGGTCTCACTATTGCAGTATACATCCATCGCAGTATGTTTGGGTTACATCCCCATCGTTTGCCTGCAATGTTTCTGCATACCATTAGGCCTTTTGTGGCCTTATTTACTACTTCCTGCCCATGTCTGTTCCAGAGACGTTCGTTGTCCAGGGTTAGGCCTAGATATTTGACTTCATTTTTCCATTCTATATCTATCTCGTCCAATTTAATGGTTTAAGATTAAGTTTTCTTTTTTTTGAAAAGGCTACTAGTGTTGTTTTTGTAGGGTTTGTATTAAGTTCCACTTTACGGCACCATCTTTTGGTATGTTCTAGTCCTCGTTGGACTATATCACACAGGATATTACTAAACTTGCCACTAGCAAATATGACTATCTGTGTCTCTGCAGTTCTTGTAGATAACAGCTGAGCCATCCATCTGGATGTGATGTTATCTACTTCTCTGTATGTAAGTTTTTTTTTACAAATTCGTGTGGCGTGTTGTCAAAAGCTCCTTCTATGTTTAGGAAGGCACACACGACCGTTTATTTGTTTGTCAGTGCATCCTGGATTACGTCAGTCAACTGTACCAGGGCAGTTCCTGTAGATTTTCCTGCTCGGTACGCGCGTTGGCTGTAGCACCCTCTTCATGACTTCCGTTCTAATATAATTATCAATAGCCTTCTTCATTGTTTTTAATACAAAGGATGTGAGGCTGATTGGTCGAAAGGATTTAGGATGTGTGGTATCTTTTTTCCCTACTTTTGGAATAAAGGTAAATCTGGCCCTTCTTCATGCTTCTGGTTTATATCCCAGCTCCAGACTGCTCCTGGATTGCCGGATTATGTGTGGTAGTAATTCCTCCTATGTCTGCTGAACAGGGCAGGAAATATTCCATCCACACCTGGAGACATCTGCAAATGTAACTATTGTGTCTTGTTCTAGTTGGAGTATGGCACCAGTGTATAACAGATATAAAGTGGGTCCCAGGTTGCTCCTCTGTGGTACTCCTGCTTTAATTTCTTTTAGTTCAAAGTATGCTTCATCTTGTTTTACTCTAAAATGTATGAATTCAGTAGCTCTGAGTATGCTGTGGAAGTAGCGCATTCAGTTTATGTTTTAAGCCATCATGACATACTTTATCAAAAGCCTGCGCAACATCAAGGAAGATGGCTAAACAAACATCTTTGTTTTCTAATGCGTTTTTAATGGCATTTGAAATTCTACGAACCTGATTTATAGTTGAATGGTTTTCTCTAAAGCCGAACTGGTAATCTGGAATAAGTTTTCTTTCTTTAATGATGGATATTAGTATTTTTTCAAATAAGTTCGATATTATAGGCAATGGAGATATTGGCCCATATGAAGAAACTTCGTTCGGAGGTTTTCCTGGGTTGGGGATTATAATGACTAAGATACTTTCCACAATCTAGCGACATCTGTTATTTCCTTTTGAGAGGTTAATCTGATAATTGAGTCATTTCTTTCTAAAGGAGCCCAGTTTGGTATTTTTTCTCCTTCATTTGGTTAGAAGGTATTTTGTAAGTACTCTGGAATCCATTAACTTTTTGTATATTATTTCTAGCCCAGCTACTATCTGTATTCCTGTTTGGATCATTCTGCACAGTGGGCCTTTTTAATCGCTTTGTGGCTTTTCACAGAGAATAATCAGTGAATTTATCGTTTGTCAACTCACTTACGTGTTCACAAAAAGAGTCATTTTTGATTTGTGTTATCTTTCTTTTTAACTGCTGGGTGGCGTTGTTTAGTTTGGTTTTATTAGATGGAGCTCTGGTCCCTTGCTTTTCCTCATTTGTTTTCTTTTTACAGAGATGAGATCCCTTATTTATTTAGAATAGTTATTTTCTGATGTACGCTGCAAAATAGGTGACGTATTATTTCATGCTGCTTGTTGTATGTTGGACACAATTAGATCTACTTCTTCATCTAGCTGTGCTTTTGTTCTTCACGGAACTGAAAGATTGATTTTATTTTCAAGGGCTAGTCTGTTCTATTTATTAGTCTAGAAGCGCTTTTCTTTTGGATAATGGTGTCACTAAGAGTGAGAAAAATGGGAGAATGGTCTGAATTCATGTTCCATGCCTCATCAACTTGGATGTAGTTTACTGAAATATTTCGTACAACAGAAAAGTTTATTAGGTCGGGTATTTTGTTTCTTTTTATGGGCAAATGAGTTGGTTTGCCAGTTGAATGCGACTTACATTTTACCTGTGTCATTGCTTCTTTTAGGTTTTTACCCTTAGCTGTTCTTAGTTTGAAGCTCCAGTGGGTGTGCTTTGCATTAAAGGTGCCTTCAATGATAAATCTAGGTTCTTGACTATTAAGAAAATCTAGCTATTGTTTTTTTTAAACGGTATGTCTTGGAGAACAATATACAGTGCATCTTACGCATCGAGGCTCTTTAGCATAGTACCTTGTGTGTGTCCGAATGCTTGACATTTTTGCATGAAGGTACTAGCTTGGATTTTCTGAGAGGTATAATTTCTACATAATATGCTCTAATATTTTCTCTGATTCCATATATTTTCTCAACATTTTCGTCGTGTTGGAATGTAAGCATGAACATATTCAATGGTTAAGTTCTATATTTTAGTTTTGGAGTCACAAAAATATTGTTAAGGCCACGATATTTTAAATCACTTATTATATTTTCTGGTTTGCACAAATGATGCAGTTTTTATGTCAATACTTTAATTGGTCTCTTCTGTTTGTCCTCAGACGTCCGGAACGTTAATTTTAACATTATTATCGTTGATGATTTTAATTTAAAAATTTGGGATTTGTCTCAGCAGTTAAGTTCTAACATGAAGAATACAGTTAAGGGCTACGAAGCCAAGTTTATGTAGGCCCAGAGTGTTATATTATGTTATTCAACCCCCGAGACATAGATAGTCCCATAATTATTTAAAACGCGTAAATCGTGACATGTTTTTATTAAAGACACGCTTAACGTGATAGGGCACATAAGGATGAACTTGAGTTATCAGATCTTCAGCGATTTGTGTGGCCCTATGAATGTTGTTTCAGTCCAAGGATCTAAATATATTTTAATTTTTTAAAACATATGGCGTATGTCTTAAAATGTTTTATAGAATATTGCCAAAAAATTAAAAATAGGTTCGGGAAACTGATTAAATATTTTCATGTAGATAATGGCACAAAGTATTGCAATCAATATTTTAAACAAATTTTAAATAAAGAAGGTATTGAACTAGAAACAACGGCACCCTACACCCTACAGCAAAATGGGAAAATCGAAAGGAACATCGGATCATAGTTGAAAGTGCCAGATCAATGATCTACAGTGCAGGTGTTCCTAAATACCTATGGACAGAGACAGTCAATACTACCGTTTATATTTTAAATCGTAAAACTCTTAAAACTTCAAATTCTATACCTTTTGAACTCTGGCATGTTAAAAAGCCCTCACTTGACTATGTTAGATACTTTGGGAGTGACGCATATATTATATTCACATTCTAGATTCAAAAGAAACCAAGCTAGATCCCAAAGCAAAGAAGCTTATTCTGGTTGGGTATGATAAGGATTCCGAAAATTAAAGAATTTTTGATACGAGTACTATCACTAGAAAAGTAATAATTTCTTGAAATGAGATTTTTAATAAGAATCCAGCTTCAGTATCTACAATTGTACATATTCCTTTTAATGAAGATGATGATCAAGATGAAAATGATATAGGATAAAAAAGAAAATGATAATTAAAATGACGTAAACAATAATGTAGAAACAGAATAAGATGACATTCCTTACAATTTACGTCCACGAAAAATTATTTAAAAAGTCTTTTACGTCAAAAAATGCTCCTTAATTATTAAAAGGTTTGTACATCATTTCATAAAAATATCTGGAGTGATGATAAAAAAATTATGATAAAAAAATTTTTTTTTTCCTAAAACTGTAACACACTGTAGCTCAAAAAGAGGTTTACAACATATCGGCACTTAATTAGTAGAACATAAATATTAAGAAGCCTTACATAAAATATCTAAAGAGGGGCATCTTTTCAAAAGTAATACTGGCAATTTGGTAAATTTTAAATTGAAAACTTACCAATGCTTTCATATTTGAAGATGATGGCTGGTTACGAATAGTTTCTTTGCCCGTTGCAACTCTTTTACGTAATTCGTTGTGTACATTCAAAATAAATTGTTTATCTTCATTTGTTAACGAAATTGCTTTGAAATTTGCACCACAAGCTGGAGCTCCACCGCAATTCTAAAAAGGAAGTTTAATATTTAAGAAAATGTTTACAATATAATTATGTCATTTAATCAAAATATCGACGGCTAAGAGGAAAAAAGCTGTATGTCCAAAATGTCGTTTTAAGTAAAATCGATATAACAGTTGGTGGTGCTTAAGTAAAGCTACATTGTATGTATTAGTACGACTATTACCTTACTAACTAATAAAACGTTTCAAGTTGATGAACAATATTTGGTTACGTGATTAGGAATTCTTATTTCAGAAACTATTTATCCTACTGCTTTAATAACAGTCTCCAAACGATTTGCGGTCGAATTCTGTACTGCGAGACTGCCTAACCAGTAGTGCCTGTAGTCAAATATTTGGTAAAATAATCTACTCACCAAAATGAATTATCGATCCGTTGAATTTGTTATTTGCTACTCACGGAGTTCTTAGCGTAGAATCATTTCTATATGGATACGGAAACGAGGAAAGATCAATATTTTGGTACAAAAAAAAATATAGTTATATTATTTATTGTTTTCAAATATTAATTACAAAGCAATAAGTAATTATATAATTATTTATTTTTGAAGTTTTATAAATTTGAGTTTTTTATTGGGAAAGCATGATCGTAGTGTCAGAATTGCTGCTAATTCGAAGTCGATTTTGAAATTTTTTGGTACCCAGTTTGGAATTTTTTGTTGAATTAATTAAAACAACCGTTTGTAGATTTTGATGGGTTTTATCTGAAAACAATGCAAAAGCAACAGGAATGATATTGCTTTCCATTGACGTGTTGCCGATATCTGCATGAATTTTGTACAGTTGGTGAAATTGTGGGCTGCAGATTTTAAAAGTACCATCTCCAAAGAAATCAGAACACTCCATCATAGTTTGTTGGGCAGCGGGGGAAGCGAATACCAAAATTTTGTCCATGCGACCATCGTTTATGAGCAAAAATTCTTTCGACAGTTGCTCAGGAACAGAAATATCCTCCCTATTTTTGAATGTCATAGCACCCACTGCCTTATTTCTTGCGGTATACAGCAAAGATTTTACATTGGAAAATACAGAAAGGTTGCTAACAAACTCCAATCCAGAATCCCATTTCTTGTTCGAAAATTTGTGTAACTGGCACTAATTCTTCTCTTGACATCTTTTTAGACAGACATTTATATCATAGACGGCAATATTGGAGACACATTGATGTATAGTTTGGCGCATGACTTCGTTTTTTGACGAAGTAGTTACATTACCAGAACAGGTTTTTTTATTACTGCAGATCCAAAAAGTCGTCGAATTTTTGTTCTCTTTAATAGTAGTATTTATAGCCAGATTCCAATAATATATTTTTACCTTTTGTACTTTCGATGATTTGACACTCCATGAAGTTTAAGAAAGACAGAGAACACGAGTGCTGTCAGGTCCTTTGGTTTTAATAAAAAAGCTGTAAAGGAATTCTACAAAAATCTAGAATCACTTTACAATAGATATATATTTTCTTCAAATAGGATTTTTAATTTTAATGAGTCCGGAATATCGACCTTACTAAATACACCTAAAATTTTGGCAGAGAAAACGCAAAAACAAGTGGGCCAATTAGTTTCTGCTGAGAGAGGTGAACATCTTATATTTGGAGCTATCATATCAGCAAGTGGAAACACAATCCCTCCTCTATAGGGACCGTGCGTCATGACTTTAACGCTAACTGGTGACAAAAATGTGAACTTTTTGGGGGGTATTTATTAATGTTATATACGGCATTTATTGTTTAATAATTATTAATAAAATGAAGTCGAATTATTTTCGTAATATCAATATCGGAAAAACTTGTTGCATCCGTGGATGTACAAACACATCACTTTAGAAACCTGGATTTCATTCGATAGTAAAGAAATTTTATAAATTTCCACAGAGCACAATTATGCCTCACACCCAATGATATACATAATTACAAAGATTGCTTATCCATATGTAAATCAGACGACGAAAAGCGTATTTCACTGGGCAAAGTTTTCTTTTTATCTAGCTTGTATCAATTTTGAGCACTTAGTTGTAAAGAAATCATTTACAGAAAAATTAGAATCTTTAGTGTTTTCTTGTCATTAAGATTTTTACATATTTAAATGACCATTTTATATAAATATAATTTTACAGATAATGGTTTATTCTGTTGATTAAAACTAATGTAGAATGTTATAAAATAAGAATATCCAATTTGACAAAAATATCACGGCCCTCTTTACAATTTATTAACTATTTCTCATTTATTATTAAAATAAACAAATCATAAATAATACATTGCAGTTACTGTCAAAAGAGATTGTAACAAACTTTAAAATATTAAAAATCCAGTGATTTTTTGTAAATTTTTTTAGTGACATTACCATTAAACATTATTCAGAATAATAGATAAGTGTCCAATTACAACTCTTACCAAAGTTGTTCATACCTCATATCAAAATTGTTTACATTACCTTTTCAAAATTGTATTACATATTGCAATTATGTATTTTATGTAGAATTGTTTCTGAAATAGTAGTCTAAAATTATTTATATCCATCTGTTATAAAAATTGTTTAGATCTCTTAATATTATTTAACTACATGAAAACTCAACTTTCCAAATACATAATGACATGTCTTGAAGTAAAACTTTAATTATTATCTTTTTCTAAAGATTAAAATGCTGAAATTTTATTTTAACACATTTGGGCTAGAACGGCTCTATTTAGTGAGCACTAGGAAAGGCACATTGCAACCAGCTTTTCATAATTTTTTTATAGTTGGGTGAGCAATCTATAATATATGTATCATTGAACATCTCATAAACGCCAGTGGATGAATGACATTTCGATTAACATAAAGCTAAAAAGATTTATAATTATTATTATCAATCTTTTTTATTAATTTACATTTTTTAAATGTTATTGTAATACTTTTAAATTCAGTGTTACTAAATACCTATATTTTAACATTGGATACACTTGTTTAAGGTACAACTTTACAATTTATTGTCACTTAGCCATTTAAATCTTTTTGCTTAAAATGTATATGCATGTCCAGATTTTAATAATGTTTCACATTTTACGTCATTTTGACCATGTACACGATTGTTTGGTACGGGCCGGTATCTATTTTTAACTATATTTAATATTTAAAAAAATACCCTTCAATATTTACTTGCAGTGTTTACCCCATTTAATTCTAAAATTAAACACTAGAGAGGGCTAAGTTCGGCAGTAGTGCTGCCTCTATATTTCACGCACGGTCCCTATTTGTGATTCCTCGCGTTCATTTTAAGGGCGCTCCAGAAGCCAGTATGGAAGGAGCTCCTTAGGGCAGTATGGGAGTGGCTAATAAAAGTGGCTGGATTAATTCTAATATATTTGTAGAAGTTCTGAGAGATCTACAAAAATTTACAAGTTCATATACAAAAACCCCTATTTTGTTACTTTGTGACAACCACGAAACTCACGTTTCATTTTCAGCTATCAACTATGCCCGTGAAAACGAAGTAAACACATCCCACCGTTTGCAACCTTTGGCCGTAGGTGTATTTGGTCAATTTAATTCAAAATTAAAAACCGCGTTTAACGGTTGGTATGTAAATAATCCTGGTAAAACGTTTAATATATACAATATTCAAAAACTAGCGAAAATAGCTTATTTTGTATCATTCACAGCTAAAAATATCTTGAGTGGATTTAGTAAGCCTGGGATCTAGCCATTTAATATACTGGCGTTCAGTGATGAGGAATTTGCCCCAGTTTAAGTCTATCGGTCTGCTGAATCTACTTCAGATACCAAAGATATTTCTCTCACTGTGGATCAATCCACTGATATTTTCATTCAAGATGTCCCTCAAACACCAATAAATTGCCTAGAAACCTTAAAGGAGCCAACACTTTAATTAATAGAAATAACAACTAGCCAAAGCATCTACCTCTAAGTTATTAACTCCAGAAATGGTTCGTCCATATCCTAAAATCAAAAGAAGATTCAAACAAAGAAGGAAAGGCAGCCGGGAAAGTCTCGCATATACACAGACACACCTGAAAAAGACAGACTTAAAATAACAAAGAAAATGGAGAGAAAAAGGAGATTTAAAGCTAAAGAAAAAAACACGCCTTATCTTTTTTAAATGACACAGACATTGAAACATCAAAACTGAGTCATAAAAAAACAAAAACTGTCTCTGAGTGTAGCGATTCCGATGTCAGTATTAGTTTGCGAGAGAGTTCCACATCAAGTGTGGATGTTCTTTATGAGATAAAAATAGAAGTAAGGATTGAATAAGTTCCAGAAAATTTAAGTGATTCAAAATTCATTTTAGTGAAATTCGAAAAAAAGAAAAATGTTTTATATTATGTAGGACACGTTTAAAGTCACTTCAGTGAGACAGACTACAAAGTTTTATTCTTAAGAAAAAAATCATCTTCATGGACATTTGTTTTTCCAACTGTAACGGACGAAGGAATGGTTGACACTGCGGATATTGCATTAATACTACCAGATCCAATTTCATCTACTACTGTAAGAGCCTCTAATCTTTTCAATTTTTTGGTAGATTTAACCTCATTTAATGTTTAATAAATACTAATTTTATTGGAATGTAAATTTAAGTTTTATAGAAGTGCAATATGTTTTCTTTGTTATATTCATTATACAGGGTAGCTGTTAAAGATGGAACCAAACCTATAGTGCTTAAACGGTTCTACATACAAAACCCAAAATTTCAGAATTTTAACTAAATATATTTGCGCATATTTTAGCCCAAAAATATTTTTTTTTTATAATTACAAAATTTTAAGCATGGCCGCCATATTGATTTTTTAAATAGCAACATAGGTCATGTGATATACCATTTGAAAGGATTTAACACCTTGATCACAAAAATGTATGTACTTGACATCTTGTGTCAAATGCACAGCTCCTACGTTCCCTATTAATAATATCTTTTCTGTTGTATTTAGACCCCATGTGTGATACATTTTTGTAATCAGGGTGTTAAACCCTTGCAAATGGTATATCACATGACCTATATTGCTACTTAAAAAAATCAAGATGGCGGCCATGCTTAAAATTTTGTAATTATAAAAAAAATATTTTTTGGGCTAAAATAGGCGCAAATATATTTAGTTCAAATTCAAAAATTTTGAGTTTTGTATGTTGAACCGTTTAAGCACTATAGGCTACCCTGTATATATATTTTTATTAATAATATTTTTTTTGTAAAGATTTTGTTCTTGAAACATGTATACGAATCTACCCCATAGTGTACTAAGGTACCCCGTATAATGTACAAAAGCCCCCCATTAAAGGGGTACATTCATACATTCCCCCACTTTTTTTTTAAATTACCTCGAAGAAATTGTATTGTGTTTTATCAACTTTTTTTGTCAATTTTACAAAGTTAAATGTATGTACCATAAATTGAATTATAAAAAAAAGTATATGATTTATCTTAAGTCGGCATAGATGATAACAAAAACTGTACGAAGGGTGCCAACCTTTCCCTATTAAGCAAAAGTAAAAAATACTCACAAAGTCTTTTCTTTGACAAATAGTATGCACTACGGTATCGCAAGGTAATTTACAATAATCAGTTTGACAATGGACTGTTGAGTAAACAATTGTCACCAAAAACAAAACAGCCAAATGTGCCATATTTATTACTTAAAACTTAATACTTTTCAGTTGGTTTACGCGCCACATATATACTAAAAAAATAGGATAATTAAAATTTATGACAGTTTGATAAGGTGAAAAAACCAATAGTAGAATTTTAAATATCAAAGAAACACCGTGTTTGATTTTCATAATTTTATTAAAGAAACAATAAATTTACATAATAATTAGGCGATAAGAAAATACAGGGTATTGTTTGTTTATAAAGGTTAACATTTTTAATAAGTTGTATGGTTTCAAAATGTTTTTCCACAAAATCAGTGTCTGTATAGAAATTAAATTGATTACCTACTTACCACATTTTTTTTATACCAATACGTGTTTAATACAATAAACAAACCAAAATATATTAAAATAAAATAAATCAAATAGGCTAGACATCTGTATATATAAGGTGGAGAGAGTGGATTGCTCCAAAGCACATAGGCCTCATAAGGTACATTTTGCATCCTTTAAGGCATATAGAACCTGCTTCCTAACTTGTCAAAATCTACTGGTTGCTGCTGAGATGAACCTATCTGCCCAGCTCATCAAAGTCCCGCAGGTTATTAACGCGTTAAAAATCTGCTGGCTTACGCTGAGGGGTGCCTTCTCGTCAAAATATTGTAACTTATTGACTCATCAAAAACCTGCTAGTTGTCGTTAAGGGTTGTCTAGGCATATACAGCCTCTCAGGTCAAAATCGTGCAGATTAATCACGTCTACAGATTTCCTATTCCTATTCCTATAATTTTATCCACCCGCTTAAACTCTTGCAGTCAAACACTAACAGATATTACTAATAGATATTACTTTATCCACAACTGCTGTCTATAAATCAATTCTAAATTGGCAAGTGTCTGATGATATTTCTATGTCAAACCACCACTAGATTTCACCGGTAGATTCCGTATAGTAAAGACGTTAATTTACTTATCGGATAGATAGTGCAGTGTAATAGAATTAATTGTGACTATCCATAGTTATTAATAAGTTTGTGTACTTGCCTACGAGTTAAAAAGTGCAAGTGACTAGGCGAAGATGGGAGGTGATCCTCCCCCCGAGGCAGGGGGGACGAACAATATTACAGACCGTTTACAAAATCCAAACCAACACACAGAAAATGCCAGTTCCATCAGCCGAGAACATGATAAGGCAGAAAGTGAAAAAGTAGTAAACGATTGTATCCAGCAAACAAGTAAGGTGTTCAATTTACAAAAACCCAATCTTTATTCAGAAATAATATACGTGTTTATTGAAAAGGTCAACGACCAAAATATTGGGAAACTACATCCCATGGCCATAGGTCACATTTTGCATCGAAAATTAAATATTAAAAATATTCTAAAAATTTATACAGTTGGTAGAAATAGAATTCCAGTTCAACTTAGAAGCATTTCTGATGCTAACAAATTACCCACCAATCAGGATCTTTTAAAAGAAAATTTAAAAGCATACATTCCTAATAATTTATTATCTAGAAAGGAGGTTATTAAAGAGGTTGATACTATGTTTGGTGAACAATATCTGTTTAGCAACTTTATGTCTCCTGTCACCATAACGGATGTTTACAGAATCAAGAGAAAAATAATAAATAACGGTGAAACAATTCTTGTACCTAGACAATCAATCATTGTTACTTTCGAAGGGAATATGCTATTGTCTGTAATTTATATTAACTCTGTAGTCTGCCGTATTGAACCATATGTACATAGAGTAACCCAATGCTTTTAATGCCTTAAATATGGACATGTAGCCAAACAATGTCGCAGCTCGAATATTTTGTGTATAAATTTTGGTAACAAGTATTAGAAATTACAAATTAAAAAAACCGACTTCAAAAACATGCAGATGCAATCACCACATCTTAAACAAATTTATATGGGGCCACCCCTGAAGTACCCCCTTACTAACAAAATAAGAATCATATAAATCGGACAAGGTGGTAAAGCATTATCGCTAAACATAAATAAAAAATTAAGAGTTTGAGAATTTTCTCATTGCCCCAATTATTAGATTTTAACCAAATTTATATGGGACCACCCCTAAAGTAGCCCCTTTCTAACAAAAAAAGAATTATTGAAATCGGACACCGTGTTAAAGAATTATCGCTGAACATACATATAAACAAAAAAAAAACGCGACGAATTGATAACCTCCTCCTTTTTTGAAGTCGGTTAAAAATAAGAATGAATTGCATGTGTGCCGTGATCCCCAGGACAATTGTTGCATTTATTGTAAAACAAATATCCATAAATCTATTTCCAAATAGTGTCCGGCACATATTAAATAACAAGAAATTGAAAAAAAAATGGCAGAAGAAAATTTTTTGAAACACTAACTCATGTGCAAATATAATTAAATCTAACAACATATTTCGGGCCCTATCTCCTTTTAATTATCAAGAATTCTCCGCTATTAGAACACCCACATCAGTCCGCTTAAAAACCAGTCAACATTTTTAACAACCGATTAAGTCTAATCGGACTTCAAAAACCATAAATAATACAAAAAATATACAAGCTTCAACGCAAATTGATAGTGCAAATAAAAAACTAAAAGCTACATCACCAATTATAAATATAAATGAACCCCCGATGTTCCCATACCGATTTGTCCCTGAAAACCCCATATCTTTGCCACCTAGAGAAGACGGTTTAGGTTTAGAAAAACAAGAGAATTTCATACATGATTTTTTTACAATTTTCAGAAGGTTATCAGTGCGGTAAAAACTTTTGACGAGCTTGCTTCCTTAAACATTAATCACATAAAAAAAATTGCGTTTACTCATACCGAACTTATGGACGATAATGAACCTGATAAATACTAATGAACTAAATATTCTTCAGTGGAATGCACGTTCCGTTATGGTTAATAAAAATAGTTAAAAAAAAAAACTTATCAGAATTAGAAATTGATATTGCCCTATTATCCGAAACATGGTTTAAAACTAACACTTTTTACATTTTTCCTGGCTATTCATTAGTACGTCAAGATAGAATTGATGGCACCACGGGAGTTGCCATATTACTTAAAAATAACATAAAATTCAAAGAAATATCACTTAACACATTGACGGACGTGTCTGCAATTGCAGACACATGTGTAGGGACAGGACTGCGATAGCAGACGATTACTAGACCACTGAAAATGCCGCGTCTGATATAGCAATCGCAATGTCCATAAGGAATACATAAAAGGCGTAGGCGAGTGTCCCTATACATTAAGTTTGTTAACAGGGAAGTGTCCCATGAAGGCATTTAATTTGACCTTCAGACCACTGTGTTACTCCTACTTACGTTGACACTTGTCGTGTCACGTCTGCGGAAGCAGTAAGTCGCCCCATAACGTTTGTACAGTGAGGTTATTTGTTGTGATTATAAATAATTCCATACGTTTTGAGTACGTTTGAAGATCCTTCGTAGAATTATTATTTTTGGCTGCAGCAGTAAGTACATTTAGCTGTTTAGTTATTTATTGTTTTCAAGAACTTCACGTATTTTCAGTGTAAAGTAATCATTCTTCCAGACTCTAAAAAAATGAACCCCAAAGAGGAAGCCAGATTACTAAGGCTTTATGATGAAGTTGACACTTAAACAGAAGACAACAATGATGAAAACGAAATCGAGAGTGCTAGCGATGACGATCCATATGCTGGATCAGATAATTAAGACTTGGATTATTCTCCGACAAATGATAGTTCTGATTCACCTGACGAGCCTTACCTCAATCCAACTCCACCAACTGCCGTAAATCCTGTCGTAAATCAAACTAATGTAACAGATGTAGAAGGTTCTAGTTCTGATGAAAGTGATGATTGGAAAGAGACTTATGAAGATATACCAGACTTCCAGTTTGATCATGCTGCTTCAGGGGTAAAATTACATTTTGACCATGAACCTCTACCTCTAGAAGTTTTAAAGTCGCTTTGGACTGACGACGTAATGGATCTGATCGTAAATTGTACGAATGAATATGGTCAGAAACTCGAAACATCAAATCGCCCCAAACCTAAACATTCCAGAACAACTAGCTTCGTTCTAACTACCAAAGAGGAACTTTACAAATTTATTGGAATTTCTCTATTACAAGGACAGATTCGATTCCCAATTCTGCGAAAACTTTTCTCATATGATCCATTATACTACCATCCTGTGTTTTCCTATATTATGTCGGGACGCCGATATGAATAGCTGCTTAGATATTTCAACTGATAGACTCAATAAAATAAGTGAATTATTGAAGATTTTGCTTATTAACTATCAGAGTGCTTACACTCCCGAAGAAGATGAGTCAATATTGATACATAGAGGGAGGCTGAGCTTTAGTCAATACATAAAGGGAAAAAAAGCAAAATATGCGATTAAGTTTTACGAGCTATGCACAACAAAAGGTTATACTTGCAACATCGACATCTATAAAGGTAAATAAGCAGAAGAAGCAAATAGGACAAAGTTACAGACTCTCGTGTTCACGCTTCTATCATCTTTCTTAGACAAGGGACATCATGCTATTATGGAAAACTATTATAACAGCGTTCCTCTAGCAAACAAATTACTTGATCGGAAAACTCATACAACAGGAACCCTTAGGTCAAATCGCAGAGGAAATCCTAAAGAAATTACCACTAAAAAACTCCAGAGAGGTGACCATAAATGGTTGCGAAAGGAGAAAGTGTATGTGTCCAAATGGAAAGATAAGCAGGAGGTACTGATGATTACCTCCAAATTTCAACCAGAAATTATTCAGACAACCAATTCTTATAACCAAACTAAAATTAAACCAAAAGAAGTCTCTGAATACAACTAAAATATGGCAGGGGTCGACAGAAGTGACCAGCTGACCTCTTATTACAGCTGTCCATGAAAATTAATTCGCTGGTACAAGAAGGTGATGTTTCATCTGATAGATGTTACTGTTGTTAACAGTTTCCTTTTTTGTCGGGAAATTACCAAATCAAAAATGAACCTTCTTAGTTTTCGAGAGGCTATCATAAAGGGTCTACTTGAAATTTCAGCAAATGTAAAAGATGGGCAGAAGCTAGTCAAGCGTAGGGCGATAAATAATCCCAGAGAATGTTCAAAACCATCCCTTATTGGACCTCAATTAGTTTTAGAACATATTTTGGAAGAAATTCCCTTGCCTGAAAGTTACAGCAGAAAAAGTTACTTTTTGAGATGTCGCCAATGTTCGAAAAATGGCAAAAGGGGACAGACATCATGGCGGTGTTCTGCATGCAAAGATAAGCCACCCTTATGTGTTGGAACTTGTTTTGCAAATTTTCACTCATAATAGAAGAAACACTCATTTAACTTTATCTTTTATGTTTCTACTTTATGAATTACGCAGAATAGACGTTTACTATTCTTACATAAATATAGATCATTAGGAAGTCAAGCGATTCTTGATAATTTTTCTGTTTCTATGGATTTATACAGGGATGAATGTGTTATCCTTTCTGAATAAAAAATTATTAGTTTTCTTTGACTAATAAATGTTTTTAAAATAATAATAATATTAAAAAAAACAGGATTTTTTTTTGTGTTTTATAAAAATTATATAATAATAATAAATAAATAAGCTTTATTCAAACCATAGTGAATGTATGCAATCATAACAAGAAAATTAAAAATTAAATAAAGCTAAAGCCGATAAGCATAAAGATACTTGTTTCGGCAAAAAAACAACAAAAATATATGTAATTTCACAGAAGATTGCGAACAAACATAAATTAATGTAAAACTTATGTACTAGCTAAATGAAAGATTGCTTGATCGATTTTTAATACCTATCTAATAATAACAACAATATCATTCCAATAATAACAACAATAACATCAATAAAAATAGATAATTTTAATTATAGTTATAGTAAAATATTATCTTAGTGATATAAACACATTCAAAAAACATAAAACTTACACAAATGGATCAGAATATCAATTTAGCACTGTGAAAGGATGTTAAATGTATTACTCAAAGAGACTTTGGAAAGTAATTGACGGATTCAGAATAATAAAAATTTTTAGTTTTTTTTTTTTTTTTTTAATAAATTTGCTTAAAATAGATTTAATTTCTGCCGGCATGGTGTTGTAGAGTTTCGGCGCTAGAAATGTAAACGTATGTTGCGTAGAAGTTTTTATCATACGAGGAACTATATAATTTGTTTTTTGGCGAGTATTATAATTGTGCTCTAAAACAGTTGCTGAATTTTTACATTTTATATGGTAATAGGAGCAGGCGTGCATAAAATATAATTGTCTCGAGTCGAGTATATTTGTTTGTAAAGAGAATCAGATGGGTTTATCACAGATTATTTTAAGAAATTTTCTTTGAATTATTCCAAGCATTTTATATGGGCTTTAAAGGCAGCCCCCAAGGCACATATTCCGTATCGAAGATGACTTTCTACAAGTGCATAATACAATTTTCTTAAATGTTGTGAAGGTAAGATTTCTTTAATTTTTCTAAATTTATATAAAATAGTTCTCAATTTATTTAATGTGTAAAATATATGTAAGTCCCATTTTAACTGAGGATCTATAATAATACCTAAATATTTTATTTGTTTAACAGGTAGAATCATCAATTCTCTGCTTCCACCAGCAATGCACAATGGAAGTCCTACTAAGTTACAACTAAAAGGTAAATACACTCACCGGCAGAATTAACCGCCTACCCAATGTTTTGTTATTTAGTTGGAGATATTTGTAATTTTGATTTCTTTTTACTTTATAATGTCTTAGTACATCTTAAAAGAGCAAACAAATACCAATCAAATGAAAGTTTTTGTTTAATTTAAGAAAATAAAAGAAAAACAGTTTTTGAAAATTTTGAACTTTTTGAATAAGATGAGCAATACATGCAATTTATCGACAAAAACGTATTGTTATTAACAAAATTTACTTTAGTAACGAGTGTTACCCCCTCTTGCCCTAATCACATCACTAAGCCTGCGTGGAATGGTATCCATAATGGCTTGAATCTCAGCTTGTGGGATGTTTTCCCATTCTTCCACCGCAGCAGTTTTTAGCTCTCAAATAGTGGTTGGAGCTGGTCTTCGTGCTCGAATCCGTTTTTTTAGGTTGTCCCAAATGTGTTCAATTGGATTGAGGTCTGAACTCTGTGCTGGCCATGGCAAAATTCCGATGCCAACTTCGTTAAGGTATTGCGTAACCACTCGAGCGACATGACATCGTGCGTTTTTTTGCTGAAGAACAAAGTCGTCGCCAATATATGGCGCAAAAGGAATGACATGTTTTTGAAGAACTTCTTAAACATACCTGTGAGCATCTCCACCACCTCTAGCAAAAATTACCAGATCCTTACGAGCCTCGTAAGAAATTCCGCCCCATATCATTATTGAGCCTCCTTGATAACCCACAGTTTCCATAAGAGCACAAGAAGCAAACCACTTTGACGGGCATCTGTATACACGCTGGCGGTCATCTGGACATTTTAAAGCAATTCTGCTCTCGTCAAAGAATAAAACATTCTTCCACTGATCCATAATCCACATACTGTATTCACGCGCAAAACAGAGTCTAACTGTTTTGTGATGCGGGCGAAGCTGAGGGGCTCGGTAAGGGCGTCTCGCTATAAGATTCCTTTCTGCCAACCTCCTTTACATGGTTCTCTCGCTGACCTCCACATTTCTAACCTTAGCAAGACGAGTACGGGCTTCAACAGCGGTACAGAACCTGTCTCTCGAAAACGCCTTATGGTATCTCTGACTGTTTCACGAGCAGCACCAAGTATTCCAGCAATACGACGTTGACTATAACCTTCATCAGATAGAACTACATCTTGGCTACTCATTCTGCTCCCAATAGCATTGTTTTGAATAAAACTGTTTTGAACTTAACTTAAACCGATATTACAAAATATACACCAACACTAAACAAGTCTAATTAAGTGTAATAAAGAAAAAATTGTAAATACGCCAACATTAAACAAGCCAAATTTGAACCAAATTACTAATAAAAAGCGAAAGAATGACAGCACTGACAGTTAAACATTTATTTACTGTCAAAATGTCACGTCATATCAATTAATGTCAAAAAGTGACGAAAATATCCGAAAATTTCAAAAATAAATAAAAATAATTGGGTGGGCGGTTCATTCTGCCGGTGAGTGTAGTTCATTTTTTCTATATTTAGTGTAAGTAATTTATGCTGTAACCATTCTGAAATAAGAGTAAAATCAGACTCTGCCATTAATTTTAAACTTTGCTAATCATTTTCTTTATAAAAGATGGCTGTGTCATCGGCAAATCCAATAATTTTGCCCTTAGTTTTCAATTGGAATAATCCATTAATGTATATATTAAAGAGTATGCGTCCTAAGACAGAGCCTTGTGGAACTCCATACTCTATTTCCTTCTCCATGCTGATTTCTTCGCCCACTTTGACTTTTTGAGATCTTTCTGTGAGGTAACTAGAGAACAGTTGTAGACAAGTGCCTCTAATACCAATATCCTCAAGAGACTGACAAAGTAGAGAATGACTCACAGTGTCAAATGCTTTTTTTTAATCAATCAAAATACTTAAACAGGGTTTGCTTTCATTGAGTGATTCAGTAACTTTTGTGGTCAAGGATAATATGGCGTCCTCAGTTGATGTATTCGATTTAAATCCATATTGATTATGAAATAATGTCATAATGTCATATTTATTTAGAAATTTTGTTAATTTTTCCTTTAGTAATAGTTTACAGATTTTTGACATATAAGTGACTAACAATACAGGTCTGTAGTTGTTTACGTCCGTTTTTTCACCTTTCTTAAATATCAGTACAACTAATGCAGTTTTAAAAATTGAAGGAAAGTATCCCACTTTAATACACTTCTTCTTTAAAACATATGTTAATGGCTCCAATATATACGGAACTAATAGTTTTATTACTTCAGCTTTGATACCGTCACAACCTACTGCTTTATTATCTTTTAAATTGTTAATTATGTCTCTGACTTCTCTTGGTTCTATATTTATAATAAAAAAGGAGTTCGGAATGCGTCTTGCTTTTTCTTTATATTTAGGATCTAATTTAATTTTTTCAGCCAAAGTTTTTCCTACTTTGACAAATCTGATATTAAACTCATTTGCTATTTCTTTTTCTCTTATTAGAAGCTCTCCTGACTTTGTTATTTTTCCCACTTATTTCGTTTACTACGCCCCATAATTGTTTTGAGTTATTTTTATTTATATCAATTTTATTTTTATAGTAATTAAATTTTGTTTTTTATTAAGGAATTTACTTTTTTTCTATGATGTTTATATTCTTCAGTTAATTGTAAATTATTTGGATTTTTAATTAGTTTTTTATGCAATTCATTTTTCTTGTTTATAGATCTAAGTAAAGAAGATGTTAACCAAGGTGCTATTTTATTGTTTTTACATTTTATTTGTCTCTTGTTTGTGCAGAGATTAATACCATTTTGTATTATTTTAATGAATTTACTAGCTGCTGTATCGGGATTTTCTGCCTCATGCACTGAAGTCCAATTTATGTCTTTGAAAATATTATGTATTTTATTTTGGTTAATAAAAGTGGAATATCTGTTTAATGTTTGATTTATCTCCTTTTCCTTAAATATAACCTGTACTATGGTTGAGTAATGATCAGTAATATGGTTTTTCACTACAATCGGTATAATATTATCAAACATATCCAATTTGCACTTTAGGAAAATATGATCTATGCAAGACTTTGACTTACCTCTTACCCTAGTTGGATTATTAATAGTAGATACAAATCCAAATTCGCTTAAGGTATTAAGATATTCCATACATATACGCTCATTTGGTTTTAACAAATCTATGTTTAGATCCCCTACAAAAAAGGAAAGATCATAATCGTCACTAGCAAGGTTCTCCAAAAAGGAGTATAAATTTTCGACAAAGCTAAAGGTATCTGAATTTGGTGACCTATAAACCGAAGAGACCGACACTTTATAAGAATCAGTTATCTCTCTTTTTGTGTTATTTATTTTTAAATTGTTAATTATTTCTTTATTTTCGTAAGTATAGTTATATTTGGATTTAATGAAAATAGCTACTCCATCGTTTTGATTAAAACGACTATTGTTAAAAATTAAGTCATAAGCTGGTAGATTATATAGACTTAGATCAACCATTTTTCTTGTCTCTGTTAAAATTATACAGTCTATGTTAACACCTATTTCCTGCAACAAAAAGTTTAAATTCATCGAGGTTTTTACCAATGCTGCAGATATTTAAATTAAGAATTTTAAAGTTAAGATTTTTGTTATTGACATTTAGGACTTCATTAAGTTCAACTTCATTATCTAAATCATAGGTCTGAATAGTTTTAATCTCAAAATCACGAATATACTGATCCATTATGTGTTATTAAAATTTTTTAAAAATTAGATATAATACTTAATTCTATGATTATAAATAAAATTTAAAAGTTTATGAGATAGCAAATCAACTTTAAAGACTAAACAATTTAAAAGAATAATATTAGTTTTGTAAATCAAATTTAAAACCTAAGGACATTTAAAATCAATTTTAAAAATAATTTGATATTTACATATAAGTACTTTATTTCTTGGTTTTACTTAATTTTGCAATTGGAGCCACATTTAGTTTTCTTCCTGGTGTCTCGCAGTTTGAATTACTTCTAAGCTTCTGTAGGATAGTAGAGTTTTGTTTTACAATCTGTCTTTTTCGGTTTTCCTTTGAGTTTTTGAATTAATATTTGATTTGAGTTGTCCGAGTTATCACGTGGTTCCTCTTCACGTTTTTTTTCCTCTTCTAGTTCTTCGTCACTTTCTTTGACAAATTCTTTATGAGAAGGAGTGGGGGGCTCGCTATGTACTTTCCTAACTGGTATATTATTAAATAACTGAGCGTCAGTAATAGTTTTTTCTATATCACTTGCAGTGTATTCAACTCCTTCTATTATTATTTTATTTCTTCTAAGTTTTGCGTTTTGATTATTATTTCTAGCTTCTTGTAGTGCAACTACTAGTACTTTTCTCTCTTTTAACTCAATTTTGGTAAGATCTTCACTAATAATTATATTTGTTCCTTTCATATTTTTTGCATTAATTAATATTTCGGTTTTTATTAAATTTGTTGCAAGTGATAAAAGCAGTGGTCTAGTTTTTTGAGATTTTTGACCTATTCTATAAATATTATTAATATCCCTTTGATTCAGGGATACGCCTATTTGGTTGTTAATTTCTCTTAATACCTGTTGTGTTAAAATTGTCTTATTTTAAATATTTTTTTCTGAAATTCCGTAAAATACCAAGTTATTTTCCTTAAATTTTCTTTCTTGTCTTTATAACTTCACTTTTAGGATGTTGTTTTCTTTCTCAAATGATTTAATCTTTTCTTTTAAATTTTGATTTTCTATTTGAATTGCAGTTGTTAGAGACTGTGATGTGATTTCTAGGTTTTCTATACGTTCCGAAAGATCCTGCTTTACGCTTCTCAATAAAATGTATACGTCTTTAAGTGTTATGTTTTCTTCGGACATTTTGACCGATGTAGTTTTATTAAACAATGGATCACCTACCAAAATATTTAGGACCAATTGTAAATCTACAGTCGATCTTACTTTAGTCACCCCAGATAATGTAAACAAAATCAACTGGGTGGTAACACCGGATACACTTGGCTCTAATCACTTTCCAATCTTAATTAAATTTGGCTCTGCGCAATCAAAATCTAACTCACTAATATATCAGAAAACCAAATGGAACATTAGAAAAGCGAATTGGCCAGAATATCAGTTATTGTCTGAAGAATATTTCAACAACTCACCAAATTCATTCAATATTCAGCTCTTTCAGCTATTCCCACGAATAAACCTTTTAAAAAAGATAACTACTGCCTTCCTCCTCCATGGTGGGACAATGAATGCGATAACGTAGTGAATCGTAGAAAGGCAGGAATTAGATCGTCCAAAGCGGATAGTACGTCTGAAAATTATACTCTCGTTAATAAAGAAATGGCAATTACTAAAAGATTTTTTAAACAAAAAGCTAAAAATCATTGGATTATTTATTGCATTAAATTAAGTAAAAATACAACATACAAAGAATTGTGGCAGCAGGCCAAAACAATGCAAAGAATTTCCACCCTTACTACTCATAACATCAGTCAATGTGACAACTTGAATTAGGTAGAACAATTTTCACAGAAAATCGCGCCTTGTTTCGTTACTAAAGGATATAGTGAAGTTTGTGATACTAACCATGTAAATAATAATATTTTTGATATTCCTGTAACCTTTAATGAACTTAATTTCGCTTTGAAAAACATTACTAATACCTCACCGGGTTTTAATAAAGTAACATATGACATGATCTGGGTTTTAGCTGACAACGCGAAACAATTCTTGATTAAGATATACAACGACGTTTGGTTACACAACGGTGTTATAGAAGACTGGAAGTCATCGATAGTGGTACCCATACATGAAAACGGAAAAAACTCAAATTTCGCTAATTCTTACTGCCCCATAACTCTACTATCTTGCGTATTTAAAACATTCGAACGAATTATTAAACGTAGATTGAAGTATCACGTATTATCTAATTCGATTCTACCTTGTAGTCAGTTTGGTTTTAAAAGAGGCTTCAACACCACCGACGCAGTTATGCAATTAGTCACAGACGCACAAATACAGGGTGGGGCAGAGTAACGAGCGATTTTAAAAAGCCCGCGATTCGCGCAGTGTCATTTGGAGGTGGTAGGGACGCTATCAGCCATGTTTCCTTGATATTAGCACAAGCGTCTAGGCAGACCATTTCTACTTTGGCTCCGAGAATTCCGCATGCGTAGTAGCGCTGGAATATCCGTCAAAATTTAGAAAGTTAACAGCTGATTCTATCCTGTCTTGGGACTCTGGGTTTTTTGTTGTTTGACTTGTTTCCCTTGTCTTGTCAGTTAACGATTAACTATTTTTAAAAGTGAGAACGTGAAGTAGAGTTTTGAAAACAATGGAAAATAATTATAATAATACATGTATTACGTGCAAAAAGACATTTTCAACATATTCTAATTTCAGAATTCATGTCAAAAGGTTTCATCCAGGTGAGTAGATACCTAATTGTTTTGTTTTACTTTTTTTAGATAAGTATATTGTATTACACTGACGTAATGTTTTATTTTGTAGACAAATTAGATGAAATAGCTCCCACAAAATCATTTCCTATTGCGGCAGTATGCAATGAATGTGGAAAGACATTCTCAAAATACTCAAATCTAACGAAGCATGTAAAAAAATTTCACCCCGGTAGGTAGATACTCATTTTTGAATTTTGGGATTAAAATGTACATTTAGAAGTGACAATATAATAAGAAAAGTTATAGACATAATTTATTCTTTTACATAATTGTAAATTATTATAATTATTTATTTTATTTACAGATAAAGTTAAAGAGCTTATAAAACCAAAGACTTACAAATTTGAGTGTGAAGATTGTCAAAAACATTTTACAGATTTAAAAAATTTGAAAAGCCATCGTAAATGTCATGCAAGTGAAGACATAAAACTGCAGGTACGATGCTGTTTATGTGATTCTGAGGAATTTACAAAATTAGATATAATGCATCATTTTCAAGTAAAGCATGACATTAAAATAAACTCGGAGCTATTACATTTTACTACAGATGCAGAATTTATTGCTTGGAAATGTGAAATTGAAAAAAAAACTAATTCATATTTTATTAATAAACATGGATCATACAATACTAAAGATTGTAAACAAATAAAGTATGTATGTCATCGCTCTGGTTACTATGAAAGTAGTGGGAAAGGATTACGGCACTTAAAAATGCAAGGAAGCAAGAAAATTGGTGGATATTGCCCTGCTAAAATAAGTGTCAAAATATTAAACACTGGCGAATGTAATGTAAATTTTATAAATAGTCATATTGGTCATAGCAATGATTTGGGGCACATAAGTTTAAATAAATTTGAGAGAGATGATATAGCTACTAAAATTGCATCAAAAATTCCCTTTCAAACAATTTTGGATGACATCAGAGAGTCAATCTCCGGTGATAAATTAGACCGTGTTCATCTACTTACAAAAAAAGACTTATATAATATTGAGCAGTCATACAATTTAAATAACGAGTCGGTTCGGCACATAAATGATGCCGTTAGTATTGAAGCATGGGTGAAGGAAGTAGAAGACACAGGTTTAGTTTTGTTTTACAAGCCTCAAGATACTCTATCTGAACAATACCCACAACTGAAATCTGAAGATTTTATTTTAATAATAATGAACTCAGGTCAAAAAGACATGCTAGAAAAATATGGTTCTGATGTGATTTGCATTGATGGCACCCATGGTCTTAATTCATACCAATTTGAATTAGTGACAATATTGGTATTAGATGATATGAGAGAAGGTTTTCCAGCAGCATTTTGCATTTCAAATCGAACAGATGAAACTGCCATGAGCATATTTTTTTTGTGTATTAAAGAAAGTTTAGGGAGGAGTTTAAAAGCAAAAACCTTCATGACAGACATGGCACCATCATTCTATAATGCTTGGCTGGAAGTAATGGGCCCAGTTGAATTTAGGTACCTAATTTTTATATAATATGTTTTTAATGAAACTATACAAATTTTTTTTTCTAGGTTATACTGTACATGGCATGTAGATCGCGCATGGAGAAAGAATCTTTGCAAAATAAAATCCAAAGAACAACAGGTACTTAATAAGATTTTTTCCCAAATTGTAATGAGTCCTGAGTTGTAAGTCCTCTTATTTGTCTTAAGTCTAACTAAAAATGCTTTCTATATTTTAGGTTTTCATATATAAACAGCTACGAACCCTATTACAGGAAACGGATATAAATGCTTTTCATGTAATGTTAATCAATTTTTTGTCATCCTTGTTGTCCAATGAAGATACAATAGAATTTGGTCTGTATTTTCAAGATTATTATTCAAATAATACAAATGCATGGGCTTATTGCTATCGAATTAACAGTGGCATTAACACTAACATGTTCATAGAGAGAATGCATAGAACATTGAAATACATTTACTTAGGTGGAAAAGTAAATAAACGTCTTGATAAGGCAGTAAACATTTTAATGAAGTTTGTTAGAGACAAACTTTTTGACAGGCTTATAGTTATAAATAAAGGGAAATTGACAACTAAAATTAAAATAATAAGAGATAGACACAGAGCAAGTCAAACTTTGGATTGCTCATCTGTTTGCCAAACTGATATGGGATGGCAAGTTCCTTCATCTTCTTCTCGGTGCATATACATAGTTGAGGAGCGGCAACCAACTTGCAGTTGTAAATTAATTTGTTCCGATTGTCAAGTGTGCTTCCATCGTTTTTCCTGTACATGCCTTGATTCCAGTATAAAATGGAACATGTGCAAACATGTTCATTTAGTTTGTACAAGTTTGAAAAAACACTGCATCTCTAGCTTTTTAATGGATGTTGATACTCCACTAGAATCAAGTAAGTTATTTATTATGTCTATTTGTTTTAAATCAAAATAAAGTATAACATTATTATACAGGTACTTATATTGTTTTTATGTATATATTTCAGAATAAGCCTGTGAAGCATTACATTTACAATTTAAGGTATTACAAAAGTTATTTCAACTCCAAACATATTGGGTTTTGGTTTATTTGTTGTCTTCATGGTTCATTAGATATATTAGTTTGTGTGTTATTTTATTAGCTTTATTTGGTGTTGGCTTACATACACGGGGTGGCGATTTATAAACTTATATATAATGGCTATATCTCGAGATCTAAAGATGATATCAGAAAATGCTTAAAATAGTTACTGGGATAGAAAGGGAAAACTTAAATGATAAAACATAGAACTCACCCGGATTAACCCCCCTATGCCCCACCTACCTTGACACAAAAAATAAATAGCAATCACTAATCCATTATACATTACTGGAAAGCTTGTAAAAATGCTTTTTCTCCTAATAAGTTAAACCCTATACAAAATGGTGAAATAGTACATCATAATTAAAAATGTATTTAAAAAATATTTTTTTATATTTCTAATCTAAGAGTATAAATAAAATGTTTACTTTTCTGATATCATCTGATTCCCATTCCAAATTTTGAAATTGTCATTCATATACAGATACTGAATGGCAGCGTTCAGTATATTGATATCTGAATGTACTGTGCTCAACAAAGATGCATGAGACCTACATTAGATCAAGAACATTGCTTTTTATTTAGTGTTACAGGAATATACATTCAGGAGGTTTTTTTTTAGGTAACAGTTTAATAATTGACAAAAATGGATCTAATTATGAACAAGAAAAAATTATCGCAGGACTCACTTATGGAAAAGAAAATATCAAAATAGAAGACCTAGAGCCAGAAAAAGAAAAATTAAAATATCACATGAATAATATTATTGACAGCATACAATCCTGTGAGCAGATGGAAGCTTTCAAAAAGTTTATTGCACCGGCTGAGTCTATAATATCTGCTACTAAAAAACAGTTTGTGCAGAGTCAGTCTAGGCCATCTAGGGTACCTCATAATAAAAAAATTGAGAAGCAAAGACGGCTTTTTAAAACAAAAAAGTCTATTAACAAAAAGCGAAGTCTAACTCAACCAGATGCAATCCAAGCAGATAATATGGCAATGAAACTTTTGTACCCAATCCATTAATGTATTAATATTTGACATCGAATAAAAATCTTAGTATAGTTTTCAAAATTGTGTTTTTTATTTTACCTCCTCTAAATTATAGTTTCAGACAACTAATTTGTCAATATCAGATAACATTATAATTATTAGATATAAATCAGGAACATAAATAGTTTAGGGTCCAATCAACAATTATTATATATTATGATCTTTCTACAAATTATTTAGTTGATTTTTAATAATTATCATTTGAAATTTTAATACATTGTTCTAATAAGTTAAAACAAAATACTAGGTATTTATTTTTTATACATAAATATATTTATTTATATATATTAACATATAATTTGTTTGATAGATTCATTATGATAAATATAAACCTGTCACAAACTGTAAACATATACTGAATACTTTTTTGTTTTTATTTTAAACAGATTTAATTAAAAGATACTTTATTGTCGAAGAAGTACTTATTGAAACAGCTAGAAAACACGTAACATTTAAAACCACAAACTACTGAAAAAATGTTTACCTAATATACAGATACAACATAAAACTTTAAAACGTATAAAAAAGGGTATTGCAATTATTTTAGTCACATATATTGTGTTTGCAGTCATTAAAGTAAATATAAAATATATAAAACCATTTAAGTACAAATAAAGTAAAACTCTTCGTGTAATATGCCTTCTCCAATAGAAGATATTTTATATATCCATCAATTAAACTATTTTAATTTGATGTTAAGGTAAATATTTTATTTTTATCACGAAAATAGTTTCGACTCATTTATTTTTATGTTTAAACGTCGGCGCTAAAATTATCTGTAACTGCGCATGCGGAATTCTCGGAGCCAAAGTAGAAATGGTCTGTCTAGACGCTTGTGATATTAGCATTTAGTAACAATGGAGCGTTGGACTCCTCAGCAGCGCGTACGCTGTTAAGACGTTTTATCAAAATGGTAGTTCTTACATAAACGCGCGTCGTGCCTTTCGAAATGATTTTAACATTAATCGCAATCAACCAGTTCCATCCGCATGTGCCATCAAAAAATGGGTTAGGAACTTTGAGGAAACTTCGTTAACGACAAAAAAGAAGCCCGGTCAGCCAAAATCGGTCCGTACGCCCGAGAATATTGAGCGTGTAAGGACTGGTATCGGGGTTCCAAACCGAACCGTCAGACTCAATAACACAAGGATTTTCACTTTCATCCAAACAAAATGTAAATCGTATAGGACCTTAAAGGCACGGATTATGTAAGTCGACAACGATTCTGTGAAAAGTTTTTAGATTTAATTAATCAAGATGAGGATATTGTAAACAACTTATAGATGAGTGACGAAGCCCATTTCCATTTGTTCGGTTACGTCAACAAGCAGAACTTTAGATATTGGAGTATAGTAAATCTTAGACAAATGCATTAAGAGCCCCTTCAATCCACAAAAGTTACTGTGTGATGCGCTATGTCTTCATCCAGAATCATAAGGCCTTACTTTTTTGAAGATGCGCGTTGCAATGCAGTAACAGTAACCTCACAAAGATACGCCGACAAGTTGGAAAACTTTTTTGAACCACAGCTTGCACGCTACGAAGTTAACGAAGAAACGTTTGTTCAACAAGACTGAGTAACCTCTTATACAGCGAGAGTAAGCATGAATATTGTTCACAGATTATTTCCAAATCATGTGATAACTCGAAATGGGGACATCACCTGGCCTTCTCGTTCACCGGACCTCACACCGTGCGACTTTTTCTTGTGGGGGGTATTTAAATAGTAAAGTGTGTCAAGTTAAACCACCACAAACAATTCAAGCCTTGAAAGAACGGATCCGACGGGAAGTAAAAAACATTCCCCTAGCAATGCTGCAAAATGTAATGAATAGTTTCCAAACACGATTGGAAAAATGTGTACGCCAGAACGAACGTCATCTTTCTGGAGTTATTTTTAAAAAACAAAATATTAATTGCTTTTTTATATTCTTTAAGAAAATAATAAATTTATTCATAAATATTGATTATCTTATTTTTAACAGCCTTTTTAAAATCGCTCGTTATTCTGCCCCACCCTGTATATCTTTCAAAAGATTATTATATGGGAGCAGCTTTCTCGATACAAAAGGGGCTTACGAATCTGTTGTCATTTTTATGTTAAGAAACAAATTGCTAAGTGCCTCTATTCCGCCAAGAATATATAATATGTTAAGTAGTTTATTTGTAGATCGAAAAACTTATGTAAGATCCATAAACAACACGCTAATAAGTCCTCGGTGTGTCTCCACGGACTTGTCCCAAGGGTCAGTGCTGTCACCCATTCTATTTAACATTTTTACAAGAAATCTTCATGGCAACATAGATTACGGATTTATACAATATGCAGACGATTTTTTGATATACAATTCGGAAAAAAGGTATTCAAATTCTCTGACATCACTAAAAGGTGCTATTAATTCTATAAGGGCAAAACTAAATAAGTTATGTTTTAATTTAACTCCTGAAAAATCAAATATTACATTCATTACTAGGCATAATCTCCCTCACATAGACAACATAGAAATTAACAACATCCCATACCCCGTGTTGTCAGTAGCCACTTATCTTGGTATCACACTTGATAAAATAGTCACGTGGAGACTGTATATAGATAAAATTGTATCCAAATGCAATAAAGGTTTAAATTTTTTAAAATTAATACGAAGCACATGGTAGGGAGCGAATCCCCAAACATGTATCATCTTCTATAGGGCGTACATCCGGTCGATTATGAATTACGGCAGTATTTTCTATGGATCAGCTTCAGCAAATGTATTAGAAAGATTAGAAGTACTTCAAAACTTCGCCCTTAGACTTTGTATAGATGCAATGCGCTCTACTCCTGTAGAACCTCTCTAAGTTGAAACATTGGAACCACCTTGATTATAACTGTTAAAAAACAACTTTTGTGATTATGTGTTTATTTATTATATTTACTATATTTTATTTTAAACAGTTTTTATATTTTTAAATAAAAATTAAATAGATTAGTATGTTTGGTGCCATCCATTCACTCAAAAAAATGTAAATTTTGCAAGGAGCCTATATTACCAACCTTCAAGCAAAATTTATATACAACATTATGAATGCATATTTTATTTAGGCATGTCACAACATGAATATTTTCTAGTCCATTTAAATATTCGTAATTTAAAATCTTTCGATATGTCCAGAATCCCTCTCAAAGTGCCATATGTGCAACGAAATTTCGTTCAACAGGAACTCTCGACGTACACTAATAGTGGATATAACTCTGGATTTTAGGGCGAAATGGGTTTTCCTTATCACGAAATCCTTTATGCCCTTCTGGATGAGGCAGACGAAGCTCAAAGATGTGCCTGGCATACATTATCTCTCTCCTTGTGACGTCCCTCATCACTTTTGACACTAACTCGACGCTTAACATATTTCCCTCATTTTTTTGTTTTTTGGTAAGCCGACAAATGTGTCGAATCGTACGCGAACGGCCGAGAACATTTTTAGAGCATAAAAAAAATGAATAATGTTAAGTCAATATTCAACAGGTATTATTTGAATATATTATGAGAAGCAACAATGGTTGCTGGTAAGATTACGATTAAATTGGGATAATGTAATAACCACTGATTGATTTTAACCATAGAAATTCATTTTCAATACAAGCAATATGGTAGCAAAGAAGGCTTGTTTAGATACATAAAATGCAATGAAAATATATCAAAATTTATTAATGATGTCTCATTGTTAGACCTAGGAATATATGCACCCAAAAATTAGTTAAATATGCGCATATATATGCCGCAAAATACTTCAATATATGCGTAAAAAATTGAAAAATATGCAGAGCATATGCAATAAGAGTAATTTGTTATTTGATCGAAATAGTTTATTAATATTTATTATTTGTTTTATTTTACAATACCTAATATAATACTTAATAATTATTTAATTATTAACTAGTTTTATTGACAAATCAACATTATTATAAAACGAATGAACAATTAGATGTTTTTCTAAATTATCTGTATTAAATGATTGTCTCTTATCAGTAAGTATGTACTTGTACAAAGAAAAACTCCTTTCGACATGTACAGAAGTAATAGGTGCAAACTTAAATTTTCCTGAAATATCTGGATGAATAGTATTAATATCTTCAAAGTTACCAGAATAAATATTGGCAAGGTTTCTTAAAACAATAAATCCTTCATTTTTTAAAATAACATTTGAAAATTTATGAAAAATCGTCTTTCCAATATCGCCCTGGACATTTTTACACTCTGATTCAAACATTTTAATTAAATTTACGGAAGTCACCAAAGGTAATTTTTTTTGTTCTAATGCATACTTTTTTAAAAACACTAATTGCTTTGGTAATATGTGATTTTGAAACAACTTCTTTGTATTAGATATTCCCTTAGATGAATCATCAAAATCAAATATGATTTCTTTAATTTTTTCATAATTATCTGCGTAAAAAAGGCAGCTTTAAGCCAGGTACCCCACTGAATAATCACAGGTTCCGGTGGCATCTGTAATTCAGAAAATTTTAATTTGTACAATTGAGTTCTTAGAGGAGCTTTAAGAAATATTTTTTTTACATTACTAATTAAATCATTTATTAAAGGAAAGTTAGACCTAATTTCTTCTGCAACTCTGTTAAGGCCATGAGCCAAACATGTAACATGTATTAAGTTTTCATAAAACATTTTTAAATTTTGTGCGGCTTTTACCATGTACGGGGAGGCATCGGATAACAGCAATAAACATTTTTCTGTTGGAACGGCTTCCGGAAGAAAAAAGAAAGACAATTCTGTCTGGATAAAACGAGTTATTGTCAAGTTATTTGTTTTATCTAATTGCTTTGAAGCGATTAGATATGGACCAATTTGCATTTCTTCGCGTAATGAACCTATCATTAAATGGGCTGTATATCGACCACAAGAGTCTGTTGTTTCATCCACAATAATGTAGAAATGGTTTCCAACGGTAATCTCACTATTTTTTTCACGAGTCCCAATGTACAAACTGTCAACACCACGTTTGCGTAATAAACTTTACTCTGGAATATTAAATTACCAGTATTTTGGCAAAAATGATCGGAGATTTGGATTATTTAATCGTATTAAAGGGATATTCAAGGTCACTAAAGCTTTGCATAAATCTTCATTAAAAATAGCTTGTTCACTTCTAGACGATCCAGATTCTAAATATTGTTTTAAGGGAAGTTGACTTTGTGTGCGAGTGTCTTTAGATTTCTGCTTTGCTATATGTGAGCGTGTTTTCGCGTGTTGGTCGATTTAAAACTTTTTTTTACATGGAATCGAAAACAAATAAATTCCTGTAGATGTTGAAGTTTTAATTAAATTAAATAAATGCATACGTTGTAAAGTTGCCCTACTTTTTTTAACTATGAGTTGAAATAATATTTAACTTTCGTTTCATTTACCATTTGAAAGGTAAAATATAAAATAAAATAGTACTTACAATTTTAGAACATGTTTTACAAAACACCTGGTTATCTCCTTCTACAACAAAATCTAAATAAGATTTTACCCACGACTCAATTAATTTTGCCATTTTCCCACTGGTTAACACATCACAACAATAAAGACTGAAATGAAGTTGAAAGTAAACTGAGTCATTTAGAAATTTGAAGATATTAATACAACTATCTGAGAGGATATTTAGCAAAATTTGTTGGTTTAAGGAGGGTGTTTACAATTTAATCCTCTCAAGTACCTACACCATTAACCGTAATTTATTACAGGGAAAAGTTAATCCTTCAAAATTTTAGGAAATCGACCTGTAAAGGCGTTTCACAAAATATTATTTTGGTTCAAAACACATAATTTTAATATGTCCACTCAATTAGTACGTCAGATACGTATATGCCAAAAAATTAACAAAATGTCAATATATGCAGTCAAAATCAAAAATTGTATATATATGCAACATATGCAAAATATAACGTTTTAAATATATTCCTAGCTCTACTCATTATAATTCACACTATAAGTAGAGGGCCTCAGTAATAGTTATAATAAAAACGCCATCTTATTTTGCTTTTAACACTCTTCTATTTGTATAATTTTTAAAAAGTATGTTGAAGAATTTTTAAAAAATTCTATTTAAATACTAAATTACTGAATTTTTTAACAATGCTCGGTTTATAAGTTCCAAAGTTAAGCATGTTAAGACAACAAAATATGTAACACTTTATAATGTGTTACAGTAGTTACAGTTTATATGGAGCAATATACCTTATATTTAAAACATATTTATCTCAGGTCATTAGGGCTGTCGAACAGTAACAGTTTTTTAAAAATAAACATTTCACCATTACCCTTTTTCTCATTTATATGTATAAGAAAAATATATTGTTCTTATAATATATTAGCGCATACTGATATCCACAAATATAACACTAAAAATTGGCACGATATATATTGATATGGTATGTTTTTATATGACTTAAGTGAAACCATATCTTTAATATAATTTAAAAGATAATATGAGCGCCAATTATTTATTTTATCTTCCCGGATAGCGTATTCATAGACAGAACTTACTGTTGACTATGGAATAATTTTATTTAGAGCAAACTCTCTTACCTCTAGGTAGGGTTCAAACAGTTATTCGATTTTTCGATTTTTAGTTTATCAAAATGTATTATTATAATTAGAACACACCATTACATTATTGTATTTATTTAACCATTAAATAAATTAAATGCTTTCCCTTTTTAAGCTATTGCATAGCTTTTATCGCAGGCTTTGAGCGTGGCGACCGAATCAAGAAAAAAAAAACGAAACCGTAACGAAAACAACCTAACACCCCCCACTCCGATCGGCACAGCGGTGCGGCGTTGAACGATATTAACTTCTCATTTATTCAATAAAAGAAAATCTAAAAATCGAAAAATCGAAAAATCGAAAAATCGAAAAATCGAAAAATCGAAAAATCGAAAAATCAAATAATCGAATAATCGAAAAATCGAAAAATCGAAAAATCGAAAAATCGAAAAATCGAAAAATCGAAAAATCGAAAAATCGAAAAATCGAAAAATCGAAAAATCGAAAAATCGAAAAATCGAAAAATCGAAAAATCGAAAAATCGAAAAATCGAAAAATCGAAAAATCGAAAAATCGAAAAATCGAAAAATCGAAAAATCGAAAAATCGAATAATCGAAAAATCGAAAAATCGAAAAATCGAAAAATCGAAAAATCGAAAAATCGAAAAATCGAAAAATCGAAAAATCGAAAAATCGAAAAATCGAAAAATCGAAAAATCGAAAAATCGAAAAATCGAAAAATCGAAAAATCGAAAAATCGAAAAATCGAAAAATCGAAAAATCGAAAAATCGAAAAATCAAAAAATCAAAAAATCAAAAAATCGAAAAATCGAAAAATCGAAAAATCGAAAAATCGAAAAATCGAAAAATCGAAAAATCGAAAAATCGAAAAATCGAAAAATCGAAAAATCGAAAAATCGAAAAATCGAAAAATCGAAAAATCGAAAAAAATCTAAAAATCGAAAAATCGAAAAATCGAAAAATCGAAAAATCGAAAAATCGAAAAATCGAAAAATCGAAAAATCGAAAAATCGAAAAATCGAAAAATCGAAAAATCGAAAAATCGAAAAATCGAAAAATCGAAAAATCGAAAAATCGAAAAATCGAAAAATCGAAAAATCGAAAAATCGAAAAATCGAAAAATCGAAAAATCGAAAAATCGAAAAATCGAAAAATCGAAAAATCGAAAAATCGAAAAAGATATTCCGTAACGAAAATAAACCTAACACCCCCCACTTTGACCGGCATAGCGGTGCGGCGTTGAAAGCCGTGCATTGTCTAACGTTTTTTCAGTTCGGCAGACTTCGGCACGGTGTTTGTGAGCGTGCGACTAGATGTATGCGTGTAGACTAGCTGCTAACTGCTTATAACTGATTCTATCTCTTTTAGACACAATTTCGGAAAAATTGAATTTGAAAATGAACAATGATCCACAAGAATCCACAACAAAATATGGGACCACCATTGTCGCGATATTTTCCAGATATTTAGAGAATATCAAGTCTCAAACTTATGTTTCTTATTTCAGTTACCATAAACCTATAGTTTTAATGATAAAAATTCCTGAATAACCTACATGTATTGTAAGATAATAAAAATATTTTAAACAATATTAAGTTCTCAATTATTCAATAATAGAAACAAAATTTTTTTCTTATCGGTCACCACGCTTAAAGGTGTAACTTGAATTAATATCAAAGAAAAAACTTGAATTAATATTAAAGAAAAAAAATACTGCATAAATAAAATAAATAAATAATTACAATTGCATAAGTTGATAAAAAATGCTATGCAATAGCTTTACCGCGGCAGTCCCCGGGTGCCACACGTATTTTTTTATTATTACATTTATGATACGTGCATAGAATTTCGCGGCCGAGTGCCCGGCGCCCCGAGTGCCCGGCGCCCGAACGGTCGGCGCCCGAACGGCCGCGCCCGATCGTCCGCGCGCCCGATCGTCTCCGCGCCCGAACGGCGGCGCCCGATCGGCCGCACCCGAATGGCGGCGCCCGAACGGCCGCGCCTGAATGTCGGCGCCCGAACGGCCGCGTCCGAATATCCTAGACCATGTTGGCACAACATAGGTGAAATTTAAAAGAGTTACCGGTAGAAGTTATTGTAATCCATAAATCTTTAGAATCTGTCATCCACTTGTGCCGTACAATACTACACAGAACTTTATTTACACTCAATAAGACACTCCACAATCTTCTTTGGTTGGTGCCCTGTCTTCTCGATCTCGACGATAGATGTTAAATGTATAACTTAGCACCTCAAAAGATGAAATAGAGCTATTTAACCATGTTTCAGTTAGACAAATAATCTGTTGATCAGAATTCAAAGAATTTTTAAAAATTGTTGAGAGCTTGGACTTCAGTCGCCATATAATAAGGTTGAGAGTTATGTGTTTTGGCTTATCCATAAAATAGATTAATACGATTCTTTTCCTTAAATTTTATGTTATTTTATTAATGTTAATAAGCATTTTATAGTTTTATAGAACAATTAACAATTTTGCTTTACTTCATACAGTATAGAAGTTTAATTTATAATTTCAAAGTATATTTAAAAATTTTAAAATTATTTTTCATAAAGAAAAATAAAACCTGAGCTTAGTTTGCTAGTTATGAATATTTTAGGCGCTTGAATGATTTCATGGGTAAATTAAATATCTTTTATGGTTAAAACGGGTAATAGAGTATACAGTGTAGAAAAATTAATTATTCGTAGGCAAAGATTGCAGGTTTTGCTTCTTACCTTTAATTATGAATCCAAAGGGAAATCCGGCTCGACAACTGGTTCCTGAAAATTTGAAGGTAGGATTACAATAGGAGGACTATGTTCACAAATTAGTTTTCATGAACGGAGCAATAACTCTTAATCAGGTGATTTGGGAAATACGTAAGATGGGTTTATTTATCTTGTTTCTATCACAGGCTGTGTTACAGGAGTTTATACTTAGGCTACGACCTAACCTTTTTGACACACATTTGATATTAGTAATACACAAGGACAACCCTGTTTTTTCAACGCTTTTTCAGGGATTACGAAACAAAACTAACAAAAGACATAATTACAAGAGATAAGTTCCATTACCGACGTTCCCACAAAAACCAAAATTGCCATATAATATCATGGATAAGGAGATGGCATTTAATGCTCAGTAACGTTTTAAACCACTTGCATTAGTGATGACGGGTACGAGACGACGCCCACATTTCTCAAGCTTAGGCCAGAGGATTGAGGCGAAGAATTCGACGAAGCGTATAGATGTAGTGGTAAATTATATTTGTAAATAGTAAATGAATAAAATTTTTGAGTTTGAGATATTAGTAATATTTTTTTCTAAAACTAGGTGCCCTCAAAAAGACGCATGAAGATTTTTGTTTGACTAAAAGTGTTAGTACAATTTCTTAAACATTTACATTGTGCTATGTCTAGCATAATTTTGAAATGAGTTCCCAATTTTCTTACTTAATTTTAGAAAAAATTTGTTTCCCGAAAAAAAAAGTTTACCTATATTTTATCAAAAAAACCTTTTAAAATATTCTAGGCACTTCTATTTAAAAAGGGAATATTTATATCGGCTACATCTTTGTTCGATATATCAGAATGAATAAAAACGCTTTAAAAATATTGTGCGATGCATCAAGAATATTTATTGTTAACAGTTCATCCCTTATCGCTAAAGCACGCCAAGTGCCACGAAGAGATGAAAACCCTTTGTGGCGATACGTGAACGGGATTTCATTTTTAACATTTTCCTGTGTTTTTGCTTACGTTCAGATAACGCTATGAACAAAAAGTAAGCGAACGACCATAAGCGTCCCTAAAATATGTTATTGGGTTTATTATTCAAAATGAGTAAATAAGTAAATCAACATGTACTAAAACTGCAAGGTAATTTTATCTGGATTTAGTAAACCTGCTTGAATATACTAGTCTCTCATCTGACTGCAAAAAGTGGCACGTATTTATGGATTTTTGACGGAAAACCGTTTTTTAAAAACGGCACAAATTAAATTATCATTATTTAAATTTTATGGCAAGTACACTTTTCCATTATTTTATTTCAGTTGGTCAGTAGGTATGACAATAAATGGTCGGGGAACATAACAAATGGTCAGTATATTAAATGGTCGGTGAAAATATCAAATGATCAGTATAATATTAAGTGGTCGTTGAAAAAAATTAATGGTCACTATGATAATAAATGGTCAGTGAAAATAATAAACGGTCAGTATAGTTGCTATGACCTTCAGAGCAAAACAAAATAGATGGGGAATTATTAATTATCTCTGCTCAGTCAGAGAGAGGGTCGTAGGGATTTTTCCTTTTATTCTAGAATTTGGTTGAATGTCTGATTCGGTTTAGACCCTTTTTTCGATTGTACCGAGATAGAATCGATTATTACTTGGATAAGTTTTATGAGATTGATACCGTAAATGGAAAAGAAGAATACTGAATAATTTAAGTTTATGGTATATAATTAAAACGTGTTTATTAAAAAAAATAAAGGAGAATCTTTAGGTTTTATTTAATACCTAGCTATAACTCGGTTGTAATAGGTAAGTCCTTTGAATTTAATGTATATACAGCTTACGTATCGGTTAAAATAGATATCTATCTTGGGTGGCTTACAAAATAAATGATTTTAATATGTACAAACTAAAGAAAGGTTAATCTGGTTATTTTTTATATACAATTTTTAGAATATTCCCAAACACTGAGGGTGGAGATATTTTGTGTGATATCACCTTCTAACTGATAGACTTGAGTTGGTATAATCAGAAAATTCCTACCCTGGAGATTGACACTATTTTACATAGGCGAGGGTTGAATTCGAAGACCTCTTTGGAAGGGTTACTTGACAAAATAGCCTATTGGATTCGAAGGTATGAATAGGCCCACTTATTTAACCTCTAATTAAAATATCGTCCTTCATTTGTAGTAACTCCAGTTAGTAAGGGATGAAAATAGTGTCCCAATAGTTTACTTCTATCCAACAGTAAGATTCTCAAATAGAGCTGCCGTTGAGACTACCTCAGATTAATGTGATGTCCGGAATTACACGTAACTGTTCCAATGTAAATAAATCAAACAATAAAAATGAAATGCAATTATCTATGACTACGATAGCCAGAAAAGGTAAAAGAAAATAGAATAGAAGGCCTAAAATACAAAATACTACTTTAAATATACAATCTTATATTAAGGAAGGACAAAAGTGATAAATGAGAAATTACTTTACCTGCGGTGAAAGGTGGCCTTTTTAAGAAGTAAGTTCTTTTGGCTTCATTGAAAATAAAATCCTCTTATGAGATTAAGTATACTAACAAATAGCAATACTTATTAAATTTTCATTGTCTTTTCGTTTCTAGTATCTTATATCCTCATAAAAAGATCTTCAAAAACACATGTTTCATGAAGGTATAATACTAGAAGAATAATGAAAAATGGTGGAAGGATATGCACCGACAAAATTAATGACTTCTACAGGAAATGATAAAAAAATATGACAGGTAATTTAAAATATTATTAGCCAATTTCTCACAATCACCTACTTAATTCCAAAATTACCTAGATTATTTGGGGTTTTAATTATTTGTAATAAATTAGACAATTACCTGAATAAATTTGAATGACATAATGTCATAATTATTGTAAATAAACAAAGAAAATAAACCCTGAAACCATTTATAGAATTCAAAACGTTTCTTTGTCCCTTTTAGGATCCTAGAACTCAACTACAAACTAATTAAGAAAAACAATGGAAAAAATATCTACAGAGGACCAGAACGAATCTTCAAAACAAGAAAGAAATACTTGATAAAAGGTTAAACTTCTACAATTTCCAATTTGACAATTGATTTATAAAAGGTATCTTTTAATTCTAGTTAACTCATAGAACATGAGAAATGGATCTCCTATTAAACTTCTACCCAAAACGGTGTATACGGAGTGAGCTTTTAATAGATTTTATTCCTATTATACTTAAATAATAAATTAGAGTAAATTAAAAGTTAAATGTCAATACTATATATATTATTTTTGTGGTAAAATCATCCTAGTACATTCATATGGATTTTGAACCGTAACAACCCCCCTCTTACCTAAGAGAAGTATTTTCCCTTCTAAAGGTGAAAACACTTTAAGGATAAAAGTAATTCATAAACCAACTTATACTTAAATATCAAAAGTTATAGTCAAAATATATACAATAAAAAAAAAATATTATTTACGCACTAGGAAAATGGTTTTCTCATCTAAAGATGAAAACACTTAAGTAAATGAAATCTTTCGCTCAACACAGAACAGGTTCAAAACAACCAAGGTATCATGTGAGTCCAATGTTTCGAAAATGAAGTTATAGAGATTCGTATTAAATAGACCAATTGCGCTTAGTCATACTGAAGTAACGGATAAGTTACGATATGATAAGTTTAGGTGAGAATAGGTTTAGGTTAGAATAGGTTTAGGATATGTTTAGGTTAGGATAGTTTTTGATTTAAGGTAGGTTTAGGTTAGGATAGTTTTTGATTAATGATAGGTTTAGAATAGGTTAAGATTTAGGATAAGTTTAGGTTTAATATAGGTTAAGGTAAGGATAGTTTTTTTTTTATTTACATTAAGTATCTACAACTATATATACAATATCTAATCTTCGCTCTGATCTTCAGGCTCATCCCTATCAGGATCTTTATCCTCTAGATCTGGGGGATGGGCTTTTAGATCCTTGGCATGCCAAATACCTATTGACCTACCATCTGTATCTCGCAGTTCATATGACCAGGGAGATAGTATCCGACATATTTTGTAAGGTCCAACATATTTAGGTACTAACTTCGAAGTAAAATGTTTCGAGGCATCAGATGGGGAAAAATGTCGTTTCCACACATCTTGATTGAGTATGAACGTATCAGGTCTATGTCTTAAGTTATATGTCTTACTGCTACGCTCATAAGCCTTCTTTAATCTAATTAAGAAAAACAATGGAAAATATATCTACAGAGGACCAGAACGAATCTTCAAAACAAGAAAGAAATACTTGATAAAAGGTTAAACTTCTACAATTTCCAATTTGACAATTGATTTATAAAAGGTATCTTTTCATTCTAGTTAACTCACAAAACATGAGAAATGGATCTCCTATTAAACTTCTACCCAAAACAGTGTATACGGAGTGAGCTTTTAATAGATTTTATTCCTATTATACTTAAATAATAAATTAGAGTAAATTAAACGTTAAATGTCAATACTATATATATTATTTTTGTGGTAAAAGCATCCCAGTACATTCATATCGATTTTCAACCGTAACATAGTATAAATAATAGTGCAGTTAAATTATTAAAAGTTCGGTGAAAATAATAAACAGTCAGAAATATAAAAAAATGCTCAGATTAATTAATAAATGGTCGATGAAAATATTCAACAGTCGATAAAATTAATAAAACGACGGTAAAACAACAAATTGTTGGTCATATTTATTTTATATAAAAATACAAAACCACTTAAAACAAAACAAAACTTAATAAAACATTTAAAACAAAATAAAATACAACTTAACAAAGAAAAAACGCTATGCCGATATGTCATGATGAAGTAGGGTGAAGGTACCAGTTGTTGAACGCGCGCCACTGAATAAACATTTCAATGAAATTTGTTGAAAAATAAGGAAGTAGATTACTGCATTGCTTTAATTTTGCAGAGAGAAGATATTTTGGTATGTTCGAAAAAGTATCGGAAGATGTCGTTGCCATCAGAGTAACACATATTAGTTTAAACGGATATCAGTTGAGGCAGCCATACTCAAACTGTGACCCGCGTCGACTACTACGACTATTAGCCCCGTGTTCTGTGTAGGCTTTGTTACTGTTTCCCAGCGCCACTTTAGGAACAGCACTGTTAATTAGAACCCAACAGTGAATGGTCGAGTGGGGAATCCTACCACTATTATTAAGATTTTTTTTAAACTATTGATTTGTTTTTAAAATCGTGAGCGAAACTCGCGAAAACATTAATCGGCTGCTGTGCTAAATGCTAATTTTTAAATAAGCATTTGGATCATGGGGTTACTGCAAAAAAATATCTCCACTTTTGGCATTTTCGAATTAAGTACACTTTCGTCTTCAAATTAGTTCAAATAATATACGGCTTAAACAAGACAAGTATATATTCATGATAAAAAGATGGACATTAAAAACTACAATATATCCCCTATAGTAGTGTATCTCACGTGTTAAAGAGTTGGCACTAAGTTTGCAGCGCAAAAATGCGTATGTGTCTGGCCGCTCAACTAACTCGATATGGCGGTAAATTCAAATATAATTTTAAGACGAAATTTAAATTTGCCGCCAAAATCATAAATTTCCAGCAGCGGAATGGCGGGAATTTTTAAATATATTCATTCGGCAATAATTGAGAAGTATAGCATGTTCGATTAAACGAGCTGTAAATCCAGGCGCTATTTTTATTTTGATAGCTCAAAATAATACTAATTCTTTTATTGTTAGCTATTACAATAAGAGCAGCAATGGATTAACAACACATTTAAAAGAACATGTAACATACTTTTCAATTTTACCTGAACCACTTATTTTTTACCTATAGAGGTTAGATCTGAAAAAAATTGGCTCTGGTAAAAAAACAAAAAATTGTATAAAGTATTTTATTTGAAAAATTATAAAACTTATTTAATTTATTTTAAAGTCAAGGATAACTCTAGCCATATCCATTTTACTGAAAAAAAAAAAAAAAAGAATCTATCAAATGAAATCATTTAGTTATTAAGAGATGTTTGTGATAATACAGTGACAGCTATCGAATGTTGTACAATACGTTTTGCTAATGTCCAAGTAAAAACTACAAAGAGTTAGCATTAGTGGGAGAAGGAATAGAATACTATGAACGTAGCCAGCCGGCTACGTGGGGATGCATCGCACCGTGTGCCTGTTCATATTACACAGCACACAAGGCAACATTCATATTATTCGTTTCCTAATCCCACTAATGCACTAACTCTTTAAATTTTTCTTTAAAATCCAAGCGTATTGGAAAGTGTTCATTAGCCGATACTGTATATAAATGCTAAAGTCAATAAATGAAATAAAAAATTTTTGTTTAAATGGACACCTACTTCGAAAAAGGAGAAAAAATGAAACAGTAAATTATTATACTTGAATTTAAAGGCTGTTGCCACTGGAAAACTATTATTTAGGGCTTGGATGACAGCCATAGGACTCCCTCCTTGAATCGTGTCCTTAGGAAAGCATAAGATCTTAGTTAAATTATAATATTAAGAGGGTAGGTATTAACTGAAAAAATATGAAAAATTATTACAAACTTACTTCAAAATTGGCACCTACATTAAAAAAAGGGAAAACGGAAACATAAAATTGTTTTACTTGAATTTTAAAGGCTTTTCCCATTGGAAAAAGTATTATCTAGGGCGGAGACCCTTGGATGATAGCCATAGCAATCCCTCCTTGATTCCTCTTTTTCTGAGTTTGTTTCCCATATTAAATAAGTAAGCACTTAATACAACAACACAAATCACAATAAATATCGTTGAAACAAAATTAATATTAATAATTTCGTAGAAGAAAAAAATCAAAAAATTATCACTTGTCAATACTGACACTTCATGTTTCGCTTGTCAAAAATTTCCTCTTCAACCAATGAACGTGTCGATGTTGGACGTGTCAAAATTCAAAACGATACTAGCTCCATGAGACCTGTGTCTGGCCGCAGCGTAACTCAAAGCCATTTCTTAAATCCCAGTAACATTACTATAGGGGATATATTGTGTTAAAAACTAGCTCCATATTATTATATTAATACCTAATTATGTAAAAACAAGATAAGTGGCATTTTTACCGAAATATATTCACAACATTGTGTTTAATTACTAATAGTGTGTCTACCAAAACCAGATAAGATACATGTAACTTATTTTTGCTAAATGTCTTTAATTTGATTCCTAATAGTATTTCTGTCTAAACAAGATGAAGGCCAGAACACTTATTTTTATAAAAGTATTTAATGAAATACCTAAACTTTTTGCCCAAGCGATTTTTTTGCGTAGAGCCGTCTCTTGTCTCTTTTGATTGGTCCAAAATCGACAAAGTGATTACGTCACCCTTTCTTTTCATGATACAGCAAACCTTCAATAATCAGTGGATGATAGCACATGATACCCGAATAGCCATGGTAAATGATTGATTGGTTAAGGTGTAAAGAATAATTGGTCAAACCGTAACGAGTGGAGATGCATACGCTTGTCTCCATATTGTTTGCACGTTAAAACGACCAGAAGCACTTCTTAAATCGTCGAAACACAAGCTTTTTGCATTGCTTAAAAAATCCAAGCCATTACTGCAGATGGATGCCTAAAAGGATGAATAAAGGCTCTGAAAATACTTACAAAAAGTGTCAAATAATGCAAGTAATGCCAAGAAAAAAGATTTACTACACCTGTTGAAATTAACCATTAATATTATCACAATATACTTGTATTCAATAATGTTAAAGACATTTCCTAAACCTTTCACAGAAGCTAGTGATAGAGACATTGAATATAATGACTTGCACAGTGCACATGGATTCTTGTGTGCAAACTCGACACGATACGTATCGAATAGAGAGAGATTTTGTAGACAGCTAAAATAAGTTGTAACGTCTTTTCTTTTTTTTTTTTCGTTCCTAATCGATAGATTCTCAGTTTATATTTATGTAAAGACTTGCTTTAAATTACTTTTTTTTTTCATTAGTTATTGCCATCGAGATAGAATAAAGTAGAGACGACATAAACACTATTTTGCGATAAGACATATGGACGCACTTAGCCATGCTAAGACTGACAGAAAAATGTTATTAAAATGGCGACGTAGACAGAGTAGTACTTTGATTTGAAGACAGTAATTTTATATTTGAAGATTGTCGGAATGAAAATATTTAAGTAATGTTAAGAAAATATATTTAATGTATTGTTCAAAAAAATGTCTTTTAACTCCAACACATATTTTTTAATTAGAATAAATGATTTTATCTGGGTAAATTAAAAGTCATTTTTTTTAATGTTTTATTGTCCTTTAAATAAAACCATCTTATTACTATGGTGTCTTATGCTAATTTTCTTATTTGCTCTATTTTTTGATAAATAGCACATTCTTACATTTAGGTACCTGCTCGCAACACATTTCATTAATAATGTTCTGTGATTATCGAATCCATGTTGTATAAGACTTGAAAATGTGTTTGAAGAAATATATTCTCTTGATACTAACTGAATCAAGATATCAAGTGAAATCTGTTTTTCAGAAACTAATCTGACTTTTAAAAGCTTTTCACATGTCATACAGATAGCAATAACATCTTCTGATGGGTAATGCCATTTGTTTTTATTTTTCATATCTATAAATTAATATATAATAATATTTTTTGTATCACTTATTAGCGCTTGAGAACATTGTGCACAATATATTTTTTTATTTATAAAATGAAGAACGTAACCCGCGATGTAAGTAATTACATATTTCGAAAATGGATTAATACAGGGATCTGGTACGTAACCGTGATCTAATTCGATGGCGTTAATAATTTCCAAGGGATCATTTTCATAATCTTGTGCTTGGTTGGAAAATGAATATCCAGTTGATGTTGTATTAAGTTGTCTGACTACATTGCCCTTTAAAATACTAATCTCTTCTAGAGGTATACAGTTCCTACGAAAACTTTCACACAACTCTACATGGACGAGTAGCTTTTTATAGGCTGACACAAATTGTCTTACTGTAGGGTTGTTAATATATATAACCCCCATGTGAACGGATCGAACAAAAAATAATTCCAAGTTATTCTGATTTTATATATTGGTAAGAAAGATAATAAATTGTTTTGCACAACTAAACAATTAAATAAATATTTAGTACTGTGGATACAGACTTTTAATCCTAAAAATCCCGTATGCCTCCCACTGTCTAATAATAATTGCCCATTGCAATGTGGTTTTAAGCCGTCAATATATTTATCGGCCATATCCAAAAATGTTGAAATATTGTCGATAAGCACTTAAGATGGCTGAATGCCGAAAGCGCTTTGCTATTTCAATAAAAAAATTGCACGAAATATTAGTTTTCTTTGCTGATCTAAACTGCGTGCACATATGAGTTAACCTCTTTTGGTTCCTTTTAATCGTTTCAACTGACCACATCTGATAAGAGAACTAAACTTTTACGTGATTCAAACTTGGATTCAGCAAAGACGGAATCGCATAATCTTTTAGACGAACAAAATGTACAGAATTTCTATCGAAACAGTTTTCTTCAAACACATGACGTAAAAATGTAATGCTTATTGAAAAGTGCGGACACTTTTAGTAACGTCATAGCATCTCCCCTTTATTCTATCTCGATGGTTATTGCTTATTAAACAGTTACTGATTTTTTATTTAATTTTAAACTTTTGAAGAACGGTTTCTTTAAACTCTAAAAATGTGAGTTATCTTGTTTTTGCAGTAACCCTACGGAATATATTTATGTTTTGTGTTTTTTTTTATTAGAGGTTCTCACTAACAAATTTTAAATTGGTGGTTTAAATAAAGGGTCATTATCCAAAGATATTGCGGCCCGTGTAACACAGCAAATATACATATGTGGCCTCAAGGAAAAAAAAGGTTGAGTATGGCTGAGTTGAGTTGTGCCATGTTCTGGCTTCTTCGATAGTAAAAAAGTTTAAAAAGTTAAATTTCTGTGTTACTTTGAAGTGTCCTCTACGTGCAGAAGAAGGATTATAAAGGCTAGTTTATCGCTTTTATGACTTCAGTATATTATAGAGCGAACAACTTACCACAAAATATTGTTTTATTTTATTTATTTTTAAATTGTTCGGGTGTTTTATAAATTGGTACCCTAAGCTTGAAATCCAGTGAATGGACATTGTTTATTCACTGGATTTCTTACACTTTTAGTAAAACAAGGAAACATAGCCTTTATCATTATATTATTAAAGTTAACTGATACTAAAAGACTCATAATTGGTTATAAAACACTAGAAACCAGTATTTGACGCCAGTTGCATCTACTATGTTCATTTATTGGAAAGCAATTTATTGTAAGAAAGTGGATGTCAATAATTGAACCGTGGTTAAATTCACGTTGTTCATTCATTGGTAAGCTTTTGTTTACGGGAAATTAAATACCAATAAAAAATTAGAATCTTTAAAAAAAAAATTAAAAAATTAAATAAAACTTTCTTTAATCTCACTTGGGTGGTGCATCGTAGCACAGAAATTGGTTTTTGTTTTACTAAACTGTGCCTTTTCTTGTTTAAAATTGCGTATATTTTGGGTCATTCTGCCTTTATATTATAACAACAATTTTTCTATTCTTATATATATAAACATAAGGGATGTATCAGCCTAATAAAAAGGTATAAACTGTTTTTAATGGTTTAATTCACGATCAAGTATTATCAATTACAATGTTGCTGTGGTATTGCTACTGTCTATTCGCGTACTGCTCAATGCGCTGGTCTGCCTTCTCCCGCTCGTCCATCCTGACACGCATGTGTATAAACTTCAAGAATGTGTAGTGGGAAACAGAGGAACACCGCTAACACGGCCATCCTGCAATTGGTGCATCCTGGCGACACATATATCAAGAATTAAAAAATACGAAAACAGAACTACTGTTACGACTTATGAAAATTATCACTAATGTTCTTTTTAAACGCTAAACGATTAATTACTCTTTAAATTAATGTTGGTGGGATTGCCACCCTGACACTAAACACTAGTGCTACAACACCAAACACTGGTGCTTCTTTAATATCATGATTTTTTTAATTAAATTTGGTGGGATTGCCACCCTAACACTAAACACTAGTGCTACAACACCAAACACTGGTGCTACCTTAATATCATGATTTATTTAATTAAATTTGGTGGGATTGCCGAACACTAAACACTAGTGCTACAACACCAAACACTGGTGCTACAACACCAAACACTGGTGCTACTTATCATGATTTCTTTAATTAAATTTGGTGGGATTGCCACCTTAACATCAAACATTGGTGCTACTTTAATATCATGATTTCTTTAATTAAATTTGGTAGGATTGCCACTCTAACACTAAACACTAGTGTTACAACACCAAACACTGGTGCTACTTTAATATCATGATTTCTTTAATTAAATTTGGTGGGATTGCCACCCTAACACTAAACACTTGTGCTACAACACCAAACACTGGTGCTACTTTAATATTATGATGTCTTTATTTAGATTTGGTGGGATTGCCACCCTAACACTAAACACTAGTGCTGCAACACCAAACACTGGTGCTACTTTATAACCATAATTTATTCAGAAAAATTTGGTGGGATTGCCACCCTAACGCCCGTATGCACCGTATACATTTAATCCAGATCAAGGGTTTAATCGCGTTTAGTACCATAAGTAAATATGGTACTAAACGCGATTAAACCCTTTATTTGGATTAAACGTGTACGGTGCATACGGGCGTACGTTAATAAAACAATTTTTTTAATTTAATATTGTGGGATTTCCACCTACCTTTTTTTATAATTATTTCGATTACCATAGCAACTGATCTTGAGCGGCTACAGTTATTCGCTGTCGCTTTTTGTGAAGTTGATATATTTCATGTGGTAATACCTCTCGAACCGTGTAAAGGCCCTTTTCAGTTGGGCCCCAGTTTTCTTCCACCTGCAAACTATGAATCTTCAATACCCACAATATCACCTGGCTTATAATCTGGCCCGACGCCTAGTTTCATTGAATCGTTGACCTTGGTTTGGCGGTCCGGAGTTTTATTCTTGTAAAATGTTGAAAGTTTCTTTACTTGTATTTTAAAAGTGTCTTTTAATTATAATTGATTAATTTTCACATCGTTCAATTTTTTATTGTAAACATTTTCGGAATGTTGAGCAAGGTCTTGATGTAACTCAATCGTGTTGACGTTTTTCTTAACACCTAAACAAGGTCGGCATATGACATTGCTTCCAATAATAATGTCAAGTCAACATCTTCAGGAATCACATTATTTGGAACGACCTCTAACGTAATAGTCGGCAAAATCACAAAGATCGATATTTTAAACATCTTGAGATCCAATTCATAACAAAAGCATATGCATCAGCTGGCCTAATCGTTCCTTTTAATGTTTGTACTACGAAATGTTTAATTATTGAACTGAATTATTGAGAATTTTTTGGAGCCTGGAACATTCTTGAGTGCTTGCTATCTCCTCACAGTGCCTTCTCCAAGACTCTCTCTTAACTTTTCGTAAAGCTATGTTGTAACAGGTGCGTATGGTTCTATATAGTTCCCATTCGCCGGTTATTTTAGCCTTATTAATGTTTACTGCCACTGAAATTTAGCACGCTTTAAACTATGTCCGTTCACATTTTCGCTAACATCGACCGACATTATGTTTGGCTGACGAACTGTCACGAGGTTCAGGATTTTCGTCCGCCATTATCACTAGCACTTACTTTTAGTTAAATTACTAATTATAATCTATTAGCCACGGTACGCGTAGTGATCCCACTTCTGATATAAATATAAGGGACGTATCATCCCTAATAAAAAGGTCTAAACTGTTTTTCAATGGTTTAATTCACGATCAAGTATTCTCAATTACAATGTTGCTGTGGTATTGCCACTGTCTGTTCGCGTACTGCTCACTGCGCTGTTCTGCCTTCTCCCGCTCGTACATCCTGACACGCATGTGTATGGACTTCAAGAATGTGTAATGGGAAACAGAGGAACACCGCTAACATATATAGATACCTATATTTAAAAATATTTTTGCAGCTAAAAATGGATTCTACTACAAAAAATAAGAAAACCTTCAAAAAATTTAAATATAGTGAATCAGATCTTGAAAAATCTTTAGCAGAAATCAAACAGGGCTGCAAGTCGTATATATCAAATACCAAAGGGGACGCTACACAATAAATTGATGCAAAAGTACCACTTGCCCAAAAAATGGGACCTGATCCTGTTTTAACTAAAGAGGAAGAAAATCGAATAGAAAAATGGTTTATTGGCCAAGCGAAAATTGGTTTTCCAATGCATCCAGAAAATGTAAAAGATGCTGTTCAAAATATTTTTAAATTAGTTGAATGGAAAAATCCATTTGTAGACAATAGACCAGGCAGAAAATGGGTTAAACTATTTCTGCAACGAAAACCGACCATCAGCAAAAGACAGGGTAAAATTATTTCCAAATCACGGGCTTCTGTCACTGAAGAGACAATCAGGTTATAGTTTAGAGAATTAACAAAATTTCTTACACAAGAAAATTATCTAGATGTCCTTGAAGATGGTAGAAGAATTCTAAATGCAGACGAAACAAGTATGCAAACCTGTCCAAAAACTAGGGTTCTTCTGGGTCCCAAGGGCTACAAGAACTTCTTTAAACTAGCTAGCGGACAAGAAAAAGAGTCTATTACTGTTCTTTGTACATTTTTAGCCGATAGGAAATCTTTGCCTACGTTAGTTGTTTTTCCATATAAAATAATTCCAATACATATTGCTAATTTGTTACCTGATAAATGGGCATGGGGAAAGTCGGACAGTGCTTAGATCATATCAGCAACATTTTTTAAATAGGTCGCAAATGTGTTATATCCTGTAACGGTTGAAACCGTTTTCGTTATTTAGACCCAAACATTGTAACGGTTAAAACCGTTTTCGTTATTTTGGCGCAAACTTCTCTACCCTAATGTCATTTGTCGTTTATGCCTTGTGTCAAAAGTTGATAATTTATTTCGATTCATATATATGTCAACGAGCAAGTTGATTTGAGTTTTTAATTTTATTTTATCTTGGAGATCTGATGTACTAATTGTCTTTAATATTTTTAATGACCGTCTGATTTTAAAAAGGTAAGTTTCCTACCGATATTTTGTTGAAAATATATATTTATTACAAGAATTTCTAATTAAAATGTCAGATTTGAAACATAACCTCAACATTGAATAACACATGATGATCCATTTTATATAATATTATATATTATTTTGTTAGGAAATAGATACTATGCTTTATTATTTTTAAATATGTTAAATAAGACTTTTTTTCCTATTAATTTTGGTCTCTATGAAACTATTCACTTGATATAATAGTTTAAATTGTTCATTTAATAGTAAAAACCATCTTATCTGTTTCCTATATAAACTTCCTAGTCCCTTTCTTGATATTTTTACCTTTTTCCTTGTAGACTGGCTGTATCTAGATGATTCCGTAGGAGTTATATCTAAAGAGATTATTTAGAAGTTTAGAAGAAAGTTCAAGCTGCATGTTTAAAAGTTTAGTTCCAGCTACAGAAGTTTATTTTAAGTACATCAAGAGGTTTAATTCGAGTCATCTAAGGAAGTTTATGAGATTTAAATTTACCTATGAAGATTTATACTTAACAGTTGGTGATATCCGAAGTATATCATACGAATCCCCTTGAAGAAGGCCTCTACAAATCTCTCCTTAAATACTACCTATTATTTGACAGATAAGTCTTTAATAAATCATTTAAATTTGAATAAGTAAGTCTCTGTGAATTAGAATTTATCGCTACCTTATCTGAAACCTTATTTAATTATAATATCTTAATGGTTAGTGATTTTCTATATTTTCATCACTAATCGATAGTCAAGTTTAGCAAGTTTTAAATATAGTGGCGCTCAACATTCTTTTTCAAAGTAATACGAGTTGTTTAATAACCTAACCCACTCCCCAAAATCATAAGAGCTTAAAACACTATAAAAATAGATAAAATATCAAGATCACGTTTCAAAATGGCGGCTCAACTACTGGGTTAAATAGCTCATTACTTTCAAATAGATTCCTTATAACTTATTGTTCTAATTCACATAGGTATTTCACAGAAATTAACGTTACTAACTGCATGTCTTCTATATTTCTACTAATACTTTCTTACTTATTATTTTAAACTTTTCTCTAAATCTGCATATCGTATCGTCAAGTTTTATATAATATCTGCATTTTGTACTAGGTTCAGTAGTTATTTATACATAGTTTGCTAGTGATATATCTATATATTCATTATACACTGATAAAAGTGTATAGTTTTTGGATTTTTACTTAAAGTTGATTTTTGTGCCTGTGGAGTAAAATTTTTTTTTTTCGTTATTGATAAAATTTCTGCCTTTATTTAGTTAAATATATTGCTTTTTACATTTTTTTTTTTGACTGATATCTTCTTTATTAAAATGATTCCCAAACATTTAAAGACTCATGAGTTAACCTATGAAATTTTAATCAGAAGGGTAGACTTGCCTTCTATTGTAAAACAAAAAATAAAGGTTTAGAGTGTTTTATTATCTCAGGAGTCACGCAATAGGAGTTTTTCAGAGAAAAATAATCCCCATAATCATAAAGATGATATCACAGAAATGGAATTGTCAATTAAAGAAGTCAATACAGAAATAGAAAATTTTACTGGTAATAAATCTGATCCAGCTTTTAAACGAATTAATTCTAGTCACTTGTCTAATAGGGTAGCTAATTTAAAAGTAGACTCTGATGAAGAAGCTACAGCTCAAAACACAATAAAAAGAAAAATAATCATGTTAGAAGCTGATTTATCAGAAAAAATTACTAAAAATTCTTCCAGTTTTAACTTTAGTACTCTATCTACAGAACAAGTTAGTTGTCCTTCATATACAAGTGTAGATTTTATAAACGTGGTGTATTTTATGATAGTAACAATTCATTGTTTGATTTTTTGGAACATGTTGAAATGTTAAGATTGTCCAGAGGTCTTTGGAAACAACAAGTGTTTCAACGTAGTTGTGATCTTTTTAAAGGTGATGTTCTATTTTGGTATATGAATAATTGTTCTAAATTAACTGACTGAAATCACCTTTTAGAACAATTAAAATTACATTTCTTACCTTGTGACTATCAATATAATTTAGAATTAGAGATTCAAAATGGAAAACAACTTAATTCTGAAAGCACAACTTTATACATTTCTTAAAGATTAAAGATTAATAAAAAAAATCGTTTACCTACATTTATTTCTCAGTTAGCATTGCAAGACCCTTAGACTATTGCTGAATTATCTATTTTATGTAAGAAGCTAGAATATGCTCAAAGTTTATCTCCAAATTTTAAACATCCCCATGTAAATAATACTACTGCTCTTGGTAGTAATAATTTTTCAACTAATACTAACCAGTACCGTAGCACAGTTTATAGCTAAAGAATCAGTTAGCTCACTTGGACTAGTTGAATGTTCTAAAATAATATCCACTCCAGGGATAGAAATTCAGGATGCGCGGAAGATTGCTGGTTGAATATAGGCGGTTGTCATAGGTTGTCATATATTGTATTGGTTATGATTTGATTCTGTATGCGCCAGGGATACAAATTCAAGTTACGCAGTGTATAAACTGGAACATTGAGATCAAAAGTGCCGACGCAGAGTGAGCGAACTGATTCTTTAGCAATAAACTGTGACCGTAGTAACAATAGTCAATTAAATAAAGTAGATCATCAAATGTTTCTTGTTAAAACTGTGGTAAAGTTGGACTTAATCAACATGTTTTTCTAAACGGAATATCTTCTGTTATCGCTGTTGCTACAAAACTAAAACAGTTGGGAATTATCCTAATTGTTCAAAAAATGGACTACAGGCTGTGCCTCAAGATCTGGCTACGAGCCACAGTCTTACAAATATTCAAAATTTGCCAGTACCATCTCGAAAAAACAATTCACAAGGTACAGGAAACAGAAAACAAAATTAACTTTCATAGCTATCTTTCGTAAAAAATTTCCTTAATAAAATATCCAGTGCCATACCTAAAAAAGTTTCCTATAACTTTAAAAATGGTAGTATTTTAATTAATGACAGTACCTCACTATCTCCAATAGTAGAAGATGAGTCAAACATACAGGGTGTTTTTCTAAGCAATAACTCAAGTCTATTATTTTTGGGGAAACTAAATGATAATAGGCCATATTTCAAGGTTAAAATAAACAATATTCAAATATTAGCTTTAGTAGATACAGGTTCTAATTCAACAATTTTAGGTCAACAAGCTTTTAATACTATCCATAAAATAAATACACCCATCTTATATGATGCTGACTTGAGTGTAACTACTGCTGATGAGGTTTTACAAAATGTATTAGGTTTTATAAATGTACCAGTCAATGTTGATAATATTACATAAAGTTTGAGAATTTTACTTAAACCTATAGTAAAACATAATTTAATTTTGGATATAGACTTTTTAAATTTATTTAATATTGATATTAGATGTGGTGAGTTTTTTTATTATTATCATCTGTATGTGCTATAAATTCTATACAAACAATGTCAAATCTGTCTTTTGAACAAAAATCTAAACTTAATGGAGTGGTACATCTTTTTTCTACTATAGCTCCAAAAGATTCTCTAGGATGTACTCATTTAATTAAACATGATATTGATACTAGGGATATAAAACAAATTTTTTCTAGATAGTACCCATTTTCACCTGCCATGATGGTCCATGTAAAAGAAGAACTTAAAGATTTACTACAATTAGGTATCATACAACCATCTATTTCTTCTTGGTCCAGTCCACTTTAGATAGTTAATAAGAAAACTAGTACCGAAAAAAGATTATGTTTAGATGGTAGACGTTTGAATCAACACATTGTTTCTGATAGTTATCCTATGCATTTAATGGACTCAACATTGAATGAACTTAGGGATGCAAAATTTCTTACCTCCATTGGTCTACAGATTTCCCTAATAATCGAATTAAATTACGGGTTTTGAGCTTACATTAAATTGTAATTAGATGAAACAAAATGAATTCTATGTATTTTGAGGTGATCTTTTTAAAAAAAGGCAAAACAAAATGTAGCAGTTTTTCGAAAGTGCCGAATAATTTTGTCAATTTTTCAATTTTGCGCAGGCGCATGTCGGAAATAAATCAATATTTTTAAAACGCATTTGAAAGCTTAGGAAAAATACAAATTTTTATTTCTCTTGAGATATTTTGATCCGATGCACCGTTCTCGCGGTATGGACGATTGAAATTTGTTTAGTATTTTGAGGCGACGAAGGTCGAAAAATTGAATTTGTTAAATGTTCAAACACTAAATTCTTTATAACATTGTTAAAAATTAAGATATTTGAAAAAACAAAAATGCGTTTTGAACTTAAGGGATTTGACTAGTGATTCCCAGAAGGGGGCAAGAGAAATCCCAAAATTGGGCATATGGCAGAAGGGCAAAATGCACCGCGGTCCTAATTTCATTGTTTGCCTATAACAGCCAAACTTTTTAAATTTTTTTAATGCCACTTACAACGTCTATTCTTAAGTGTGAAATCTTATGTGTGTGTGAATTTTACCGACATCGGACCATAATTGGCTAAGATATCAAACATTTAAATAATTTTTTTTCCTTAAAAAAAAATTTTTTTTTCGAAAGTTTGAAGTGGCACAAAAATGTCAAAAATGCACCCAATGGCTCAAAACTTTTTTTTAAGTACTCTATTGTGTCTAGAATACGATTACATTACGGAAAATTCTGCAAATTTATTTTATCTAATTTTTTGACCACTGTTCATTGAATGACGACCAAGAAACACGGTTTTTGAGAAAAGTTGCCTAAAATTGACAGTTTTTAGTTTTTTTGTCTGAAAATTAAACAAACCCAAATGTCATGTCTTCTCAATGTGTATACAAAGTTTAAAGTGTGTATGTTTCTTCTAAGTTGTAGAATTCTCCCGACAAAAGTCCCATTACACGCGCTCCGCGGGATCCAAAACTCGTGTATACACTACATTACTGTAATTTGATTTTTTTGCGTTTTCCAGTTTTAAATTTCTTACATATCTAAACTTATTAGGCTTAAAATTTATTAAATTGTATTTTACTGACTTGTTATGAGACGTTTCTTGAGTTTTGTGCAAAATATAGAATTACCAGATATTAGCGAACAAAAAGCAAGCTTATCACCAAGTTGGAGCTTACACTCAGGCTTAGGATTAATTTCCTAACATTTTTAAAGTATACCTGTTTGTGTATTTTTTTGTGCTCTTTTCGATGGCGAAGTTAGTTTTTTCAAATATATTTTTTTTGTTAGATGTTTTCGGAAAACCCGGAAAAAATCATATGGGAAAAAAATTTAAAAAAAACTACGTCTCTGGTTTCCTGCGAATTCCCGAAAAATTATGTCAGATTTCGCCGCGGGACTTATTTTATTTGAGAGCTAACAAAAAAATACGCAACTTCTCTCATGGGCACATATGTCTAACATTTATAATTTCGCCACAAATTCATCGCAAATTTCATGTCCATGGTTCTGATCAAAAAAACGAAAAAACGACTTTTTGGTAAAAGCACTTCTGGCGGCGAGAAATTCGCCATTAAAACTTCCTGTGCAATGAATTTCCGAACTATTTTTGCCTCCTCTTTCGAATGGTGCATTTATTTTCACTATCGGAATGATACTTGCCCAGATAATTAGCATTTTTACAATGGAAAATTCTGAAAAACCAGGTTTTTCCTAATTTAAAAAAAAATTGAAAAACTGCTACATCTTTTTTTTCTTTTTTTCGGAAAGATCACATCAAAATACACAAGGTCCTTTTTGTTTCATCCAATTACAAATTAATGTAAGCTCGAAGGTGCGTTTTTTCGTTATTTAATTGGACTATAACTGATACCTCCAAACCTAAAACTGCTTTTTTAGTTTTTGGTGTTGGATCATTTGAATTCACAAGAATGATATTTGGCTTAAAAAATGGTTCTCGTACAATGTCTCGTTTAATGGGCATAGTCATAAATCCCTCTATCATTCCTAACTGTTTCTATTATTTGGATGACATTATTGTAGCAACTTCTACTTTTGAAATTCATAGTGACACTTTGAAAAAATTGTTAAATAGATTGAAAGATGCTAATTTTACAAAAAAATATGGAGAAAAGTGAATTTTGAAGTGATTCTCTTCATTTCCTTGGATTTTTCTTGGTTTAAGGACGGATCCCGAAAGTTTCTGCAATTTTAAATTAAAATTCCCTCAAATACTACAGAGATTAAACGTCTCATAGGCTTAATAGGTGGTATAGGAGGTTCCTGAAAAATTTCTTTACAGTTTATTCGCCTATTAATGACTTATTAAAGAAAAAGAAGTTGGGAACCACTATATTTAAAGCTTATTACACATGACTCTATATAATATTATTTGACAGTTACTACTTTTAATATTACACCTACAATCAAGTATACCAGTTGCTGTCAACATAGATGAATATCGAGCACCATGCATGGATAGTCGATTTCAAATAGTCAGTGAAAATAGATGATTTATTTGTTTCTGATTGGTTCTAACGATAACGTAAATTGCGATGTGATTAGTTAAAATTTCAAATCTGACAGGCGAGGGAAATATTCAGAAATATCCTCTGTCGTGATTACTTTCGAAAATATCAAATATTGCAATGATATGGTTACTTTCCAATATATTTTTTTTAATAAATTTTTAATTTGAAAATATTGTGTACCTACCATACAAATTCGGCGCAACACAAATGTGTACGCTCTTTGGTTGTCATGCGATATTTTTCTGAAATGTATTCCTGTAAATATAGCTTTGGCCATTGATGTTACAAAGCTAATATAAAATATTGAAAAAAAAAAAAATTATTAACGAAAGTACAAGGTGATGGCCACCATCTCCACTTAAAGATCAATTTTCTGAGCTGTCAAATTTGAATGTGAGGAACAACTTGATGTGCAGTCTAAATTACACCATTAAATTTTTGCGTTCACATTTTGATTTCGTCCGCTATACTCTTTTTAGTAAATGGTTAGTTTTGGTGACAACTAAACCAACAAAAGTGCTGAATGGCCCATGCTGAGTAAGGTGTGTAAATGACTGCATCTTAAAAAAATCCAGATAAGGACTTCTGTTTATACCGTCACGGTGTAAGGCTCGTTAAGCTTAACAAATAATTATCTTTTAACTCTCATAAAATAATAAGAATTAAGATAATTTTGCAGTTGAAGAAACTTTGAATTAAATTACCCCTTATTCCTTCTAGCATGTTAGATAACAATCAATATTTCAAATAATAATATAAAAACATTTTGTATAAACAATTCACTGTTCAGTTATTTTTATTTCATACTAATTGTTTTTTTCTTTCCAGGTAAGTTCAAATACGTAACTTTAATCCAAATTAACGCTGTGTAAGGTAAGAATTTTTTATTTATACCGGATCGCAATAGTCTTATAAAACTTCAATTCCTGTGTTTATGCAGATATAAATATTTAAATTGGAAAATAAATTGTGTTTTATGTTTATTTATTTAAATTAGCATAAATCCTTTTACGATTTATTGTAATGGAAAATAGGACCTCAAATAATAATACTTAGTATCGAAAAGAGCGCAGCTAAATAAACTAAATAATATTAAATAGATTACAAACTTTTCGGATATTACGGAAATTAAACTGTAAACTATATCACAGTACGTGGGTGGATCAATAAGTACCCGTGTTTGAAGGCAGGTGGCGTTGTTGAGGGAAGTTGGCATTACTATCGTGTACTGTCATCTGTCACAGGACACCATACTAAATTTCAAACTGATTCATAGGTTGGTTTTCATTCGACAGCCACAGCCACAGTATTATATGCAATGACATATATAGTTTATTTAGACTGCTCATCCATATGTAAATAAAGCGATGAAAAGCGGGACGAACTGGGAGATTTTTTCTCTTTGTCTAGTATATGCAATGTTTGTGTTTTGTCTCAATTGTAAGTGCTCACTGGTAAACAAATCTTTTACAAAACCGGTTTAGAAGAAAGTTTAGTTTAATTGAGATTTTGTTGTCACTGTCATTGCTCAGTCGAACATTTTGTTGAATTGTTTATTTTATTAAATTTTAATTATACTTATGTTCTGTTTTAAGTTTTTTTAATTAATTGAATATAAAAAAATTGTTTTGTTTTTGAATTTAAATCGTGAATTGCTCTATAAAGCGTTATAAGATCAGCTACAGAAATATAAAAGTAACAATTTATTTTTCACGTAAGTATCAATACAAGTAGGTACAAGGTAAATATGTTTATAAATTATAATAATTAATTATATAATAATGAAAATTCCACACCTGTAATTTTGAACCAATCAAAATACGTGTTTTTTTGACAGATCACCATGGCAACGGAGGTATTTTAGTGGAAATTTTTTTCTCGTGGGGTACCCAACAGCGAATTATACTGGAAATTTTTTGACGTTTACAATAACAGACCATTTTTGACAGACTGGTTTTTATTTGTTCACATAATAGGTTTAGTTTTGATACATTTTAGTTACAATGCTAAGTTGTTTTCTATATTCTTCGGCCACTTCTTTTCTTCTTAATGGCGAAAATTCAGGACTTTGGATGCTTTGAATTATGTGTCTATGTCTAATAAAATATATATAATATTTAGACACTAATTTATTCACCTTTTTCCCATTCAGCACTTTGAATTTTGCGTAGTTTAGGTGCAAATATTCGTGGACAATTCGGAACAAATTTTCGTTTTTCAAGTTGGAGCCACAATCCTCTATTAATCCGAGTAAGTAAGTCATGGTGCAATGATTGATCATTACATCACACAATTTCACGCATATTTTGCATAGCGTATGATTTTCAAATCGATTCATTTTTAAACAAATAGGTAATTTTGTTGGTTTTACTTGCTGTGCAATATTCTTTATCGCAACAAAACGCGAGTTATTTAATGTTTTGAACTGTCAAAATACAATGATCACAGCCTCCTACGATTAATGCTTCCTGACGCTGGTTATGAATTTCATACCATTTTAAAACGCTCATAACGCATGTTAATAAAAACGCAGAAAAACAATTTTCTACCACTTGTAGTTATTCAAAACTTACGTAAAATTAAAGAATATACTATTTTCTATTTTTAAATTGTATTCCCATGCAACTACAATGAGTAGAAATAAGCAATTTGAAGGCCTAAATAATTGCAGCGAAAAATTTTTTTACGTCGGGCCGCTTGACAACTTCAAAACTGAAATTATATTCGAGGTTAGGGTCTCACTTAGTTACCATAACAACTCAACAATCAAGGCGACAACACCTTTTATGTTTCACTGGTGACTTGGAGAAAATAATTTGCATTGTTGAGAAACGAAAAATAAATTTTAAAAATATTTAATTTTCAACCATAATTCGGCATGGAATTTTCTTACCGAATACCATGCGAGGTCCAATTAATATCAGGAAATTTTTTCTCGCTCATGAATATTTTTAGAAAATTTCCCGAGTCGCAGACGAGGGAAATTTTCAAAATATTCATGAGCTCGAAAAAATTTCCGGAAATAATTTGACCTCTAGTGGTATTACTAGTGAAAATATTACTAACAAATTCTTTATTGTAAATACAATTACATAAATATAAATATTATATTCAAAGGTCCAAGCTAGCTAGATTTTAAAAGTTTAGTTAGTTACAAAGAAGTATCGTAATATAAAAACTCATTATAAATAGAACAAAACGGGCATAAGTAACAATACAGAGAGACAAACACTGATTTACGTTTTCATTCTTCGAAGAAACCTATCAAATTTCAATTTTCTGAGTCTTTTTACTTTCCTATCTGTATACAGATATAAGAAAAGTATAGGAATCATGATTTTTTTCGACCTCGAGTTTTAGACGGATTTTTACGTTTTGAGGTCCCCTGAATCCGTTTTGACTATTTTCGCGATGATGTGTGTGTGTGTGTGTGTGTGTGTGTGTGTGTGTGTGTGTGTGTGTGTGTGTGTGTGTGTGTGTGTGTGTGTGTGTGTGTGTGTGTGTGTGTGTGTGTGTGTGTGTGTGTGTGTGTGTGTGTGTGTGTGTGTGTGTGTGTGTGTGTGTGTGTGTGTGTGTGTGTGTGTGTGTGTGTGTGTGTGTGTGTGTGTGTGTGTGTGTGTGTGTGTGTGTGTGTGTGTGTGTGTGTGTGTGTGTGTGTGTGTGTGTGTGTGTGTGTGTGTGTGTGTGTGTGTGTGTGTGTGTGTGTGTGTGTGTGTGTGTGTGTGTGTGTGTGTGTGTGTGTGTGTGTGTGTGTGTGTGTGTGTGTGTGTGTGTGTGTGTGTGTGTGTGTGTGTGTGTGTGTGTGTGTGTGTGTGTGTGTGTGTGTGTGTGTGTGTGTGTGTGTGTGTGTGTGTGTGTGTGTGTGTGTGTGTGTGTGTGTGTGTGTGTGTGTGTGTGTGTGTGTGTGTGTGTGTGTGTGTGTGTGTGTGTGTGTGTGTGTGTGTGTGTGTGTGTGTGTGTGTGTGTGTGTGTGTGTGTGTGTGTGTGTGTGTGTGTGTGTGTGTGTGTGTGTGTGTGTGTGTGTGTGTGTGTGTGTGTGTGTGTGTGTGTGTGTGTGTGTGTGTGTGTGTGTGTGTGTGTGTGTGTGTGTGTGTGTGTGTGTGTGTGTGTGTGTGTGTGTGTGTGTGTGTGTGTGTGTGTGTGTGTGTGTGTGTGTGTGTGTGTGTGTGTGTGTGTGTGTGTGTGTGTGTGTCTGTAGGTCGCATAACTCATGAACCGATACACAGAAAAACACCAAATTTTAAACTTAAGCTTTATTCCAGTGTCTAATGAACTGATTAGATTTTGGGCAGAGTCGGAACATCTGGGGGGTACTTTATGGGTGGTAATTTTTATATTTTATGGAATATATCCGTTATTTATGTTTGGAGAAAAAAATTATTCAAATAAAAGTTACTTCTAATATTATTATCTATAATTTTTGTTTTATACAAAATTTTCCTAAAATGGTCCGTATTCGAGAAATTTGACAAAATGTAAAAAAATATTTTTTTTATAAAAATTGTTTAAATAAAAGTTGTTTGTAATATAATTCTCTATAATTTTTATTTCATACATAATTTCTCTAAAATGGACCGTATTCGAGATATTTGAGAAAATGTGTAAATTTTCGAATTTTGAAGAAAACTCAAAAACGGATAAAGAAAATAACATTAAATTTTAAACTTAAGGTTTATTTCGGCCTGACGTGACATAATTAGATTTTGGACAAAGTCGGAACATCTAGGGGGGTACTTTATGGGAGGCCGTTTTTATATTTTATGGAATATATCTGTAATTTATGTTTAGAGAAGAAAATTGTTCAAATAAAAGTTACTTCTAATATTATTATCTATAATTTTTGTTTTATGTTAAAATTTCCTGAAATGGTCCGTATCCGAGAAATTTGACAAAATGTGCAAAATTCTCATTTTTATGAAAATTGTTGAACTAAAAGTTGTTTGCGATATCGACCTCTATAATTTTTGTTTATACATGATTTTTCTAAAATGGACTGTAATGGAAAAGTGCTAAATTTAAATTTTTCAGTATTTTCGTTTTTAATGAATATCTATAGAAAAATGTTTCGAGGTAGATGTATGTGGACAATGTATATATTTAGTTTATCCTATAAACATTTATAGAGATGCTGCAATAGGTTGTACAAAATAACCGGAAAAAGCCTATAAAAACTAGATAGGAAAGTCATGTGTTGGACACATCAGATTTTTTTAAATGCAACCATGCTTAGATAGTTCATACTGTTAGGTAGTTTATTGCATAGCTTTATCCTTTCAGAAATTATAGTATCTAGCTCTTTTTTCTGCTAGCTGTTGACATTGCAGCCGCTCTGATGTTTCTACTGTTCCTCACATTGTAGTTATGATATAAGTCTCATTAAGTGAAACGAATTGATGGTTGGAGTTGGGGTGTATTGGTTTTGCAATTGTGGATGTAGAGGCGATTGAAAAACGTGAAGATTTTTATATAAGTTTATTTCAACCACGAACTAGGTACTAACAAGTTAAATATTGTCCTTTTTTTAAGTTTTATTTTAAATTTCTTAATATTAAATGAGCCGACATGTTTTTAAGATTTGACGACTTAAATCATTCAAAATACGACACTTACATACTTAAATAGAATATGTTAAAAATAGATGTAATTTTCTGAATCAGTTTTGTGCATAATAAAAGAGTTTTCCATTTTTTTTGCAAACTTTAGTAATACCCAAAATTTTCCTATATAATTTTGATGTACACATTCGGCTTAAATTTTTCTTGAGTATTTCCGTTTAACAGAAAGAACTGCGATAGCTTTATAAAGAGCTAACACGACTTAAATTCTACTCTATTTACGCAGACAGATGAAATATGTTGGACAAAAAGGATTATATCTAACTCTGTTTTGTAGCTCCTAATTCTGCATTAGTAAAACATAAGTAAGCTGCTAGCTATAAGTAGTGCGAGTTTATTAATCATGTGTGTAAAATAGACATTTTAAATTTAAACCAGAAAGCAATAAAAAAAGAATGTTGTTAGATGATTTATGACATGTTAATTCCAGAAAATAACTGCATGCTTGCAGAATTAACAAGAAAAGACAAGTTGATCTGGCAGTTTAAAAGAAAATATAGAATAACAGGTTCTCGGTGTTATGATCTTTATACTTACACTAAAGACACTCCAAAAATGAATGTAAGCAGGTAAACAAAGTGAACTTTTGTTCATATTAAGTCCTTTATTTGAATACATAGGCATATCGGGACGGTGGTGTAGCGGTCTATCGCGCTTATATTCATTTATAGGCAAGTTTATGAGTCTGAGACTGCTGGGTTTCGAATCCCAAACCGGACCATGTGGATTTTTAATTAAATTGCATGGTTCGGTTTAGGATTTAATGTGTGGCGTATTAATAGAAATTCAATTTCTGTTGATATGACATGCAGATTAAAAAAATTCGCCATACATTACCGTCTCGATGATGGTGGGTGAGGTTTTCCGGGTTTTCCTCACCTGTAAGTCTAATGGCACCATCAATCAAATAATAATAATAGCCGTCCCTTCCCCTACACAAGTCGTTCAGTCTACTTTAGGGGTTGTTGAAATTCACTCATAAGGGGATGAATTAGGGAGAGTATTATTATTATTATTATTATTATTATTTAAAAAAAATGTTTAATAGTTAACAAGATATTAACAAGATATACTGTCTTAAATTGATATTTTTTTAGATTTGTTCTACACAGAATTGAGCATGAAGGTAAGGCTCGATAGACATACATAAATGCAACTAATGGTATTACTATTGTAGAGGAGACAGGGTTGATTATTTTAAAAATAAACATAAAAATAATAAACAATAAAGGTGTACCCATAAAATTATTAGAAATCAAATGTACATTTATAGGTTTGTTATTTTGTACATTATTTTTATAATAATATCAAGAATTATACATCTTTTGTAACATTATCAAATACTTAAATACTCAAATACTTAAATACACACATTTTAGGAAAGCAGAATTTTACAAATCATGTAAATATTTAACTATAAATGTGAAGAATGAAGTTATTTTAAAGAAAAAACACCAATATTATGGTCAAATTCAACTGGGCATGGCCATTTTGAATTTTCAAGAATGTGATTTTACATTATAGGTATTCCAGAAAATTTAAGATAACATAAGATATGTTAATTGCACATCGTTTTTATAAGATGTTTATACAGGAGTGTAAAATTGTTTACACCTATGTTCAAAATTGTTTAGATATCTTAAAATATTTTGAAAATATGGAACTAAACTTTAAGACTTAAATAAATAAATATTCTTTTTCAAAATACCTAACCAAGTTCCTGTCTTGAAGTAAATATTCAGGTAATTATTTTTTGAAATTTAATTCCTACTTTAATGAAATATGAGTTTTAAACTCATTTGGGCCAGACCGATGCTGCCTAGTGGGCACTTGGCAAGACGAGCAATATGACCCGCTTTTCGTTGTCTTGTTTATATATGGATATGCAGTCTATATAAACTATGTATGTCATTGATTATATGTCTTTCGCATTAATCGATAAAATGGAAAAAGAACAATATCGATCTCTAATTCGCTTTTTATTTTTGGATAGAAAAACATGGGATGAAATAAAAGCAAATTTGGATGGTGTCTATGGGGACCCTTTACCATCTATGACAACCGTAAGATATTGGTTTAACCAATTTAAACGTGGTCGTTCATCTGTTTTTGATGAGGAGCCCGACAGACGTCGTTACCGAGAAAATCGTCAAATAGGTCCAAGACATGATTGTCGCAGATCGCCGAACGGAAGTGCGAGAAGTAGCAGAGGCCGTAGGCGTATCATCAGAAACGGAAATTAATATTTTGCATAAGTTAAAGATGAGAAAGGTATCGGTCCGATGATTGCCGCGATTGCTTACTGTGGACAACAAGCGGATACGGCTGTCAATGTCAAAGCAGTGTTTGAAGCTCTTTAATCGAAATTCGCAGGAGTTTTTGAGTCGAGTCGTCACCGTTGATGAAACCTGGATACATTATTATATTCCAGAGACCAAACGACAGTCAAAACAATGGATTTTTCGAAGAGAGCAAAGACGGTTCCATCGGCCGGAAAGATCATTGCCACGGTTTCTTGGGATTCTAAGGGAATAATCCTCATAGGCTTTTTGCAGAGAGGAAGTACGATTACAGGGCAGTACTATAGTGAATTATTGGACCAATTCGATGCAAAATTAAAGGAGACAAGGCCTCATTTGACTAAGAAAAAAATCCTGTTTTACCACGATAACGCACCTGCACATTCACATAGAATTGTCGCGGTCAAATTGCAAGAACTGCTGTAATAATTGGCATTATTATTAATTGAAAAAATCTAAAGAATTTACCAAAAATTCTAAACAAGTATTTAATGTTTAAATTAAATAATTAAAAAGACACTTATGACAATGAAACAAACCTTCATTTTATTAATTTACATTGAACGTGACATTGTAAAATACAATCGACAGTCACATAAATTTTGGTTTATATAGAAAGGATCACTTGGGGAAAAGGCTCAGTCGGGTTCGGACTAAGGTCCAGAACTTTCGCCCCTCGGGCGAAACCCTGGTTTTTTATTGTAAAGTAATGTGTAAAGTTTTTTGTGTACGATGTGAATTATGGGTAAATATTTTAACTTAATTTTGTTTAATAATAATTGATTAATTGATTTACATATAAATGCCAATTTTACATTTTCGTCCCGAATTATATTTTATGCTTATCTTTATTACTATTAGTTATAGTGCATTATTCTCTAAATGGAATTTTATTCATTTTTTCTGAAGACTATTTGTCAAGTTTTTTATTTATTGTTAATATACATTTGTTAATGTTTTAATACTTATTATTAATCTCTCCTCCTTTCCCAAACCAGCAAAATACTCCGAGCATTTGAGAAGCCTCGGCGTTTCTATTCCCTTAGGACTAAAAGAGTCTAAAACTAGTTGCCAAGAACCGCTCGACATATGCTATTAAGGGATGTTTTTTTTTGTAATTTTATTATTTTCTTTTATTATTTTATTTTGCCACTGGCGAATGGATGTTCCTTAAGGACTCCAGGACCCTTTGGCTGGTGACAGGCGCTGCCTTTATCCCTTAATAGTATAGTAACAGTAGCTAAAGACCTATCAGTAGTTGCAAATGGTCATTAGGCTAACTGGTTGTTACATTTGGTGACGAGCGTTGGTCTTTAGGATTAACCGGTTGTTACATTTGGTGACAGCGGTGGGATTTGATAGTATTTGACTGGTTGGAAGGAAAAGGGAAAATTTGTTATTAAAGATAAGGATAAGGAGATATATCAATTTTTTTACAGACATTTTTTTTAAATTTTGTAATTTTTTTGGAGAGGACAAGTGCCTTTTAATAAACTAAATTGAGTAGATACAGAAATCAAGTGATAAACGCAAATTTCATTTTATTAAATAAATTAGCGAACCTGAATTGATAAAAAACAAAGATAAATAGATGATAATTTAATATAATGTTTTAACTAAGTAGTTGTTTAAACAAAACATTGACATTGAAAATAATTGTAACAATAAACATTAGGGTCAAGTCGAAAATAGTATACAATTTTATTTATAATATTATATTTCTTTGTGTACAAAAAGTCATCATTTCAATAAAGAGAAAATTATTCAAAAGGAGAATTTTAATTTATTTTAAAATAACTATGATGTTAAATAAGAATTGCGAAGGGAAAATATTTAAATAGGTTGATGATGTATAAGTATATCTAGTTTAGATGATAAAGAATTTAAAGGTAAATATTGTCACTATTTACATAAAAATTGACATTGAACTATAGTGAACTATAAATATTGTATTACATTTTCGCAAAGTATTTATTTCAAAGTGCAGTGCTATCAGTTGTCGTAGGTCAGTAATATAGGTAAAGTTAGTTCAGCGACGTACAGCGTTAATGAAAAATTGGCATTTTTAAATAATAATTTTTTTTCAGAAGTATGTTATAAGGTTTAAATTTTGTGAATTAAAAATAATAATATAGATATACAGTGTTTTAGATTAAATATGTTCTCAAGGCCATCAGCAATAGAGTTTGAGGAGGAAGAGGACGTGTTGTATACGCACGAAAAAGAAGAAAAGGCGTACAAATGCGAGATGTGCGAATAAGCACATCTTAAGATGATTTAAAGAGGTTTGGACTGCCCAAAAGAGGCAGAGCAAAAGTTGATATGTTAAGTGATTATGTAGTAATGTGTGAATTTTGTGTTTTAGAGAAATGCGGTCCGTACCAGTTGAAAGAAAGGAAGAAAAAGAAAAAAGTTTGGGGACATCCGATCGAGGTACAATTCCGATCAACCCCCAAGCAGTGTCCACGACAGGACAAAACTAGAGGAGAGGTTGTCACGTCACGGTGTGAAGGGATAAGCTCTAAGGACCTTTTCTCCAGACTGTGATGGTTACAAATTAAGGTAAATAGATTGGAGGGAGTTTGGGGTCACATATGGATCGACGCAGTTTCCGACCAGCCCTAAACAACGCCCTTTGATGTCCGGACAAGATGTCCACAAGTGAAAAATAGGATTCAGACCGCTTTGTCAGGAAGCAACGCCGCTTTGCCAGGGAGCAACGCCGCTTTGCCAGGGAGCAACGCCGCTTTGCCAGGAAGAAACGCCGCTTGCCAGGAAGCAACGCCGCTTTGCTAAGGAGCAATGCCGTATATTAGAAGAAGCCTCTCTATCAGGGAGCAACGCCGTATATTAGAAGAAGCCTCTCTGTCAGGGAGCAACGCCGATTTTAGGAGCCATTCCGCTCTACCGAGAAGCAACGCCGCTTTGCCAGGAAGCAACGCCGCTTTGCCAGGAAGCAACGCCGATTTGCCAGGAAGCAACGCCGCTTTGCCAGGGAGCAACGCCGCTTTGCCAGGGAGCAACGCCGCTTTGCAAGGCAGCAACGCCAATTTTATAGGAGAATGCCGCTCTACCAGGGAGCAACGCCGTATATTAGAAGAAGCCTCTCTATCAGGGAGCAACGCCGTATATTAGAAGAAGCCTCTCTGTCAGGGAGCAACGCCATACATTAGGAGAACGCCGCTCTATCAAGGAGCAATGCCGTATATTAGGAGCCATTCCGCTCTACCAGGAAGCAACGCCGCTTTGCCAGGAAGCAACGCCACTTTGCCAGGAAGCAACGCCGATTTACCAGGAAGCAACGCCGCTTTGCCAGGGAGCAACGCCGCTTTGCCAGGGAGCAACGCCGCTTTGCAAGGCAGCAACGCCAATTTTATAGGAGAATGCCGCTCTACCAGGGAGCAACGCCAAGTAATTAGGAGAACGCCGCTCTACCAGGGAGCAATAACGATTTTTTAGGAGCCAGACCACTCTACCAAGAAGCAACGCCGCCCTACCAGAGAGCTACGCCGCTATGCCAGGCGCCACGACGCGCCACCAGATGAGAAAATCGCGATAGAAACAGGAAAGTTTCAAAGTATGGAGATGCAGAATTTCAAGCGAAATCGAGAGAAGAGTAAGAAGAAAAGAAAACATATATATCAACAGGTGGTAAAAATATATATGAAGTAAATAGGTAAAGTAAAGTAAAAATTATTTTAAAATGGTATTTTATTGGAATTAGTAGAATTAATGACATAAGAATTATTTTAGAAAGGTATTTTATTGGGTTTTATTAGGTGTAGACAACTATTTAATCTACGCTTATGTGCATTTAACATATGTATGTTTTATTCTTAGAGATATATGTTGTTTATTTTTAATGGCCAGGAAATAAATAATAGTATTGGTTCTGTAATAAAACATACTAGCTTTGATTAATAATTCGTTCGAAAACAAAAATGGTGAGAAGTACTAATTATAAGATCTTAGTAGATTATTAAAATGCATGATTCCACAAGAATTTTGGAAATTTGATGACATAAAATAAAAAGTGCATAAATTGGTTATTCTCGGATTAAACAATCCACACATAATTATTCTAGTTACAATTTATGGAATTTAATACTCATAGTAAATTACAATTTAAAAATAAATAAAGAATATTTTTTCTAGTTCATTAATAATAAATTATTTCGAGATAATAAAAACATATTTGTTTTCGTAACTATAAATGTGCTTTTAATTTGGATAATTAAGGAAATTATTATAATTTTTTTTTGTAAACCTGAAATGTAAATAATAATTTTGTCATAGGGGTAATCAAAAGACGTTGCCACTGCACAAGAAGAAAAAAAAGAAAAAAAGAAGAAGGAAAAGAAGAAAGAAGAAGAGGTCAACACCGTACTACCTTTGCCAGAGTCACCATCAGCGCCGTTCCAGGACTATCACGAAGTCCAAATCGTGATAGTTACCCAAATCCAGGACCGTACTAAGGGACCCCAGAGTTCCACGATTCCACGATCGACAGCATAGAATGAGCCGAATTCCAGGACTCCAGAATCCAAGGCTACAAAGAGACTGCTACATCTAAATCCAAAATCAAGGGGCCAACCAGTACCACCAAGCTTTCAGAGGGCATGAGTTATACCGCCAATGGAGCTTGACATGATGTTGGATCCATTTTGAGTCTGTGGGAGCCAAATCCACAGCAGGAAGAACATGGAGTCAAATACGGAAAAAGGGACTAAAGAATTCATATGGAATGGACTAAGGTTCAATGAAAGAGGCCATTCCCAGTAATGAGTCATTAGGGACCTACCAGTAGCAGCCGCGTACAGCAGCCATGTACCGTAGTAGTCTCACAGTAGCAAGCCAGGGAAGCAGTCCAAAGTCAGAGTCTATTGGAAAATTGATAGACTACCGCAGCAGAAAGAACCTGTAACCTCAGCCAAAAGGGTTACCAGGTTTAGCAGCCCAAGGACCAAACCAGATCGGGAAGGGACCATTCCAGGAAGGTCAAGGATCAGGGGATGTGAGAGGTGACAGCCAGAGAGCAAAGGGTAGTTACGGCCAGTCAATTAAGAAGACCAAAGAAGACACAACTTGTGCAGTGAAGCAAGCGTGAGGTTATCATATTATTGTAGAGTGTTTTAAAAATTTTTGTAAATTATTTACATTAAGGGTTTTAAAAAGAATTGAACAAGTAGTTCAATTTTTTTTCTGTCGGGGGAATAATGTAATAATTGGCATTATTATTAATTGAAAAAATCTAAAGAATTTACCAAAAATTCTAAACAAGTATTTAATGTTTAAATTAAATAATTAAAAAGACACTTATGACAATGAAACAAACCTTCATTTTATTAATTTACATTGAACGTGACATTGTAAAATACAATCAACAGTCACATAAATTTTGGTTTATATAGAAAGGATCACTTGGGGAAAAGGCTCAGTCGGGTTCGGACTAAGGTCCAGAACTTTCGCCCCTCGGGCGAAACCCTGGTTTTTTATTGTAAAGTAATGTGTAAAGTTTTTTGTGTACGATGTGAATTATGGGTAAATATTTTAACTTAATTTTGTTTAATAATAATTGATTAATTGATTTACATATAAATGCCAATTTTACATTTTCGTCCCGAATTATATTTTATGCTTATCTTTATTACTATTAGTTATAGTGCATTATTCTCTAAATGGAATTTTATTCATTTTTTCTGAAGACTATTTGTCAAGTTTTTTATTTATTGTTAATATACATTTGTTAATGTTTTAATACTTATTATTAATCTCTCCTCCTTTCCCAAACCAGCAAAATACTCCGAGCATTTGAGAAGCCTCGGCGTTTCTATTCCCTTAGGACTAAAAGAGTCTAAAACTAGTTGCCAAGAACCGCTCGACATATGCTATTAAGGGATGTTTTTTTTTGTAATTTTATTATTTTCTTTTATTATTTTATTTTGCCACTGGCGAATGGATGTTCCTTAAGGACTCCAGGACCCTTTGGCTGGTGACAGGCGCTGCCTTTATCCCTTAATAGTATAGTAACAGTAGCTAAAGACCTATCAGTAGTTGCAAATGGTCATTAGGCTAACTGGTTGTTACATTTGGTGACGAGCGTTGGTCTTTAGGATTAACCGGTTGTTACACTGCAATACGAATTGCTGCCGTACCTACCGTACTCGCCCGACTTGGCTTTTTTCTATTCCCCAACATGAAAACGTGACTCGGAGGAAGAAAATTCAGCTCTAACGAAGCGTGTTTTGCGGAGTTCGAGAAATCATATTTTTTAGAATGGTTAAATAAATGACAGAAACTTTCGGAAAAGTATATAACACTAAAAGGATATTATGTTGAAATATAGAAATACATTTTTTTTGAAAAACTTGCCTCTTCCTTTCTAACACGGGTACTTTTTGATTCACCCAAATTGTTTATAAATCATATGAATTTGTTGTACAGTTCATCAAATTTCTAGAGGTGTTCGACGCCCAGACAGAGAACGCGCTACGTATGACTAAGATAGCTATTGTACAGTCTGCTAAACAAGTTATTTTAAATAGTTTTTAATATTTTTAGGTAATTAAATTTTAAAAGTGTGGAATAGTTTAGGGATTAAATTGGTCTGATTGGACTTTCTTAGAACGTTTTTAAAAGCAGCTAAAGATAGTATGTAGAATTGAAAATAATCATTATGCCATAAAAGGTGTTTTGGAATTCCTTCATCCTTTTGAAATTGAGTCAGAAAATACAAATTTTATAGGATAGCGGAAAATACCTATAATTTTTTTGTAGGCCTTTGTAAATCGTGGAAATAGTTTATATTTTATTTCTACCTTATTAAGGCAAATGGTACCTATTATTAATAACGGTTGTTTCTGAAACATTACTAAAATTTTCGAAATTTTGTTTTTCTACAAAATAAACTATACTATTTAGAAAAAAATTTAATTCTCTTATAATTTTATAAAAAATAACAGGGAAATATTTACATTTCTTGATCTATTAAACAAAACGATAAATTATCTCGACGAATGACACCATTTTCTAGCTTTACATTTTTGTTGGTGGTTTCATGGGTTTCATATCAATGTTTTGTAATTGTAGTTTACACGTACATATACCTCTTAACACTTGTTTGCTTTATTAAAAAAGTGTGTTGTTGTGATTTACGTCGAAATAAGTCAAAAACAACTTGAAACCCCATATAAAATCAAAAAGGAGAAACGGAAAAAAATTGAGCCTGTAAATGAACACAACTCAGAAACAAAAATAGCTATCTAATAATAAAAAAATAAAATTTGATTCTTGTGCATCTTCGTTGTAAAAATAGATAATACTTTTTTGATCTTAGGTACAGATATAATTTTAATGGTCTTCCGAAAAACTTTCTTCAGTTTCCATATCAGATTCAAAATCAGTCTCACTGTCACTGTTTAAGTTAATTATAAATCTATCAGTTGCCTCATCCAAAGTAACTTCTCTGTCATAAAATTTAGATTTCCACATTTTAGCATTATTACAACGAGATTGCCACTCCTCTTTAGAAAACGTATCAAAAAAGTCTTCACACAACAGTTGTACGTCTTGCCTCTTAAATGTAGTGTTGTTACTAGCTACATATTGTTTCAATGATGCCCACACTAATTCGATCGGATTAAGATCGGGATGATACGGTGGCAAACGCAAACAACTAAAACCATGTTCATTTATCATTTCTTCAATTGCATACCTCTTAAATCGTGACTTATGCAATAGCACTAAACTGTATAATTGCGTTTTGAGCATATCCTCTTCGTAAGCAATATTATGATTCCTTAACCAATCCTGCATGTCAGCTTTTTTAGAAGTTGACGTTGGTGCTTTATTTACCTGGACATTATGGTAAGGAGCATTATCAACAATAATGACGCTTCTTGGAGGGAGGTTCGGAAACAGCTTTTCTTTCAACCATTTAGAAAAATTATTAAAATTCATATCATCGTGGTAGTCTCCACTTTTGGTTCCAGATTTGAAAATTAACCGGGCATTCGGAATAAAGCCCATTTCACCTCCTGCATAGACAATAATTAGTCTATCACCTTTATTAATTGGTTTCTTTAATCCCTCATTTGAATTATCACTCCAAGCTTTCTGGTGTGTGTGGGAGGCATGAATGTATGTTTCATCTAAGTAGACAATTGGACGGGCCTCTGCTCGATAACTTTTTAAACGAATCAGATAGTCTAAACGTAGCTTTTGAATATCAAACCTTTCCATTAATATTTTTCTGTTTGTTTTTGTTTTCCGCCAACGAAATCCTAGCGACTTTATTATTTTTCTTAAACTTTCATAGCTTCCTTTGTACCCTGTAGCTTCTCTAAATTTAGTCAGAATTGTTTTTATTGTTGGAACAATATTTTCCGAGATTAACATGAACAGAATAATTCTTTTTAAAATACCTTTGTCAGCTTCATCTATATCATTAACTGTTTTTGGTTTTTTAATGGTTTTTCTTGGTAATGAAAATTCCGATATCTCACAGTTATCGATTCTTTTTTTCTCTCCAGAAATGCGGACGACAGTGTTTTTAGATACTCCTGTGGCTGCAGCAATACGATCATTTACATTTTTAAATGGTATTGAAGGTGAATTAAAGTTTCCTTCTCTTCTCATAAACTCTATAACATTGGCTATTATTTCGCGAGATTGACTGTTAATCACGCGGCTTCTCAATTTGCTATTAAACTCCATACTTAGGTTCTATTAAACTGTAATGAGCAAAAAACACAAACGAAAATAAAAGAAATGTTTTAGCGAAATTTACATCTGACATTTACGTCTGAATAAAATAGTGAAATACTTGATGCGCAGAGTGTACTTTTATTGCGTAAATGCGTAAATCCGTCGGACCCACCAACCGATGCCTCTCAGTAGTGCTTTCTCTGTCTAGCCGTCGAAAGCCTCTAGAAATTTGATGAATTGTACACATAAATTTGCATTTTTAGATGCATAATTATTAGAAATTTGAATTAAATTGAGATTTGAAGAAACGTTCTGTAGTAAAAAGGTTGTTATAAATAAAACACGTACTCATACTGACTATTAAAATACAAAAAACACGTATTACAAAAATCAAATTAATAAAAATCTCAATATAAAAAATACACACCAAAACGCACAAAATTTTAGACAAAGGAATATGACCTAGGTCCTAACAAATACAAGGTAAGCGCAAACTGCTTGTATTCGTTGGAATGTCTTCTAGCTAGAGGCTTTTTTCTTTAAATTCCGCTTGAGATTTAACTATATCTGCAAATGGTTGGTTTAAAAATTGTGGCCCAACCGAAGGATATTTTTGGGACTGGGCACATGCATTATCGAATTAGAATTAACAATATGTGGCCGGAATTTTTTCATTTAATTTAATTATTTAAAATTAATTCTGATGCCTTGGTAGGATTCCCCACTCGACCATTCACTGTTGGGTTCTAATTACAGTGCTGTTCCTAAAGTAGCGCTGAGAAACAGTAACAAAGTCTACACAGAACATGAGGCGAAATAACCTTAGCAGTTGAAGCCGATGCCACACAAAAAAAAATAATATCTCTTCAATCTTCACACTTTTATATTATTTTTATTACCTGGTGTACTGAGAAAATCGTTGTTGGATTTAGTAGCAGATGTTGAGGGTACAGATTCATTTAGAATGATCAATGTTTTCATTTGTTGAGGGTATGTACCAGAATATTGTCAGAAGTACATTTTCAAGTAAAAGTTTCAGAGTTAATCCAACTGAAAAATTACTGGGCTGGAAATGAAACAATCGTAAAACAAATAACTGTGGTTTATTTAACAAATAAAAACAACTATTATTGCTTCCGCAATCACGTAGTCTTTACTGACTACACAATAACTAAATATAACTACTTAAAACTATTTACTTACATAAGTATTATATTCTATTTGTTGGGCTGCAAGGCTGGCGGAAGCACACGTTATTTTTATCACTATAGTTTTACAAAATAAACTAATCACGACCCGTGATTCTACTTTCGGACACAAAAAAAGGAATATACTTAATTTGAATAATTTCGACCGCTCGTCAACTAAGACCAAAAGGAACTCCCCGAATATTCACTTGTAATGTTTCAAGAGTGTGCTTGTTGATCTTTTTTTGACCCTGTACTTTACTATTATGATTTAATAAAACCTTGTCAAACTACACGTTTTATTATTTTACTGACTATTTGTTTAGCACGCCTGCCCTTAGACAAAACTTTACAAATCATACCATACCTATTCACAGGGTGTTATATTAATTCGTAACAATATTAATTAATTCTTTTCTATTACAGGCTCTTAACCACATGGGAAACCCTAAAAAAATACAAAATACATTGTCATAGGTACATAAATATAATTTAAATTAAAAATGATAATAAAATAATTGTTTTGATTAAATAGCCAAATAAATAATGTACAGTTAGAATTGCTGCATTTGAAAAGTACCTCATTTTACTCGAAGCCATTCTTTTAATACATATGTAGTTTCTCAATGAGATCTGCTCCTTGGTCTTTTAATGCAGAGCTGGTAAGTCAAGTAAGATCTATTTCCTCCGTATTAAATTTTAAAGCTTTCAAAGTGAATGTAATTTATGTGTAGAAAAAGAAAAAAGTAGAAAACTGTTTTTAACTATACAATTCACTGAAAAAAAGCAGCTGAAAGTGTAAATGTACTTCTGTGAGATGTACAAACAGTTGTCTGTTGTCTCTTGTGTCACAGTTTATTCTTTTTCATCTTATTCAAATATCTGGTTATTAAGAGCAAAAAATATTTATAAAAAATGTTAGACGAAAATAATAACATGTTTTACTTTCTAGTGATGGCAAAAAGCAAAAAAATATCACAGCTAAAAATAAAGTTTATTTTGCAACTTGCAACAAAAACCAGGAAAAGAGAAATCAAATTTGATTTAAAAGAAAGGTTTTAGTTTATTTTAATGGAAACTGGAAACATAAACAAATGTATAGCTGTTCTTTTATTCCACATAAGCTCACGTAGCACATAACGTTGGTATATTTAGATATCTGGATCAAAATTTAAACTATTTGTTAGGTAGAGCTATCAGTTTTCCTTATTTAAATTGCACAATTTATTTTGCATACCTTTCTGAAACTTTGGGAAATGAAAAATAACTAGTATTCGAATCCCTTCGAGTTAGACATGGGCGATAAACACATCTCTTTCTTTTAGATTCCATCAGTTCACTAAAAAATTATTTTGTTTTAATAAAATAAATAAAAATATATGTAAATAGCTCAGCGCATACCATAAAAAGTCTTCGATTAAGAACATGTTTACTAAACAATGTTCATGAAATAGACAAAGGAAAACACTAAACACAGATTTACTCAATAATTATTAAAAAATATACAAAGGAAAACACTAAAACACACTATATTCGATAAAAAAATCATAATTTAGAAATGACTGATCTTAACACATCAAAACAACACTTGCATGTGACATGACAGTTTTGCCCTCCGAGCAATTACTACTAAAGGGAGTCTTCCCCCCTTCCCCGTGCAAAATGTTGTTAGCAACATCTACTCACCCCGAGGGGGAAAATACCTCTTCTGTAATTGGCTTATTTAATCAGCGTTGCCAAGTTTGACAGCGCCAGTTCTGACACTTTCTGACACATGTCAATTTCTTATTTGTATTTTACGGAAAATATTATTATTTATAACGTTGTAAGGGTTGTAAATGTATATTTAAGATTTATTATCTCTAATAATATGGTGAGAACATGCTTTATGTGTAAAAGGCCTGTTGAAAATGCTTCTTCAAGATAATATCATAAGTAAGTACAGACACAACCTAATTATTAGAGGCAGTGCATTAGGCAATCTCCTTTAATTTGCAATTAAACTTTCTTATTTTATTATCAAAAAATTAAAATTAAGAGCAAGTAAACTCCAGCTAAGTTCATCTTCATCCGCCTCATAATGATTAAGGTTAATACTTATTATTATTTTAATATCACATCTTTGTAAAGTTTATTGTTATTTTTTTTAGGTTTCCTTTTCTTGATATGAGAATACATGGTTCCAAAATATTGATATTTTTATTACAGACCTCAGGGGAGGAAAATATTAAAGAAAAATGCAATTTCGACGAAAGAAGTATAATAATCAATCCTGTCACTACTTTTACACTATATTTATCTGCTACTAAAATACTAAAACAGCAAGTAAGTAGAGAAACTTAAGTTTCTTTCAAAAAGAATGTTTAAGGAAAAAGGTATAGCCATTTTTTTGTTGACACTTTTTTTTAACTAATCTAAAAGACTCATTTTGTGTTTTGTTTAAATGTTCATTTTTTGTTCCTAATTTGTTTTAGGTTTAAACAGAATAAACTTCTAAGATATGCATGGAATATCCCAAAAGAGCTAAGGAAGGTTTTAAAATTCTTAAGAAAACTATTCAGAGCCAAAAACATAAAATAGTCTTTCTGTCCAAAATATAAATAAGTATAAATATTAAGATATTATGAGTAATTTTTTATTGTATAAACAGAACGTAATTTGCTTCTAAATCACTACCTAATGAACTATATTATATAGTACAAGAATATCACATTATTCATGTTTTTTTTTTAATTTCCTTAAAAAACGTTCCCAAAAAAATGTGAATATTTATTATTGGAGTTTACATCGTTATGCTAAAACAATACTAGAACAACTTAAATAATGTGGATTTTGACTATTTTGAGTTATGCACATCATTATGATCTAAAAAAATGTTTGGTGTTATAGTCAGGTATAAAAACATTCATTTATTTAAACACAGTTGCAATATACATTTTATTTAGTTTTTAAGTTAAAACCTATTAGAACATCCTAAAATTACTTTTTTCGTTTGATGTGAGATTAAGATGTCTTACTGTTTTCTCTGATTATCTAAAAAGTTAGAACAATATACAAAGACTGTTATAACAAAAAAGAGATATACCTTTACTTAAACACACAATTAGTCAGTTCAATTGTACGATAATTTAAAAGAGAAATCCAGAAAACTTTAAAAATGTGTTTAAATGTGTTTTTACTATAACAAGGACATAATTATTAAAAAACTTGACGTTAGTTTTTTATAATATATATTATACAAATCATAACAAACTACATAAAATGACATTATTAATATTAATTTAGCAATAAAAAAGTTAATTACAATAATGAAACTAAAAGTTGAGTTTCTCGAAATACTTTTTTTAAATTGTCTCAGTACCTACCTAGTATTTTTCAAGCACAATGATATTATATGAATGTGCATTGTGTGATATCTTATATTTTAGGAATAAAATGATATATTTTTTGCAGGTTTCTGTTAACAACGATTCCAAGAACTTTTGAAAATGTTAAAACGGCCTTTGCAAATATAATTCTCAATTAAGAGCTTTTGATCTAACATTAAATTTTTATTCTCTATAAGGTTACAGCTTCCTAAGAAGAAAGTTTAACAAGACTTACCAGACCCAAAATATCAAAATTTTACCAACCAATTGATGGTTCTACTGGTTTCCATAGGAAAATTCTCCTCGAAACTACTAAGAGAAAAGTGGCAGAAAAAAGTCTTTTGCAAAACAATAACTAGAAATTTGTTTAAGAATCTAATTATTGTTTGAAGTTTTACCATTAATAATTTTTGATAACGATTTAAGATTATGAAGTTCTATTATGTATTTTACTCTTTGATAACCTATGTTTAAATTTTTATTAGGACCAAAATAAAATAATTTTCATTTCAACTACAAAAACCCTCATAATATTAAAAAGGGGAAAAACGTTAGATTAGTTATGTTCAGGAATAAACTCTTTAAACATTTATCTACTTAAAATGTGTTACTTTTAGAAAGTATGTTATTAATTTTTCTATTTGTACTTGTATTAATTAATTTCATTTTATTATCTGTTGTATTTTCAAATTGATTTTGATATTAATTTTACCTATTTATATATTTTTTATGTTCACATATATGTTTTTTTCATTGAAACAAACGTTTATTAGCTTATTAAATATAATGAATTCATGTTGTTTTATTATATGCTTGTATTAATGATTACTTTTATTTCCTTTTAAAAATGAATTTCGAAGATAAAGCCGAAACGGTGAGTGATAATAAAAAATTAGACGAAAGTGACGATATTTTCTGGAGCTTTCATCTTCACGCTCCTTTTTCTAGCCATCTACACCTGAGCCAGCAAGATTCGTCTTCCCTCCATCCTTACATTCTCAAGATTTACAGAGAAAACGCCGTCCTCTTTAACATATCCAGACCCCTTATTTGACGGGGACTATACTACTACATAATCAGCTTTACTTCTTATCCCGAGCAATTTAAATGTATTCGTAATTGCTCATTCTCACCTCTTCTCTTGTAGATTTCGTACTCAGTTTTCTTATTTTTAGTTACGTTTGCACTGCTCTATCATTTTCACAGCTTTAATTCTATAATGCTGTAACGCTACAATATGGATCCATTTTTGTGGTTTATACTATTTAATGTTATTTGTAAGTGACCAACCTATTATAATAATTAAAGACTATTGTATTACAGGCCTGAAGATCTTCCTGTAAGGCCGAAACTAGTCGCTTCTGTATTTATTTATAATAAAATTGATTTTAAGGTTTTATTTTTCAATTGAAAAAATTAGACCTTTACAGTGATTTTGTTTCATTTCCTGCATTAGACACATATGACGGTATTAATTTTAAAAATAGTAAAATTAGTAAATTTTTAGTTTCTTTTTTTTTACAATTAAAACGTTTGGACAATGTGTATTTTTATAGATAAATGATACGCCACTGAACAAGAAGGATGTTTACCTTCCCCCTTGTGCCCGCTTCCTCACCTCCTCTACAGATGTTGCTAACAACAATCGCCTACAAACTCGTGTTCACGTTCCCTCTATTAGTAATTGTTGACAAGGGGGGTAGCCATGTGTGAGTTGAGGTAATTTTAAGGTGAAGGGGGAGAAAAAGTCCTTTATATCTCACAAGGAAAGTCAATGTTTAATTATTTGGTGAGTTTTCTCTTTTTTACTATTTTATATATCGTTTTCTCCAAGTTAACACACCTTACACCACATATTCTCCTTTCCACTAGGCGAGCCTGAAGATGAAGTGATGACACTTCGAAACCGGTCGCACTCAATGTTTTGTTAAATAATTAAACATTGACTTTCCTTGTGAGATATAAAGGACTTTTTCTCCCCCTTCACCTTAAAATTATTAGTAATTGCTCGGAGGTTTTGCCGGTTATAAAATGGCGGCCCTGATCATGCGCAAAAAATTTTGGACCCTAAAAATTAGCTATCCTTCCCTTCTGTAATAGGTAGGTTATTCTGAGCTCAAACTGAATGAGAATTTATTGTATATATTTTATGAAATTATGGTTATAATTTTAATTATTTTCCATGACTTAGTGGGAAACGACAGAGTGTTTTGCGAAGATAATTTTTGGAAAGTATTTCGTTTATATTTCGCTGCCGTCCTTGCGGAAAAAAGTTCGATAATGATTATTTAATTAAATAAAAATAACCAAATTACAAAAATGGCATTAACACGGAATAAAGTAGAGAATTTCTAATCTTCTCCTAAAACTTTTAGCAACTCCCTTATCTAACTTGTTTTAAACTTGTTTCTACCAACTCGGAAACATTCATTAATCAAATTTATAATTAATTACTGTTTATTTATGTTGTTTTCGTACAAGTACTTAAGCCATTCATAATTATTCTCAATTATAATTTTCCGGTGTTTACCACCTTTTATTTGAACAAGGTGTTATTTGGTTTACGTTTTGTATACACAATAAAGCACTTTTTTATTTTTTTCACACGAAAAAATATATCCGATTAAATTCTTACCAACAATAATAATTTATTTAACCTTAGCTACGATTTTTTGTTTTAATTCTGGGTTTACGTAAAAATTGAAGCGAACAAAATGCATTTACAATCATTGACTCATGCCGTTCCAATTCCTTTGAAAAATAAATGATTTTATAGGTTTTTAAATTAATTGACAATAGTTAAAAATATCAACTAAGTTGTAAGAAAATTTATCTTTTGTAAATAAACTAAAAAATTAGTAAAATTAATTATTGAGAATACAATTAATTTATCACATAGACTATGCAAGACTATTTTAAGTTATTTTAGTAATTTTTTAATTAAAATACCATACCTTGCAACCTACACTATTGGACAAAAGTGAAGCAACTTTTATAGTAAAATAAAATATTTAATTATTTAAAATAAAATGAGCAACCATGGAAATTAAAAATAATTTAATTTAAGTGGTCATAGTAGGCTGCAGTCATATGTGACGTGGGATTGTTTGCAAATGTCAAATAAGTTAGTATGTAATAATTTATTTCAACTAGACCTTTTATTATCGCGACAAAAGTATAGCAACTCTTTGATTTGGTTTACAGGAAAAGGGTTTATGATACAGGTAAAGTTCTAAAATGACGTTTTTCAATTTAATTAAGCTTAACAGCTCTAATATTTACAGAATCAAATATGCCAAAAGAAAAACGAATCTGTACGGAGGTACAAGAAATGGTCGTAAACGCCTTTTTAGAAGGGAAGAGTACGATTTCGAGTTCCAAACAGTTCGACTTGCCCAAATATAGTGTCTCAAAAATAATTTCACGTTATAATGAAAGAGGACATGTAGAAAAAATGCCGAAATCAGGAAGGCCCAGGAAAACTACATTTTGGATGGATAGGAGAATCAAAAGAATTTCTCAAAGAGATCCGTGGTTGTCAGGACCAAGGATAATTGCTGAAATTCCCGAACTGGAACTCAGTGCGAGGACTGTTCAACGACGATTAGTTGAGGCGAAACTTTATAGCAGAAACCGTTGGTTTCTGAAAGAAATCACCGTGCCAGACTTGAATTTGCGCAACAACATTTGAACTGGACAGTGCAATATTGGGGAAAAGTATTGTTTAGCGACGAAAGTCGTTATAAAATTTTTAATTCTGATGGAATGAAACGTGTCAGGCGTCCGGTTAATATGAGATTTTACCCAAAGTATGTTACGCCAACAATAAAGCACAGACAAGGTAGTGTATTTGTATGGGGTTGTTTTTCGTGGAGCAGAGTAGGCCCACTACATTTTATAGACGGAATTATGGATCGCTTCGTCTACAGAAACATACTCCAAAACGTTATGTTTCCCTATGCTCAGCGGGAGATGCCTTTGCAATTTATATTCCAACAGGACAACGATCCGAAACATTCGTCTGGCCTTGTTCAGAAATGGTTTCAGGAGAACAATGTCCAGGTTCTTAGGTGGCCGGCCCAATCACTAGACCTCAACCCCATTGAGAACCTTTGGAAAGAAGTTGAACGTCGTATTCGGACTACAAGATTCCCAAATAAACAATCCTTAATTGATAAAATTAATGAAGTTTGGATTAATATGCCGGATATTACTATCCAAAACTTAATTTCATCAATGCCGCGCCGTTGCCAAAAAGTAATATCTAATAATGGATATCCTATTAATTATTAAGAATTTGTTCTTATTTTGTTTTAACCCTTCAACCATATTTGTGATTTTTCAGTTGTTAAACGAAATACAAAATTTTTTCATAAAAGTTGTTATACTTTTGTCGCGATAATAAAGGGTATTGTTGAAATAAATTATTACATACTAACTTATTTGACATTTGCAAACAATCCCATTTCACCTATCATAGCAGCCTATTATGACCACTTAAACTACATAAATTTTGATTCTCACGGCTGATCGTGTTATTTTAAATAATTAAATATTTGATTTTATCATAAAAGTTGCTTCACTTTTGTACAATAGTGTATATTGCAGTTGTTACCCTCCATTCTAATATAAAAAAATCTGATGTGTCCAACACATGACTTTCCTATCTAGTTATTATAGGCTTTTTCCGGTTATTTTGTACAACCTATTACAGCACCTCTATAAATGTTTATAGGATAAACTAAATATATACATTTTCCACATACATCTAACTCGAAACATTTTTCTATAGGTATTCATTGAAAACAAAAATGCTGAAAACTTTAAATTTAGCACTTTTCCTCCAATTTTTTCATTACGGTCCATTTTAGAAAAATCATGTATAAACAAAAATTATAGAGATTGATATCGCAAACAACTTTTAGTTTAACAATTTTTTTAAAAATCAGAATTTTGCACATTTTGTCAAATTTCTCGAATACGGACCATTTCAGAAAAATTTGACATGGTATAAAAATTATAGATAATAATATAAGAAGTAACTTTTATTTGAACAATTTTCTTCTCTAAACACAAATACCAGATATATTCCATAAAATATAAAAACGGCCTTTCATAAATTTCCCCCCCAGATGTTCCGACTTTGTCCAAAATCTAATCATTTCACGTGAGGCCAAAATAAAACTTAAGTTTAAAACTTAATGTTTTTTCCTATATCCGTTTTGAGTTTTCTTCAAAATTCGAAATTTACACATTTTTTAAATATCTCGAATACGGTCCATTTCGGAGAAATTATGTATGGGATAAAAATTATAGAGAATTATATTAGAAACAACTTTTATTTGAACAATTTTTATAAAAAATAATTTTTTTACATTTTGTCAAATTTCTCGAATACGGACCATTTTAGGAAAATTTTGTATAAAATAAAAAATATTATTAATAATATTTTAAGTAACTTTTATAAAAAGAATTTTCTTCTCCATACGTAAATAACAGATATATTGCATAAAATATAAAAATGACCCCCCATAAAGTAATCCCCCAGATGTTCTGACTCTGCCCAAAATCCAATCAGTTCATTGGACGCTGGAATAAAGCTTATGTTTGAAATTTGGTGTTTTTCTTTGTATCGGTTCATGAGTAATAGTGAATAATGACAGACAGACAGACACATACACACACATACACACACACCACACACCACACACCACACACACCACACACACCACACACACCACACACACCACACACACCACACACACCACACACACCACACACACCACACACACCACACACACCACACACACCACACACACCACACACACCACACACACCACACACACCACACACACCACACACACCACACACACCACACACACCACACACACCACACACACCACACACACCACACACACCACACACACCACACACACCACACACACCACACACACCACACATACACCACACACACACACCACACACACATCATAGGGACATAGTATGTATTGGCCGCCCCCTCTCCTCTACTAAATACCAAGCAAAAACACTATTTGCCACTTTTTCGGTCACATAAGAGACTATTATCAAAAATATTCCATATTTAAAGGACCCCGCACTTTTTACATTGATTTTGGGTACTGACAGAATTTGTTAAAATTTTATTATGTTACTTTTCAGGTCATAATAGGCAACTTTCTTATGGACATCAAGTTTGCAATTTTACAGGGTCAGCTGTCAGAAGGAGTCAAAAGTAAGGATTGCAGAATTAATATTTTCATATATATCTTTACCACTCTTAAGTAATTCTTGTTTTTTTCATGAAACTTATGGCATGAGTTACACTTGTATATTGATTGTTAATGCCTACTTTTATTTTGTAAAATAAATTATACGGAGAGTTCAAAAAATTGGAATAATAATTACTGAAATAAGGTGCATTTTCATGTATTACCATAATTACCACAGAACTTCTGATCACTTATTTGTTATATAAATTATTGGGTACTATTTATCCGATTTTTTACCTGTCGAACGTTTGTTTATCCACTTCAAACGCAACTGCTCCAACTAATAGCCCTTGTAATAGTTAAAAATATTTTCTGCGCATGCCTCAAATTCCGCCATGTTTTTCGGGCACTTTACAAATATACATACAGTACACACCAGATTTTCTACACCATTAAAAAAAAAAATTAGTTACAATCACTTATATTTAAAAAATAGTAAAATTTAAATGAATCTATAGTCATAATTAAAAAATTGAACAAGTATTTTTATAGAAATTAAAAATGTTACCAATAAAAAAAGGTGCAAAAAAACGTTGTTGATATAGGGTATGCCGTAGTGATACAACCATTTTGAGCTTCAGTATTTTTTTAAATCAATTCACATAACAATACTGTTTTAATTGTGATTACAATTGTTATTCTAACCTCTCAACTAATTCTGCTTTATTTCCGCCTTAAGGACGTCCATGATACTTCGCCCATCGTTTTAATTGAATACAATTGTGAGCTTCTACCGTAGAATACACTAATGATGCACCATCAATTAATTTTTCATTTAATTTTATTGGTAACAGAGGTGACAATGCTTGTTGCCCGGCCATACTCGTAAAAAGTGACCGAAACTTTCATATTGCCGCCTTTTAAATATGGAGGACGCGCGTGCGCTCAGCAAACCATTTAAAGGCCTATTTACGTACCTTAAATCACGTGATCAAAGATTCACATCTCAGAAGCATCCGATATGGATAAACAAACGCAGCAAATGTAGTCTGAAATTAAAAATATAACAACGTGTTAACCCAATCATGATAATTTTTTTTTTTTTTTTTTTTTTATTTTTTTTTTTACAAGTTTTTTTTTATCCATTGAGGGGATCGTACCTAGGCATATATGCCTGTCTTGTGTGATCCCTTCCATAAAAAAAATACAATAATAAATTGTTTTAAAAGTACAAAAAAAAATTAAAAAGAAAAACGACTCAGTAATAGGAGTAATAGGAAACTAAAGCAAGACAGGTCCAAAAAGTGAGATAGGTTTAAAACTTTCTCCTGTAGTATAGTTAAACAGAAGTTAACGCTAAAAAATTGTAAAAAATACTTGAAAAGACACCAGAAATAATGTACGTTATTTGCAGTTTTATTTAAAATATTTCAAACATATCTGGGGAAGTTTGGATCAATTCCTTGATTTCAGTTTTAAATTTAGTTAATTTAGTTATTTGTTTCGTTGATAAAGGGAGAAGATTAAACAATTTGGGGCCAAAATAAAAGAAAGATCTTTGTGTTACCGTTTTTTGAAATAGGTCTACATTCAAATTTAAATTTGTAGTTGCTCTGGTTTTTGATGAAACCTTGTGTAGTTTATCCTGATCTCTGTATACCCTTTGAAGACACTGATATGTATATAATTGTCTTAAAGTAAAAATGTTTAATTCTTGATATAGTAGTTGAGTTGAATATAGTCTATCCTTTTTAAATAATATTTTAATTAATGTATTTAATGTAGTTTGCAGATTTTGTAACGTACTTTTAAAAGTACCACCCCATATCGTTATACAATACCTTAAAATTGATTCGGAAAACGAATTATAAATCATAAATAAATTGTTTTTTGAAAGAATATCTCTAATGTTATAACATTTGGTAAACAAGACTCTTAAGCGTTTTGTAACGTAAGTAACGTGTTCGTTCCATCTTATGTGCTGGTCAATCATTACACCTAAATATTTTATTGCTACTGTTTTTTCCAAGATGGGACAGTTACATCTAGTATGGTTGCATTTAGAGTCATGTAGTTTAACGTCTATTTTAGGTTGATTAGCTGTAGTAGGAGAAAAAGTAATATATTTTGTTTTTTCAATGTTTAGAGTCAATAAACTATAATCTAGATAAATTTTTATTTTTTTTAAGCAAGCTTCTGTATTTAATTTTACTTCATCCCAAGATGTCCCAGTCACTACAAGGGCAGTGTCATCAGCATAACATACGAGTTTTCCTTTAAAATGATTTATGTTGGAGATGCTATTTATGTAAATTAAAAATAGAATTGGGCCCAATACTGTCCCCTGTGGTATTCCTATTTGTACTATTGAAGCGGCACTTAATGTATCCCCTATTTTCACTTTTTGGGTTCTATCTGTTAAATAATTTCTAAGTAAATCAAGTCCTGTACCTCTAATGCCATATTTACTCATTCTAATTAAGAGATCAGAGTGAGGAACCGTATCGAAGGCTTTTGCCAGATCAAGGAAAACCGCTAGGCATTTACTTGATCTATCCAAGGCGCGGATTATCGGTTCAAGTAGATTTAATGTCGCATCTTCAGTACTGGATTTTTTTATGAATCGAAATTGTATTTTCGATAGAACTTTATTTTTGTCTAGGAATTTTATTAATCTGTTTTTGACAGCTTGTTCAAATATTTTTGCAAAATTATTTATAACAGATATTGGTCTATAGTTGTTCATTTTGCTATGATCCCCAGATTTAAAAATAGGAGTAACTATAGTATGTTTCCATTGACAAGGTATTATTCCACTAGACAAAGAAAGGTTTATAATATGCGATAAGGGAGTCACTACATCTTTATGAATATATTTAATGAGTTTAGTTTCTATTTTATCAGGTCCTGCAGAACAGTTATTTTTTAAGTTAGAAATTAATATTATTATTTCTGGAACCGTTACTGGTTCTAAAAAAAGAGAATTTTTTATGGCATTATCAGCTAAGAAATTGTTTGGTAATTTAATTTTTTTGATTTTATTTGCCATATTTTTACCCAAGTTTATAAAGAAATTATTAAATAAGGTTGCCTTTTCTTTATTATTTTTAACTAAACTTCCATTTTCATTTATATCAGTATTTGAAATGTTTGAACTGTTTTTGTATCCATTTATATCATTGATTATTTTCCACGTTTTTTTACAGTCACCGTGAGCATCATTTAATTTAGTTTGATAGTAATCATTTTTAGTTTTTTTTATTAATGTATTTAATTTATTTCTATATTCTTTATATTTGGTTTCCCGTTCCATAGAAAAGTTTTTTAACAATCTCTTTTTTAATTGATCCCTCTTATAGATAGAAGTAATTAAGGCTGAAGTTATCCATGGTTTAAGTTTCCTATTTTTTTTGTTTACAGTGAATGTTTCAGTGGTTTCGTCTATATAAAGATTCAGTTTACTGATAAATTTGTCATATGAAATTTGGGTATCTCTTGCCATAATTACATCTTCCCAATTTTCTTTTTCTACTAGCTTTTTGAGTTTAATGAAATTAATTTTTTTGTATGTTCTTTTATTTTCAATAGCAGATATGTCGAGTTTTTTGTTTAAATATATATGGACAAAGGGTGTATAATGATCAGTAAAAGCAGTATGAAAAACTATAGGTTCCGTTTCAATTTGATTACTTATTTTTTTGCTTATTCTTAGAAATATGTGATCAATACATGTGTTAGTAGTTCGAGTGACACGAGTTGCTTTATTTATATATGACATAAATCCGTAAAAATGTAATAAATTTAAATATCTAGTTGTTTCATTTACTTCAGGTTCTAGAATATTAATATTGAAATCTCCTAAGTAGATTTCTAGACTTTGTTTTTGAAGGTTTTCAAAGTAATGTTCTAAATCATCTATGAATTTTTGAATACTTGTTGAAGGAGACCTATAATAAGCTGTAACCCCTACATCTATGTACTCATTTAGATGTTTTTTATTAAAGGTTATACGTAAAAATTTAGTGAAATTTACTTCCATTATTTTTACAGATGTGGTTATATTATTTTTTATGTACACTATTGTGCCATCACTTTTATTTATAGATGTATTATTGCAATAAGGCGTATAATTTGGAATATGAAAGTTACTTACATCTGCTTGCCATGTTTCAGATAAAACTATAATGTCCAATATATCCGTTTAGCTATTATTTAATCTAACACTCGCCAACTTTTCATATTGTAGAATCATTTTGTAATTATTCTGATTATTAAACAAAGAAATACAAAAAGTTATATCATAGACTTAGAAAATAATTTAAAGCAAGATAAAAGTATATAGTGGTGTGAAATAGATAAACAATTAGAATTGGCCCGGATTAGATATCATGAGTATTCATATCACGAAGTTTTTAAATAAATTACTACTAAAAAAATGTTAATTTTTTTTTTTGTTTTAATTTAAATAAAATTAACCTACTAAATCCTCCAAAATAGAATTATATTTAAAAGTAATAAATTGACATCTGTACTGTATAAAAAAATCAGAAAGGGCATTTCAAATAGAATAAATCTTCCAAGTCACTCACTCAATTGAGAGTTAGTAGAATTATTTGGATAAACAGAGCTGTGACTATAATACGAGCAGAACTAAATTCGTCTCAAGACTTTCTACAATATTTTATGCATACCAATTTTTCGTTAAATGCGTTTTTGTAATTCGTAGTTATTTATGTAGTTCTATCACACTCTATATTACTTATAAAAATTATATAATATGAAATGAAACAAAAAAATAGTCAGTCATATTCCAACTATGGTAATACATGTAATATGCACCATATTTCAGAAACTGATATTCCTAATTTTTTGAACACGCTGTATAATTTATTTAGCAAAGTGTAAGTAAGCATTAACAAACTATATGCAAGTGTAACACATGACATAAGTTTGATGGAAGAAACAAGAATTACTAAAGAGTGGTGGATATATATTTGAAAATATAAATTCTACACTCCTTACTTTTGAATCCTTCTAACAGCTCACCCTGTAGAGCTGTCTACTTGAGGTCCATAAGAAAGTTGCCCCTAATGACCTGAAAAATTACATACTAAAATTTAAACAAATTCTGTCAGTACCGAAAATCAATATAAAAAGTGCGGGGTCCTTTAAGACCACAGTACCACCCCCAATATTCGTAACATGAACTAATTTTGATAGATGTCATTTATGTGTCATAAATTAAGAATCCTTTTGTTCAGCAGATGGAGCAATATTCCATATTTAATAGTTCTTTTGTTCAACAGATGGCGTAATAATTTTATTAATTTTAAACGGTAACTATTATAAAATAACAAATTCATCACGCCTAGCTACTACAAGAAAATAAGTAAACGAGTTCTTGACCTTGAAAATATTTTCGATGTAACAGGTATAAACGTAAAAGTTTGGGATTAAATTCGACACATCGGTATATTTACTTAGGACCGATTCCACCGTTGTGTTAAACGGAGTTTAAAATGATATTTTTACATTAACAATGTCATTTTAATTTAATTTAATTTAATTTAATCTCATTTATATGTAAGTTGGCGGCATCGGCATACGGAAAACGTTTTTAAGAATTTTAAGAAAAAAACTTATTTTTCATAAACAATTGCATGGTCTATTAATTTTAGAAAAAAAGTTACTTTACATAAAAAGTTATGCATGGTCTAAAATCTTAAAATTTTATCAGTCGTATACAGTGTTTTTCGAAAATAAAGGTATTTTATATTGAGCAAAATTATATTTTTTGACAAACCTTGTAAAACCGACTGATAAAATTTCATATCGGGTGGTTGCATTTTCTGTTAGACCATGCATACATTTTTAAGAAGAATTACTTTTTTTCGTAAAATGAATACCTAATAAAAAATTTTCTATTTGCTATCAACTTACATAGACATACTGTGTGTATGCAACTTATGACATATTGCTGAGCTAATGTTTTTGTAAGAAAAAAGAAATTAATCATAAAATTTGACTTCATTTGTAGAGTCGTAATTTGTGTTTTCATATTTGTACTTTTTTTTATCATTTTAGAATTACAGTACTATTTTCAATTATTATTTTAGATTAATCAATAAGAAAAATAAGCAGTTTTGAAATATTAATAACTAAATACAAATTAAACAACAAATGAATAAAAAAGCATTTAAAACACGTTGACTGCCGAAGCAAATGTTGTGGTCGAGTCTGCTGAGCCGAAGTTTTTCTAAAAATTTAAGTCTGTTTTTACGTTTTAAGAGCAAAGTAGTTCAAGTAAATACTCAAGTAAACTACAATATCTAATAGAAGCGTGAATAAAATATATAAACGCGGCGCGGGATTAAACTATTACATTGTTCAATATTTTAATTTGTGTTGTAGACACGTAAACAATCATGAATTTCAAAAATAGGTATTTTAAAGATATTTTTAGATATATAGGGTTTTGCGTTTTTGTCTGACAAATAAAACGGTATATTTTTTAAGTAGAAAACCCTGTATTTTACTTCAGTTTTAGAATGCTTTAGTAATACTGTATTTAACACTAGAATTTTATTAACAAATATTGCAGGGTTTCCAATAAATTAATTTTTTTATGAAATTAGAGAATGATTCAGACCCCAAATTAAATTATCATTATTTAGGTAGGTTTAAAATAATTTCAAATTTTTTTAAAATGTAGTAATAAGATACTAAGCTAACGAATAGTGACAATAGTACTAGATTATTTTATACAGTGTGTTTTGAAAAACAAGTCTTAAATATGGCTAATTCCAAATTAAATTTATTTAATTTTTTTCAAATGCCACACCCTGTATATTATTTAAGCATAAAATTCCTTATAAATTAACATATCCAACGATACCAATAAGTTAGTCAATAACACATATACAGGGTGTCCCATTAGTTCGTAATTAATCGATAGCAGTTTTATAAGAGAAAATATGAAAAAAATTAATATAAAAGTTGTATGACCATATTTAACAATTATTTATAAATATACAGGGTAATCCATAAACGATTGTCTGACCAAACCTATACATTTTTAAAGCAAAACACCCTGCAGGTAGTTATACATATTTGACTGTTTTCACATCGTCGAACAATAATTTCAATTTTATTCATTTGCTATGTTGTATATAGGATGTGTCAAAATGGTCACGATTTTCTCAATTTTAGAATGGAACACCCTGTGTGTTATGCCACCAATTAATATAATATTCCTTTGAAAATAATTTAAACATTTGTAACCTCGTAACACCCTATATATAACATAGCAAATGAATGAAGTCAATTAAAATTATTTGACGACGTGAAAACAATCAAATATGTAAAACTACCTGCAGGGTGTTTTGATTTAAAAATGTATAGGTTTGGTCAACATCTCGTTTATGGACCACCCTGTATATATAGGAATAATTTTTAAATATGGTCATACAACTTTTATATTAATTTTTTTCTTATTTCCAATAATAAAACAGCTATCGATCAATTACGCACTGATGGGACACTCTGTATATATGTTATTCTCTAACATAGTATCGTTGGATATACAAATTTATAAGAAATTGTATGCTAAAATATTATATCGGATGCTACCTTTGAAAAATAGAGTAATTTGACTTAAAAGTAACCATATTTAAGACACATGTTTCAAAACACTCGCTATAAAAGAATCCAGCACTATCACTACTATTCGTTATCCTAATGTGCTATAAGTCAGTGTATTAAACAATTTTGAAATCAATGTAATCCTACCTAAATAATGATAATTTAATTTGGGGTCTGCATCATTCTCTAATTTTATAAAAATTTAATTGCTTGGCAGACCTGTAATATTTTTTAAAATTATCCTAGGGTTGAATACAGTATTACAAAACCATTCTAAAATTGAAATAAAATACATATTCTATTTTAAAAATATGCCAAGCAAAAATGTAACACCCTGTATATATCCAAAAATATTTTTAAAATATATATTTTTTAAATCCATATAACTTTTCTTTGAAACATGTTTGTGTGTCTTTAACATAAATTAAAATATTGAACAATTACGCACTAATGGGACATACACACGGGTACATACACATAGCAGTCAACGTGTTAATTCAGAAATAAGATTCCTTATAAAGATAAAATAACATTCAGAAGAAGAAAGCAAAGACCGCCAATATTACGTGCGTATCATACAATGATGCCAGGTCATTCGAATTTAATTTACACCGGAATGCAATAAAGTTTCTTCCCTTTCCTGCATTTCACAATTGTATATTTCACCCACTTTAAAATCAAATTCATCCTAGAAAGAATTGTGAAATTATCGTATAAATCGATAATCTTGTTCATACACAGGCAAAATCAATCGATAATTTGGAACCAAACGAGAAAAATATATATGAAAATCACGAAACAATAAAAGACGGCATACAGCTGTATCACTGTTTCAAAAATTGGTATCTCTAAACAATCATTTACCTATTAAAACCATCTATAAAACAGAGTAGCTACATTGTTTTTACGATGACATCTTCTTAAAAATAGATGAACTACATGAACTATGCACAATTACAGGAATTCATAGAAAATCTCTAATTTGATAAATAATAAATTTATCAAATATTTGTTAATCGTATTTCCAGTTAGATTTGAAAAATACGCAATAAAATTTAGAAATATTTTGGCGGGATACTTGGAAAAATATGTAGAATGAAATCTCCTACTTTTTAGCCTCTGGTTTTAAAATCACTTTTTATGATTTTTTTTTTAAATTCAGTGTATAAAAAGGACAAATAAAAAATAGGAGATTTCATTCTCCAAACCTTATACTTTAAGCTGGTAGAAGATTCATTTTAATACATTTAGCGGGATTTAAATGCAATCGGAAATGATGAACCCTTGCTTCTTATATGAAAAATACAGTGATACTGCGGCCTTAAATTTCTCCCAGTTTTCAGTCTCCTTCAGATTTGCCTATTCTTCACTTCCAGATTTATGTCAATATTTCGTGATTTTAAAAATATCAAATACGTATTTGCAAATACATATTTAAATTGAATTTATTTATATATTATACATATATTTTTTAAATTGAAGTATCATAAGCTTTCCATTCCTTTGCTTGATACATCCGTTGGAAAGAGATTTGTAGTATACAACAATGAATATTTTTGCAGTTATAGAAATGCTTCGATATCGTGTTTGTATTATTTATGACATGGATGTCTGCATATTTTTCCTCTGGAGAAGTTATTTCACTAAAAAGATAGAGTGGGATGAATGCAATAAATCGCTGTTAGAGCATTTTTATGAATTATTCAAAACATTGTATTTTAACAATTTAATTCAGCAGCTGAATATTATATATGATTGATGAGAAAAAAACAATTTCCTACTCGGTATATAGTTTGTATTATGTTAGCTATTATTGCGAGTCAAAAACACAACCAGCTGGTCAGGTATCAAAAATGATTTTTGTAGGTTGGTTTACAACGTTTACATCTGATTTTCAAACTGCTTTTTTACTACTTTAAGTACTTAGTGTATTCTGTTTTTTAAATTATATTAGGTAAATAGAAAAACTGAAGTATGGAATGTTTTTGTTATGAATATAAAATATAATTACTTTTAAATACATAAATGCTAACGAATTAGGAATAAAAGTATCGATTTATTCAACATTAAAAGAGCTTGTTTTCCATGATTTGTTTTTATAAAAAACAACAAATGGAAAAATGATCTAAGTTAGACCTTTTTTTTTAATTTGACCAAAAATTTGATTTCTTAATACTATATATTAGAAAATCGTTTGATTTAACTTTTGATCTACACATACACAGGGTTACCCCGTCCTTGAACCAAAATTTCTGAAAATCAATATCGTCCTCACTTAGAATCAATTATCAACAAAAATCAAAGCCACAAGTTAATCGGCGCTTTTGTTCTACAGTTATCGCTTGGCACACAAAGGCAGGTGTATAAATGATTTTTTGTTGAATGTTAAAAATTGGGAGTATAAAAAGAAATTCCCTAACGAAAATAAACCTAACACTCCTTACTCCGACTGGCACAGCGGTGCGGCGTTGAAAGCCGTGCATCGTCTAACGTCGTTTCAGTTCGGCGGACGGTGTTTGTGTGCGTGCGACTAGACGTATGCGTGTGGACTAGCTACTAACTGATTCTATCTCTTTTAGACACAATTTCGGAAAGATTGAATTTAAAAATGAATAATGATCCACAAGAATCCACAACAAAATATAAGACCACCATTGACGCGGTATTTTCCAGATATTTAGAGGATATTAAATCTCAAACTTACGTTTCCTATTTCAGTTACCATAACGTATAGTTTCAATGATAAAAATTCCTGAATAACCTACATGTATTGTAAGATAATAAAAATATTTTAAACAATATTAACTTCTCATTTATTTAATAAAAGAAACAAATTTGTTTTCTTATCGGTCACCACGCTCAAAAAGTGTAACTTGAATTAATATCAAAGAAAAAAACTTGAATTAATATTAAAGAAAAAAAAATACTGCATAAATAAAATAAATAAATAATTATAATTGCATAAGTTGATAAAAAATGCTATGCAATAGCTTTACCGCGGCAGTCTTCGAGTGCGAACGTATTTTTTATTAAATAGTTAAACAATGAGAATGTAAAAATTGTGAGCTTAAAACAAATAAACGATTAACTCAAGACAGAAACAAAAATTAATACCAATTTTATAAATCATAAATCGAACCTAAACCCTACAATCAATTAATAATCGAATTTAAAACCGTTTTACTCTAATATGCCATATTACATTTTTAATCGTAATTTTGAAATAAAATAATTAACAAAACAGGAAAGATAAATCAAAATATTAATTTATTAGAAACAAGTATTTGACTCTAATCAGACATAGATACTTAGCAAAATTAAGAGCAATTCAGTCCCTTCTGACGTCACACCGCACGGATCTAACGACCTCCCCTTAAAGTATTTGGAACCTTGTTAGCTACATAAATTTGGCAATGTCGTTTGTCGTGCTGAAGAATATTCATAGGATTGGGTAAGGTCCCATTACAATTACATGAACACAGGTATATATATATATCCATACATTGGCGAAGTAATTCGTTGGCTATCGCCGCCTACTAGCGGTTTAGTGGCTTGTTAATATTATAGGAATGTAGGAATACTATTTTTAAACCAAACAACTCCAATATTTTTTATTTGTTGATAGTTATAGATGATATACGAAATTAGACGGTCATATTTTATGTTTATGTTTATAAAAACTTTTACTCCTATTTTTAACCGACTTCAAAAAAGGAGAAGGTTCTCAATTCGTCGCAATATTTTTATTTTTTTTTTTTATTTTTTTTATGCACCTATGTTCAGCGATAATTCTTTAACACGGCGTCTGATTTCAATGGTTGTTTTTTTGTTAGAAAGGGGATACTTGAGGGGTGGTTAAAATGTGGTGACGGCATCTGCACGTTTTTGATTTTTTTTTTTATTTTTAATTTCTAATACTTGTAGGATGTAGATTACGCTGTTTAAATATGATCGTCTAATTTTGGGACACCCTGTATATTGGAAATTCGAAATAATAGTTATGACGTAGCGGTGTTCTTCTAATTGTTATCAGACCCTAGGTATATGGATACGGAAAGTGATGAATTGGAGATTGGTAAATTGTATTTATTGTATTAAAGGAAAAACAAATATAAGTACAATTAAATAAGTATATTAATATAACAATTTTTTAATGTCTGTATAAATTTTTTTTTTCACATAGATTATTAAATTAAAAAAATAACTATTAAAACATGAAATGTTAATTTTTTTACTCTTCTACAACGCAAAATATACAATACTATTGAATAAAAATTTTCTCTTGGCAGCAAGTGGTTTTTGTGACGTGACAATTATGATGCATGATGCATCTCATGAATTAAAGCTAATTTTCTTTCAAACTTAAGGTGATTATACCCGTTATAATTTTTGGACAAGAATATCTCAAAATATTTAAATTTTGGCAAAATAAATTAGGTAATAATATCTAGAATATGCATATTTTAATTCCTTCCAGTTTCCGAAAAAAACTAAAATTGCTTTAATTTTGAAATATCATAATGAAAATAAATGCATTCCTCGACAGCACTATTCTTAATATAATCCACAAATTCAAGTTCCTAATGTCTTGTTAATGATTTCTTAAAATTCGCCAAAATTAGTGGCTAAAATGCCTCGTTAAGTACTATTTTCTGGTGTAAACTGGTGTAAATTATTGCAAGAAACGAATAATGACAGTGTGTACGATACGATAGTTACAAGCGCGTTACACCAGAAGGCAGCACTTAACGAGGCGTTTTAGCCACTAATTTTGGCGAATTTTAAAAAATCATTACCAAGACATTAAGAGTTTAAATTTTGGGATTGTATTACGAATAGTGCTGTTGAGGAATGCATTTATTTTCATTATCATATTTGATTTTGTTTTCTCGGAAACTGAAAGGAATTAAAACTTTAAAATATATGCATATCTAGTTAATATTATCTCATTTATTTTCCCAAAATTTTAATTTTTTAACAAAATTATTTTTTGAAATATCCTTGTCCGAAAATTATAAAGGCTGCTGCATTCACCTTAATATACCAACATACAGGGTGTTTAAAAATTCATGCGACAAATTTCAGGAGGTGATTGCTCGTATAAAATTAAGATGGGTCTTTTCTATAACAAAATTTTCTCAGCCCATCCCTGTCCGAGATATCACCCTTAAGAGGTGATGACTAAAATTGAGTTTCTATTTTTTTTTTTAAATTTCAGTAAAGCTTGAAACTTGAAATTTTGTAATTTTCGTGTACTCGCAAAGGACTAACCAGGATTATTTTTTCAATATTCCTGTTATATTATGGGGGATGAAATTAGCAACCCTTACTTTATTTCATATCAAAACTTTAATTTCGAGATGAAGTTTTAGAGAGTACTAAAATTACAAATATTGCATGAATTTTGTTGAATTTTTTTTGTTTGGAATTTGTTATAAGCTTGTATAAAAATAAGGAAAATAAAAAAATTAAAAAGAAACAATACCTAATAACATCGATAATAGAACATTATAAATAAACTCTATCCGCCGTAAGATTCTAGACAATTTTGAGTGGTTAATAAATATTTTTAAGATCTTTCTCTATACACAAATTTCAATTATTTATCATTTATTGTTCATATTAAATTTATAGCGGACATCATTGAATTTATATTACCTACAGTTTAACGATAATAGTCTTTTTCTGTACCTACATTTATTCCTCTAAAAACTGATAACATATCTTTGGAGATGTGCTCCATAAAGTTTTATGACCACATCCCGGTGCCGACGGTGGAGGGTATTATGTCACTAGTGCAAGGTTACTAACAAGCAGATGTGTTTCACAAGATTTTCGCTCCATTTGCTGCAGAATGGGGGTTGAAAATACTCGTGGTTTTAGTTTTAATATGAATATATACTCCTTCTAATACTTATTCTAGTTATACATTTTAAAGTTGATATAAATGTATTGTTATAGTTCTCGGTGATGAAGACATGTTATTTTGAAAACGTTTATATATGGTTAAGACTTGGTAAGCTCTAATGGATTGGTAATTTAGGAAGTGACAAAAATGTGTCAATAGACCTCCACTATAAAAAGTCTTTAATAAATAGATAGGAAAATCATGTGTTGGACACATCAGAGTTTTACTTTCCTATCTGTATACAGATAAGGTGTGTGTGTGTATATGTGTGTGTGTGTGTGTGTGTGTGTGTGTATGTGTGTGTGTGCGTGCATACGTGCGTGTGTGTGTGTGTGTGGGTGCGTGCGTGCGTGCGTGCGTGCGCGCGCGTGTGTGTGTGTGTGTGTGTGTGTGTGTGTGTGTGTGTGTGTGTGTGTGTGTGTGTGTGTGTGGGTGGGTGCGTGCGTGCGTGCGTGCGTGCGTGCGTGCGTGCGCGCGCGCGCGCGTGTGTGTGTGTGTGTGTATGTATTCACCATAACTCATGAACCGATACACAGAAAAACACCAAATTTAAAACTTAAGCTTTATTTTATCGTCCAATGAACTGATTAGTTTTGGGCAGAGTCGGAACATCTGGGGGGTACTTTATAGGTGGTCATTTTTATATTTTATGAAATATATCTGTTATTTACGTTTGGATAAGAAAATTCTTAAAATAAAAGTTACTTCAAATATTATTATCTTTAATTTTTGTTTTATAAAAAATTTTACTAAAATGTATTCGAGAAATTTGACAAAATGAAAAAAAAATATTTTTTTATAAAAATTGTTTAAATAAAAGTTGTTCGTAATATAATTCTCTATAATTTTTATTGTAAACATTATTTCTCTAAACTGGACCGTATTCGGGACATTTGAGAAAAAAGAAAACAACATTAAATTTTTAACTTAAGTTTTATTTCGGCCTGACGTGAAATGGTTAAATTTTGGACAAAGTCGGTACATCTGGGGGTACTTTATGGGAGGCCGTTTTCATATTTTATGGAATATGTCTCTTATTTATGTTTGTGGAAAAAAATTGTTCAAATAAAAGTTACCTCTAATATTATTATCTATAATTTTTGCCTTATGTCAAAATTTCCTGAAATGGTCCGTATTCGAGAAATTTGTCAAAATGTGCAAAATTCTGATTTTTATGAAAATTGTTGAACTAAAAGTTGTTTGCGATATCGATCTCTATAATTTTTGTTTACATATGATTTTTCTAAAATGGACCGTAATGGAAAAATTGGAGGAAGAGTGCTAAATTTAAATTTTTCAGAATTTTCGTTTTCAATGAATATCTATAGAAAAATGTTTCGAGGTAGATGTATGGGAAAATGTATATATTTAGTTTATCCTCTAAATATTTATAGAGGTGCTGCAATAGGTTGTACAAAATAACCGCAAAAAGCCTATAATAACTAGATAGGAAAGTCATGTGTTGGACACATCAGATTTTTTAATTTGTTTTCATTTAGACCGACTATGTTGCCACTCACGAGACCACATATAAAATATTTTCTTTTTGAAGAACGATTTAAGATCATTCGTGACATTGTGAGACACTATTTCCGACACTTTACTCGTTATTGCAATAAGCGCACACTGATCTGCTTTCTCGTTGCTTTTAATTCTGATGTGGGAGGGTATCCAAATGATGTATATGCATCTTGAGTGTTGTCGAACCTGCAGTAGTTCGGACTTTATCATTTTTTGAATGGGAGTGTTTCGGGTATATATGTTGTAATAATAGTATTGCACTGAGAGAGTATAAGAGTATTAAGTTTTTGGAAATATTTGATCTATTTATATGCTGAAGAGATTTGTAGATAGCGAAGAGTTCAGCGGTGAAAATGCTAAAGGTTGACGAAAGTTTGAAAAAAAATTTGCCCTGAGGTGTTGTAAATGCTGCGCCAATACCACTGTCATCTTTAGAAGCATCAGTAAAAAACTTTTGATAGTCCTGATATTTGTCTAAAATATTATTAAGGTTTCCTTTTATAATACTTGAGGGAATTTCATGTTTATTATATTGGCAGAGGTCCGTGTTGGTTAGAGGAATTTTAATGATCCAGGGAGGATGATGGTCAAGATTGAATGGAAAGACTTCTGGAAAGTCAATCTCTAGATGACTAAGATAACTTCCAATTCGCTCATAATAAGGTTTTGATGTGTGTGGCTTATTGCTAAAGTAATTGATATATTTTTTAGTGAAAGTATTATTTAAAACTGGCTTATTTCTATTAGAGGCTATCGAAGTAGCATGTGATAATGATAGATACATTCTCCGGTAGTGCAGGGATGGTTCTCCAGTTTCACAGTAGATGCTTTTAATAGGGGAAGTGCGAAAGGCCCCCAAAGCAATACGAAGAGCATCATTGTGTACAGTGTCTAACAGTTTCAAAGTGGTTTTGCTGGCTGATCCATACGAAATAGACCCGTAGTCAATCTTTGACCTTATTAAAGTTTTATAAATTGTTAGTAAGGTATGATAGTCTGAGCCCCATTTTCTGTTTGCCAGAGTCTTCATTATGTTTAGTCTCTTATGACAGCAAAGGGTTAAATGTTTTATGTGTTCTTTCCAGGATAGCTTTTGATAGAACTTTACTGATGGTTTGAAAGATATATTTTGGTAAAATAACTGTAAAACTGGAAAGATAATAGAAGTTTTCTTGGAGAATACAATTCCAACAGATTTTTGTCACGGAAAAAATAAATCCTGTATCAAGAGACCATTGTTCCAATTTCATCAAAAAGTTTTACAGAAAAGTTGACATGATAATTACATTTTTTCCTTTAATATAGATTACCAGGTCATCAGCATATAAACGTGCTTTTAAAGGTGTTGTTAAGATTTTTATTAGGTAATTTATAGCGACCAGAAACAGTGTAGGACTAATTATCAATAATGTGGAGTTCCATTGTCTTCATTTTTATTTTACAGAAACGAATTATTTACTCTTACACGAAATGATCTATCCTTCAGAAAATTTTTGATAAAAGCAAGACAGTTGCCACGAATATTCCACGAGTGAAGTTTTCTTAGAATTTTAAATCTCCAGCAGGTGTTGAAGGCTCTTTTTATGTCAAAAAATATTGCTATAGAAGTTTGTTTTGTTGCTAGATACTCGTGAATTTCGCTTTCTAAATCCAAAATATTATCGATCCCAGATCGGTTTTGTCTAAAACCGTTTTGCTCGGAGATTAAGTAGCTAGAATTTCGTTAAACTTATAGGTCTGTAAGATTCAGGTTCTAAACGAGGTACTTGATTTTTTAGAAGAGGAATGACAATAGCTTTAGTCCATAGACACGGAAAGAGGTGTTGGTGCCATATTAAATTAAATAGTGGGAGAAGATATGTTTTTGCAGAATGGGAAAGATGTTTTAAAAATATTACTGAAATATCGTCTAGACCGGGGCTGGTATTTTTAAGATCTAGGAGAGAATTACTTTATTCAGATATAGTGAGAGAGAGGTTTAAAGGAACATCATCATCATCATTATTATTCTGGTCTAAAAAGAGATCTATGTTTTCGGTGACTAATTTGTTATTGAGAAATTCTAAACTGTAGTTATCACTCGACGCCACTTTTTTATAATTTGAGGCTAAGGCGTTTGCTATATCTCGTGGATAAGTTATTACCCTATTAGATTTTTCTGATTCTGTTCCAGACTTCAGTGATAGGAGTTAAGCTGTTTATTTCTGAAACATATTGATTTCAGGATGTCCTTTTTGCTTTATTGATCGTAAGGTGTGTTGTTGATTTATGTCTTTTGAATTCTGTCTTATTTTCCAGTATTTTATGTCTTTTATATTTATTTAATACGGTTTTGCTTTCTTGGATTACTTTCTAGCAGTTTGTATTCCACCAAGGTATAGGAACATGATTTTTCACAATTTTAGTTTTCCAATAAATAAATCAGCGGCTTTCAAGATAATTTTGTTGAAGTTCGACAGAGATTCGTCGATATTGTTGTTTATTATGCAGCTTGTATTTTATTATCTATGTAACTCTCAAAGCTAAACCAATTCGCCGAATTAAGTTTCCATTTTGGCAAGATCGTATCGACCGGGTGGCTAGAATTATTTTTAATTAAAATAGGGTAATGGTCGCTATCATAAGTATATTAAAGAACTTCCCAGGACAACCGTGGTGTTAAGGCAGGATCACAAAAACTTAGGTCAGTTGTTGATAATTCTCCAGTGTTTATGTTAAACCTTGTTGGTGATCCATCATTAAAAAAATTCAACTGGCAATGTGAGATGAGTTTTTTTATTGTTTAGCCTCTGACATCAGTAGACAAAGGGCCCCAGACTATATTGTGCTCGTTGAAATCTCCTATAATTACGTGGGGAGATGGTATTTGGTCAATAAGGCATTTAAGTCATTAAACGTTGCTAAAGAACTTGAGGGAAGATAAATATTACAGATATAGTATGAAGTAGATGCAGAGACTTCGACAACAATGGCTTCAAGATAGGAAATACCTTTGCTTCGAGCGAATTTTTTATTAATGTAGCTACGCCTCCGGAAGAAAAATTTGCATTGGTTGTTTTGTCTTTTTAAAAACAATGATAGCGCTTTGAATTTTAATTTTTCTGTGGATTTAGATTGGTTTCTTGGATGCAGTTTATGTCAGGGGAATGTTCGCCTATGAGGATTTGTAACATTGCAAATCGATGAAATAATTAATAATTAGATGTTAGTATCTTTACTGACTTAGATGTGATGTGTTACTATCTGATTCCGAAACATCATTGCCAAGATAGGCAAAGATTTTTCGTTTCAAAGTTGTGAATTTTTTCTTCAGGGATGGATCTTTTAAACGAGGGTAGATTTTTTATAATATGTTTGTTACGGCTATCATATCTGAAGTATATTCTTGGACAACGTGGATAGGAACTGAAGAACCAGTTACATTAGTTAAAAGTAACTGAAGTTGGTCATAATTAAGTATAAAAGGAGGAGAGTGGTTCATAATAAAGTCTTTGGCTGGCTACAGTCGATGTAGATTGGCATTACTCGAGACAACTGTTGAAGGTGAAGAGTTGGACTTCGTTTTTTTAGATTTAGGTTTTGTCTTTGGAAGGCTGAAGATGAGATTTTCCTTGTCAATTACATTCGTGTCTGGTGAAAGAATTTCGTTGATGCTGCGCTTTGAGTGACCCGAGTCTTTTAATGGTGGACTTTGCTCCATAGGTAAGGGTTGAGTGATGGCTTCTTGTGTTAAGTTTTCTACGGTTGCTGATTGGTGTATATTCGCTTAAACGGTCGGTGATTTAATAGATAAGGGTAGGATATTGGTTTGCGGTGTTATAGTGTAAGAAGGTATCTTTGTATTAGCCGAGACAATCGGCATACTGGATACAGACGGTACAGTTGGAGTAGTAGTTTGTGGTATTGTGTTTGTTTGAGTAGATGGCGATGCATTTGTGGATTCGAAACACTGGGATACGATATGTCCAGGTTTTTTACAATTGTAGCAAAACCATACCATCTTGAGATAGACATATTCGATATGTGATATCATTAAAGTTCAGTGTGAATGAATCAGGTAGAGAAAAATTATGTGGACTCACGTAGACTTGTCTTCTAAAACTCAGTATGTGACTATATTCAGGTAGAGAAGAGCTAATTTATAAAAAAGTTACAAGTAAAACTAGATTTAAACCAACTTTCTGTAATTCTTTTATTATTAAATTGTGCGTTATAATGGGGCAAACATTTGACAGAACGAGTCTCACAGCCGGTGTTATGAGTCTTCTGGCTCTAACTATTTCACCTTTTATCTCAATATAACCGCTATTATCCATGAATTCGTCAACAATCTGCTTGTTTGTCAGGTACATAAAAATCCGGTTTTGGGATAATCGCGAAGAGTATATGATATTCTTTGGATGGATTTAGGATCCAAGGGAATTAGGTAATCTTGCAGCTGAGTATTGTCTAGATAACTAAAAACAATTGCTTGTTCTTTGGACAAGAATTGAGTCTGTTACACAGCTCAAGAATAAGTTTTTGAAACATTAGATTGATTTTGAATTTGGGAAACTATTTTAGAATTACTGTTAGATTCCATATTAATTTAAAGATTTAAGGTAGGGGAGAGGGTGGATGATTCGGCCAGTTTGTAGAAATGAACTCATAAAACCCACATTTTGGCTTAAATTCTGATAGTTTATATTGCTACATAATCTTTAGACATTTCTTAGACTATTAAAAGTCAAAATAGCGACAATAAAGTATTACCAAAATTTTTCCCAATAAAAACCAAAATGTCAACAGTTTGGCCGAACCCTCCACCACCGGAGGCAGATTCGGCCAGCACTGAGGGAGGATTTGGCCTATGTATAAATTAGTATAAAAGACATGTTTATTAGCATATTATTTGGTACAAAAGTTGTATATCCTAATTTAAGCAAAATAAATTTTTCTGGATTAGTATAATATATTAAAACAAAAGTATTGTGAATTAAAATATAAGATTTTTAACGAACATCCATTCCTTGGAAATTGTAATTGAATCGAAACAGTGATTGGGTTCTTGCAGTTCCAGCTTTTTGCGGGTGTGCAAGTCTAGCCTCAACATCATTAACTTGCACCGTTGCTATGTCATCGATAATCGGAAAGTGGAAGCTGGTTGAAATACTATTTCGCCTCAAAAACTTTATCTGGTAGAAGCCATCATCAATTTCAAGGACTTGTCCTATATAAAAACAAACATCATTCTTTGATTTTTCAAAGTTGATGAGTAGAAAATCATTAACAAAAATATGTTCATTGGGATCCATATCTTTTAAAGACATAAACGATTCGTTGCCATGTGAAGAATCTGCTATTTCTATTGAAATTTCCGACTCACTAGATGATTCCTTAGTCAACTTCTTTTCTTTCGAAAAAAACATTTCTCTTTACTGTCTTCTTATTAGCCTTTAACCTATTTTTATTTTCTCGTTCGTTTTCAATTGATTTTTTAGCAATTAGTTCTAGTGTATCGGTATAAATTTTTGACTTACTTTCACGCTTTCTCTTTTTAATCGTTACTTCCCGTTGTGCTTTTGGAAAAGGTCTTATTGTTACAAGAAGACTGGTATCATTTGTTACATCATTAGAGTTATTTAATATTAACTTCACAGTTTGTTTTTCTAAATTTGATTCTGATTGATTTATTTGAGCCAAGTCTTCTTGTGAACTTTTGGAAGTGGATGGTTGTGGATTGTCATATATATTTTTGTTACTATTTTCATTTTTAGTGTTAAGGTTGGGTGGTGTTTTTTGTGCTCCTGATGCAGTGTTTAGTGTTATATCATTATCAGTAACTGTGCTTGGAGTAAAATCAGATTCAGAAAAATCCAAGCTATTTACCGGCCAGATTCCTGTATTTTCAAACAAACTTATTATGTTTAATGGAGTAAAAGATGTTAGATATGCTATATTCGTAAGCTCTGCTATATTTGCAATTGTAACAGGTTTTCCTGGATTACTTAACATCCAGTCGTTAAAAGCTATAGCAAGTTTATTTTTAAATGGACCGTAGACGCCCACATCTAACGGTTGCAACCTATGGATTGTATGGGGAGGGAATGATAATAACACGATTCCATGTTCGCGGCAAAATTCTATAGACTTGACACTGGTGTGTGACTCGTGGTTGTCGATTATCAGAAGTATTTGTTTTTCTTTTGAGCACTTGGTGTGGTGCACAATATGTTCCAGTACTTTCGGAAATAGATCTCCAGTCATCCACCCAGACTTATTTCCTAAAGCTAAACTTGAAGCAGGTGGATTGATCATGTACTTTGAAGGATTCATCACACGTGGATACACAAATACTTTTATTGGCTTCATAACAGTTGTTACGCCTGTTTCGTCAAGGTTGTAGATTTGAGCTGCATTAAAATGATGTCTTTCTTGAACTAATCTATAATTTGTAAAAAATTCCTCAACACGGGCTTTGTTAAATCCAGTGTTTCGCAATAGGCTCGTGCTTTCTGGTTTTCTTAAGGACAAAAATTGCTTATTTCTTTCCATGATCCCCTTTCTCAATTCGATTCCTAAAAAAATCAAAACTTTTTTAGGAATCATGTGTAGGATCAAGTAAAAAAATAAACTTAAACAAGAGGCTGTGATTGACGTCAACCCCAAGCAAAAGTATCGCTTTATTAATGCTAAGGTGTCAGCCTATCTCCAGATATATTTAAAGATTCGGTGTAATTTTAGAATGTGTAACTTAACATAAAGATTTTGTATAGACAACAAGAGGTAACATCAATTTTTTATAAAATTGTAAAACTTACCTGCTTTCTTTTTCTGATGCCAGGTTTCGGGAATTTTACAGTTTGGTATTTTTATTGCATATTCATAGGCTAGTTTTTCAATCTGGGTATAATCCAAACCATAATTTAAGTCGGATGCTTGCTGAATGTATTTTCTAAGGTGCGTTTCTTCTTCAAATATAAAAACTTGTGAAACTGTATATTTATTACCAAACTTGTTGGAAGGTTCGTCAATATCGCTTTCATTTCCGGAATCCTCTAGTTGCCTTCTTATCTCTTCATCAGGTTTTAGGCTTCGCATTTTCTTAATTCTGGATTGCAAAGTTGTCCTTTTAATATCATATCTTCTTGCTGCCTCCCTTAGGCCACATTCTCTTGTAAAATAGGAGCGAATTGCATTTTTTATCATCAGTTCATCAACTTCTGTCAGTTTTACGCTTATACTTTCGAGGCATCTACAAAATTGAACGAAAAAATGATTAAATATTACCCTTACTAGACATGGGGATGATTTCGGCCGCGGCCGAAACCTCCACCTGCCTATAGGCCGAAGCATCACCACTAGTCCAAAATTACAAACATGGCACATATGCCAGTAACTATTAATATTTAGGGTTAGGTTATCTATGAAACATAGCCATCAATATGCCACTAAATACATGAAATATTTGTTCAAATTGATTATTCACAAGAGTTTTTTAAATTTGAAAATTGCAAAACTCACCTTATTTTCTCCAAAAACCTTTAAAAATTTATCAACACAAACAAACACTAGCGAGACACAGTCCATGCGGTTGAATATTAAAAACAAGGTTTTGTGCGCCAAAAATCATAGACGATTCGCGGGAAATTTGAAATAGTAAAATAAAATCGCTGGTGGCCGAATCCTCCTAGGGGCCGAACCCTCCACCCTCTCCCCTACCCAATGAATTGGATACGCCCCTGGCAGTCTGTAGATACGGCTGGCATGTGGCCGGCACCACGAAAGAAACTGCTTACTGATAACGATTATGTTATTATTTGTAAATTGAATTAATTAACGTATATTCGCTAAACTGAATTAGAAATTAATCACAATATGCACTTACAGTTTTATGAATATACACACGTAATTTCAACAAAAAAAGACTTTCTATATCTACACTAAATAACTAAAAATATGTGGAGACCACAATAAACATTATTTTCATATTTTTAGTCAGAGTCGAGCCTATCATGATTTGATATTTTATATTTTTACATGAGCTGCCTGACTATGGATTGTAGGAGAACGTGTTAACAATTTTCAAATTTCTCTTTAGATTTAAATTTTTACATATTGTATGTGTTACTTGCTGCTTTCTTAACAACTTGGTCAATTTAAAACATTTTTAGTTCATTTTTAACTACACTTTGGACCGTTCTTTTTTGAGGATCGACATAGCTCTACGCACTGTACTGTACTGTGGCCAATATCGGTGTAAACTAAATAGCTAGACTATACTTCAGTTTCTGCATTTTATTTTGCTATCAATTACACATGTAATCTGCATAATAAAATGGCAAATTACATAATTTTTAAAATAACCCCATGCTAATAAGTTATCGTATAAATTTGGGAGAAATTTCCGCACTAATAATCAATTTCACGAAGGTTTATTCGAGTGTGACATGCTAGGACAGAGTCAATCAAGTTAGGAACTAGTATTCTATCTATTTTAATTACATTTGCTGGGAAATTTCATTGTAACAGCCAGATTTCCATTAATGGTTTTGTTTTGCAATCACTATTTTTGTGAAGTATTATCTATTATTATATATTTACTGTTAGAATTTAGTATTATATCCATTTTAATTACATTTACTGATAAAGGAACCCCCACATTTTATATGATTTTCGGTACTGATAGAATTTGTTAAAATTGTAGTATGTTATTTGTTAGGCCATTAAAAGCAACTGTTTAATAGACTCCAAGTTTGTAGCTCTACAGGGTGAGCTCTGCTCCTGTCAAATTAGAATTCATATCTAACTTAAGAAAATCCTCCATTTTTGTGAACATAAAAAAACTGAAGGGGTCCGGAATAGCAATAGCTAACGATCTGACAGCCAATCAGCGGGAAATCTACAATAACCTTAAACAATACCTGGTTCACTTTCGAAAGGCCGGAGAATATTCTAGATGTTATATAAAAAAATTATAAATTTATAATGGACAACAATTCATACACAATAGAAGACCTTAGACAATTACCCCTGGCAGAAGTACCAAAAGCAAATAGTGCACCCCCTACTCCTGGTATACGCAAAATTGAAGTTGAACAACCGCAACCGTCACCATCTAACGAAAGACGCACCACCAGACTTGGCTCGCAATCGAAGAAGTAAGGAAAAGGAAACCGTACTTCAATTATTTCTTAAAATTTTTATTATAGGCTCTAAATGTTGCTTTAGGTAAATTTTTTTTTTTAGTATTTTTAACGTATTTTTATTATTAATATCAAACTGGTATTTATTTTTAGATTTTATTTTGGAATATTGTTTTATTAATAGTAGATAGGTTGTCACATAGCAACAGCGTTTATATTTCATTATAATAATTTTAAATAATATAATTTTAAATTAAAAAAAAAAATACAAAATTTTTAAAATTAAATATTGTTCTTGCCATCAAAAATTTTAATCGAAATTTAGATTTGTTAAAATTTTAAAAATGGATCAGTATTCACGAGACTTCCAAATAAATTTAAAGAAATCTTACTCAATTAATACTACTGCAGAATGTTCTTAGATTTTGGCAATTAACAAAAATAATTTCAATTTTAAAGTACTAGGATTTAACATACGTAGTATAAAAAGAAATTTAGACGAATTTAAAAGATTTTTGCAAAACCTAGATTCTGATAATGATTGTTTAATTTTTAGTGAAACTTGGAATATTTTAGATCAGAGTTTATTTAATATTGAAGGGTATTCTGCAGTATACAATGAAAGCAAATTTAACCAAAGTGACGGAGTTGTAGCTTATATTAACCCTACAGTGCATACTGTACCATAAATGACTCAAACCATTAACGAGACTATAAATATATATTTGTTTTGACCGATGATTATTTTAAGGTTTGTAACATATCTGGGACAGACCGATTTACAATTTGCCAATTGTGATTGGTTCGCGCGGTCTGATAGAATCTTGCAAAACGCCCATTATTTTCAGTTACTCGCAACTATCCAATACGCTGGGTTGTGTTGTGAAACCATTTAGTATTTAGCTGAATAAAATATATTTTAAACAGTTTTAAAATTTGTTTTATAATAAGGTATGTATATTCAAGGGGTTTTGTTATTATATTAATTAAAATAAAGTATTGAATATTAGTATTTTTTTAAAATTATGTTTGATTCATATTTGACACATCATGCACCAACATTGACAGTTTGTAAACAGTTTCTATGATATGAAAATATTTTTAAAATCATGTCAGAAAATATTTAAACGTGGTAAGCAATTAAATATTTGTAATTAAAAGCTGTAATTTTTCAGATGTCATCTTTTACGTTTTGTGATGATACCGGGCGCAAACGAGAAGTATCTACTGCTGAGGAAGTCATGGTAATTCTTGAAGAAATACCATCAGATAGTGAAATAGGGGGAAGCAGCTCAGATAAGGATGAAGATGTTCAATCGACTTCAATTAAAAGAACTACTGGAGGTAAATGTGTACCTGTCACATACAGTACTTTTGATGCTCTTCTTGGAGACGAGGAAATTATTAAAATAAATGTTGATGAGAATTTGATAGAAAATAACCAACAAATTGAAGAAGATGAGACAAATCTCAATCAACCTGTTACTTCCGTTAATTACAGAGATGATGTACGAAAAGTTGTATGGAAGAAAAAACAATTACCTTCAGTAAATACCCAATTTTTAGGACAGGAAAAATTACCACATGCCTGTAAAATGGAGTCGCCTTACCAGTTTTTCAAATATTTTATTACAGAGTCTATGATAAAAAATATTGTTGATGAAACAAATCTGTTCATTAGATTTTCGAATCCTAATCAGTTATTTACTGTCAGTTCTGTTGATATTCAGAAGTATCTTGGCATCTGTATATTTTCCTCAATTATTAACGTTTCGAATATAAGAATGCTCTGGAATAACATTACAGGAAATGAAACTGTTAGAGACATAATGCCTCTAAACAAATTCTAAAAAATAAGATGGTATATTCATTTTAATGATAATAAAAAACAGGTCTTGAATAAAAAGTCCCCAGAATTTGACAAGTTACATAAAATTCGTAACTTTTATAATTCTTTGCAAGAAAGATTCCTAACTGTTCCATGGAGGAATGTCTGTCAATTGATGAACAAATATGTGCCACAAAAACTCGACATCATCTAAAGCAATATATGCCTTTAACAGGCATCTAACGCTCGAGCTTAACAACTACATATCCAGCGGGGAGAGGTCCGAGGTACGGCGTGTTATATTTGGCTCTTTTCTTTAAAGAGAGAAGCGCCTTGAGAAGGGGAATAACTTGCAGAAGACGATTTAACGCTGCATATTCAGGTCCGGACTTGACGGAGTGGAATAACTAGAACGCAAATCTCATCTGATCTAATTCTAGTGTTGAATTGTTGCTTGTGGTAGTGACGATAGTAATATTACGAAGGGTTGTTTGTTACAGTTTTTCTTTGTGGCAGTTGACATATTGGTATTATTGTACTTATAATTATAATGGAAGAACAATCATATCGAAGAAAAAATAAAGCAAGGCTTAGACTGTGCACTAAAATAAAAATTCCGTGGAAAAAACAACTAGTTTTCCTAATAAAAAGGTAACTGGTAAATATTTATATAGAATTTTTGGCATAGTTAATATATATACATATGAACAAATCTGATAAAAAATTTAATAGTAAGCGAGTATAAAAGTTATAAAAAAAAATATTTAGAAGGTCCTAATGTCACTGAAGAGACTTGGAGTATTTTAGGTAAAAAATTGTAAATTTTGGACCACAAAAATTTTTATTACTTGACAAAAAAATTTTAAAAAATTCAGCATAGGGTATTTTGACCTGTAAAAGAAGAAAATGATCATAAAAAACGAATAGGTTTCATGTAGAAGGAGATATGGGGCCGAAAGTGCGTTTTCGAGTAATTTTGGGGCCTTACGAAAAAACTGAGGAGCCCTAGAAAAATGTTGAGGTAATTTTTGGCTTTTCCAGACCCAAATTACCCTATGAACATTTTTTCGGAATTTTTCGAGTTAAAATAAAGAAATTAGAATTCGCACGTGCTCAAAAAAAAGGCGCGAGAAATTGAAAATCTATCTTCTAAAGGAAAATCCGCACAAACTTTTAGATGCCATTTTCTTTCTTTTCATGGCATTCTAAGGTATTCCACGAGATGAAAAGTCACAATTAGTCGACCGTTTGAAAAATATTTTTTTTTTATAGAAGAAGACCTCTCCAGGACATGAGTGCAGATAAACCATTCCTGGGCCCATATTATTTAAAATATGACCAAAATATGTTGGAGAGCGGTTCAATTGAGTATAAAAGTTATAAAAAAAATATTTAGAAGCTCCTAATATCACCGAAGAGACTTGGAGTATTTTAGGAAAAAAAGTTGTAAATTTTGGACCACAAATTTTTTTATTACTTGACAAATTTTTTTTAAAAAATTCAACATAGGGTATTTTGATCTGGAAGCAGATAAACTAGAGGAATTAACCAGAGGCCAGCATGCCTCGGATTTATGGTATATTGAGAGAAGAAAGAGACTTACAGCATCGCTCTTTGGGGTTGTTTGCAAGAAAAGAACAACAACCAGCTGTAAATCACTTTTGGAGACAATATTTTATCCCAAAAGATTTTATTCGGCAGCTAGAAAGCAACTAGGAAAACTATAGATCCTTGCGGTCTTTTTGTTGATATCGAACAACCTTTTTTTGGCAGCAACCCCAGATAGTCTTATAGAAGAAGAGATCTAGTTAAAATAAAATGTCCTTATTCTGTAAGAGAAATGACCCCAGAACAAGGCATTCAAACGAAAAATATTACTTTTTGGCAAAACAACGACATTAATAAAAACCACAAATGGTTCTACCAAGTTCAAGGACAATAACAGATAACGAGAAGATCATATTGCATTTTTGGGGTTTGGACGCCACACGGTATGAAAAGAGAAACAATTCTAAGGGATTCAGAGTTTTGGAAAAGTAAGATGGAGCCTTTTCTACGATCTTTTTACTACGATTGTATGATTCCCGAAATAATTGATTCTCGAAAGGCTAGAAACATGCCCATAAAAGATCCTGAGTATATCTTAGAAACCATCAATAAAAAAAGGCGAAAAAAAAATAGGGACCATTGTGGTAGCATCTACTTTAAGTTTTAAGTGTTTACCTATTTTAGAAAACCTTTTACGTTAATGAATTTTAATTTGTGATATAATGAGTTGCTTTATTAATTTACCACTATATCTTGTTTTTTGTTTTAGGCTTTTTTGCTTGTAAAGTATGTTTTCTTTTATTTCTTTGTTTCTTTGCATTTTTGTAAATAATTTCAAAAATTATGTATATTTTAAACTATGCATACCACAACGTGTGATTTTTGCCTATATCAATAAAATGTAAGAGTTTTCGTTTTTTGTAATTTTTATAAACAATAGTAACAATAATGCAACATTTTAAAGTGAAAAATTAAACAAGTTTATGGGCCTATAAATTTCGCAGGGGTCAAATCTGTAAAAAAATCGGGTAAAATTAGCCCTAGTGTTCGAGAAAGTCTCGAACACATTGAATTTATTATTTACAATAAACACATTTTTTTTGTATCATCCTGTATATTTCTACTCGTAGTAAAGACCCAAAGTGGAACATCTCTAGTTTTTCCGCAATCTTTTAAAATACTAGAATAAGCCCCAATCAAGGGTAATAAAAAAATCCATTAGAACGGCAAATAGTCCGTTACAACTTCTTAAACTTAGGTAGTTGGTACTAATCCAAAACAATCTTAAAAGACTGTTTTTCCCGAAAAATATGCCTGGTGCTTCTGGAGGTTTAAGGATGAAGACAAAGTTAATAAAAAGGGTACAATAATGACAGACCAACGATATTTCGTGTATAAATAAAACGTTTTGTAAGCGGATAAAAATTACGTGGTAATTTTTTTTTCTTGGATTACAATATTCTTAAGGGATGATTCTAAGTTTATCTTAGAATTTTTTTTTTGTCTATGAAACAAAAAATTAATTGGGTCGTCATATTGACATTTTTAAAACTCGGGAAAAAAATACCTAAAAAAAATTATGGTCCGTATTCGAGAAATTTGACAAAATGTGCAAAATTCTAATTTTTATGAAAATTGTTGAACTAATAGTTGTTTGAGATATGGATCTCTATAATTTTTGTTTATACATGATTTTTTTAAAATGGACCGTAATGGAAAAGTACTAAATTTAAATTTTTCAGTATTTTCGTTTTCAATGAATATCTATAGAAAAATGTTTCGAGGTAGATGTATGTGGACAATGTATATATTTAGTTTATCCTCTAAACATTTATAGAGATGCTGCAATAGGTTGTACAAAATAACCGGAAAAAGCCTATAATAACTAGATAGGAAAGTCATGTGTTGGACACATCAGATATTTTTGTAAAAAAAAACAAATTACCCGCCTATTATACTGTCAATTTGAATTTTAAGAATTTTGTAAGTTGTCAATAAAAACGTCGAAAATATATATTGCACAGCATTTTAGATATTTCTCAGCAATTATTTTTCGTCAGTTGTGTTTTGTCAAAAATGGTGAGTCATCTTTTACGCTACTTTGTTTAGTTTATTACTCGTTATTTTCTCTATGTACCGAACTATAACTTTCTAGGTCAAACACGCGCAAGATTGGAGCAGAAGGGGCATCTAGGCCTGCAGCTGTTTACAGCAAGACTCAAAAGTCAAGGTGGCTTTTAAATTTAATATTTTTCGGACCGAATATTCTGTGCCTCTAAAATTAAGTGCATTCTTTATGAGTTATTGAAAAATACCGTCACTACAACGTGTAGTTAATGTTGAACAAGTTTATTTGGATCGCTTTACTTTACAAAATATCCTACAAAGAAACCGACTAAAGTTATAATCGAGTGTAGTCACAAAGGATACTAAGACAAGGCAAATAAAGATTATAATTCCTGTGCAAAATAAGCCAAAATAAAAATAACGATGAATTGGAAAAACTGGTTTTTAAAACTTTAAAATTTTATATATCTTAATAAAACAAAAAGATTAAAAGCTACTTTGAACTTGTCTTATCTACCATTCTAAAGACTCTCATCTCTACTATTAAATCCATTAAGGAATAAAATAAATACCAACCGTCATCTCTAACAGAAATTAAGTTATTCTTTTCTTATAAAACGATTTTCTTATGTAATAAAAACAACAAATAAAGAAATTAGAGTTGTCAGAAATGCTTGTTTTATCTCTTGAGTGTTTTTAAGCTCAAGAGAAATAGAAAGAAAACGTTTTATCTAAGTTAATTCGTTTTGTTGGATCACATCGGATAGAATCAACTTCCTAACGAATTAGGAATTACTATACAGTAAAAAGGAAATTAAAAATTTTTGCAGAGTATTACAGTGAAATTACATTTTTATAGTAGACTAAAATTTAGGGTTGTCGAATGACTTATGGAAACTTATGGAAAGCCGTAGCTTAGACATTGGTGCGTTGAACAGCTACAGAAAGTCCGTTTTATTGAAAGAAAGTACAGAGGCGTCATAAAAGAAGGCATGGGATTAAAATTTTGATATTTTAGTTTGAACATATGCTGTATGTAAGCGCGTATTTAACACAAATATATCAGAAAGATCGACACCAAACGTATGTCTAATTGCACGAATAGAAACAAATAAATCACCATGTACTCGACGCTAACTTAAAGTCAGATATCTAATATCAAAAGCACCAAACTCTAAATTTTCTGATTGAAGCTTTTTGTTTGGAATGTTTGTTTATTAAAATATCAGATTTTATTTTGTAACAATAACAGAAATAAGCCGTTAAAGCCATTCAGCAAAGTTATAAGTTTGTATCAGAAACAGCAATCTACAGATTTGACATAACAAAAGTAGCAAAGTCACTTTCAGCCAATAACAATGTAACGTGTCAAATTTATCGTTTCGTTTTTGAAAATATTTAAATCATATTTTCTTCATTGTTTCATTTTAACTCGTTAATTTTTATTTTAGTTGTCCCACCTCTACACCTATACTTTGCTCAGTTTTGACCTTCTTTGCAAATTTTATTGTATATTTCGTATGAAAATTAATATTTTTAGAAAAGTAAGACTCTATTGCGAATGAAGGGCTGTCTTTCTATTATAGTTATTGTATTTGATGCCCGGCTTGGTTATTATTTATTGTTTTTATAAGTTAATCTATCTGTATAGTAGGAATTAAGAATGTCACCTTGATTCATTCAGTTTTAATTCTCGCGCTAATTAATAGATCCGGTGTTCTTTTGGCAGGAATGCGACGCTGCCAGTTTTAATTTTAAAATTTCCGATTATTCTATATGTTTGTAGGGAGTATTTCGGCCTGATAGATTGCTTTAGCAACTACTAAACTTTTCCCCTTGTATGAGATTAGTTTATATTACACTATTTGTATGTTTTTCCCTTAATTACCCGATTATTTTTGTTTCTTTGCGATATTTCGCCATGGCTCCATCTACTGATGGATTCTGTAAATAAATTTTCCTGCGAATATGGCTAAACTGTGGTTTCCTGGTCACTTTTGTTCTGTCTTTTAAAGAAGCTGCCTCGTGTGTTTAATTGTAAGGGTGCTACTGGAATTTAGTGGTAATAGTGCTACCATCCCGAGAAGGGGGTTCAGTTTTCCGAGTACCAATTGTAGGAGAATCTCAAGTACTTTTGAGAGAGTTATTTGGTTGATAGAGATTTTCTGGACTACTTCGTTTGAAGAAGGATTTTTTTTTACATTGCACGTGGAGCTTTCTGATAGATATTTCACCCTTAATCAGGTATGTAACACTTCGTTTAGCTATGTTCATTTTTAAGCCGCTCATTGTTCTTTTCATAATATAGAGTATGAACGATAAAATTAATTTTGTTTTATTCCTGCAAAAAAAATAAGATAATTTCTTTTGTGGTTTAAATAATTGGAGACTCGTTTTGATAGTGATTTGCTTAAAACCTTGCATCTCAAAGTCCAATTAGTTACCAAGCTTTTTCTTTATTTTAGTGATATAATTAGGCCTTTAACCGCTAAATAATAAAAAAAAGGGTGATATCAACAAATTTGCCGCTGAAGCCATTTGAATAAAGAAACCCCTTGGCCAGGGTAAGTAACGTGTATTTTTTTTTATATTTATACAGTGGTTTTTTTAAATGTTTGGCATGAAATTTTAGTTTTTTTTTATGCGACATTAAAATTTTGTCGATTTTGCGATGTTGCCAGATTTAAAATATTTCTTTGTTTCTTGTGATTATTTTTAATGATCTATTTGATTAGCGAGAATGGTCTAGTTTTTCGCTGTAGACAAGGAACGCTTATTTTTTTTTTTAGTTATTAGTATATTTTTATTTTATTTATATATACGCTTACTTTAATCTGTTGAGTAAGTTTAAATATAATAAATATAAGAAAATAAATTATTTATTACAGGGTTAAAAAAAAATCTGCATTTCTTTTTTTTTAATTCATATTTAATGCAAGAAGTTCGTTTATTAAGCAGAAACTTTTGGTTTCTAATTCATATGTATATTTTAGGGTTTTATGGTTTACGAGTATTTTATGGTTCGTTTTATGGTTTAATACTGGTTTATTCCTGATCTATTCCTGGATTGTTCTTGAACTGAGATCACCATCCGTCATCGGTTCAGCGCATCCACTCCAGGGACGTCGTCTTCAAAGTAGGACACTACAGTAAACCTGATCCTGTCATAGCGACGCTGAGTTCTGGATCAGCCTCCACTTGATGCTGGTTTCGTTTTGGATGCACGCAAGTTATTTATTAACTTTTTTCTTTCTCTTATTAATATTTTTTTTATGTCATTGCTTGTACCGCTTTTTCGGCTATTGTTACGATTTCTGCTTATGGCTAGTTTTTAATGATACGTATTAACTTGTTAGCGGTCTCTAAGGTGCAAAATCATTAAACAAAAATTTTGCCTTTTAGGATCTAACGCACATGCGCCTGAGCTCAAGCGGTGTAGAATCGTTATTTTTTCTTTATTATCGGTTCCTTTTCTTTTCGCCTTAAGACTAGCGAGATAACCATTAGTTAGTTGTGGCTTTGTTACTATTGCATTATTGCTATTATTAAGTATAGTGTATAATAATCATACTTGCTTTACTTGCTATTTCTTAATTGCTACCGCTACTGTTAATATATTTTGGCTCAATTCACACATGAAATTTAGATGAATTTATAGGTTTGTAAATTCTTTTTTATTTAGGTTTGGTATTACGAATTTCAGTCGTTACCTTGGACTTAGTCCTAGATATATGTTCATTTTTTTTAAACATGTTTAATAGCTCTTAAATAAATAGCTGGTATTAAGTATAATAGTTTCATTTACGTACTCGAGTTGGTGTATTTTAAGTTATTGACCTTTTGGTAAGTTATGGTCGATAAGGACCTCTTAGATACTTGTGTAAATTTATCTGGCGCCTACATTAACATTCATATTATTTTTTGTGGACCACACCCGTCTCCACTGAAACTAAGCCGCGAGTATCCTGAAAAATGATCACATGTGACCGGGTATGCGTAATTTGCTTGTCTTTTCATTTTTCATTAATTTAGTAGTTTTAACCGATTTGGAAAAACCAAATTTGTAAGGGGTTTTCTCGCCTCAGAGAAAACGATTACTTACAAATGACGCCTGTTGACGGGACGGCTCTCGGGCGCCAGATTTGTTGTGTGGTTTACTCCACAAACTTTTGAAACGGCGTCGAAAGTACTCGGGCAGCACAGATGGAGATGAAAAATTCCAGGGGTCGTTGGTCACTCAGACACAGGTAATAAGTAACCACAAGTAACGGGCTTTAATCGTCACTTGTAGTGATAAAGAACTTCTCACTGCTGAAATAAAGGGGGAAGTAAATTAGGGATCAGTAACCTCAGTAACAGTCAAGGTAACGTTGACACATATATTGAATTTCAACTATTTACAATAAAAAAAAAATATTTCAACGCCCACCCCCGCTCGTATTTCCTGTAACCTTCCAAATCGGTTAAAACTACTAAATTAATGAAAAATGAAAAGACAAGCAAATTACGCATACCCGGTCACATGTGATCATTTTTCAGGATACTCGCGGCTTAGCTTCAGTGGAGACGGGTGTGGTCCACAAAAAATATTATGAATGTTAATGTAGGCGCCAGATAAATTTACACAAGTATCTAAGAGGTCCTTATCGACCATAACTTATCAAAAGGTCAATAACTTAAAATACACCAACTCGAGTACGTAAATGAAACTATTATACTTAATACCAGCTATTTATTTAAGAGCTATTAAACATGTATAAAAAAAAATGAACATATATCTAGGACTAAGTCCAAGGTAACGAATGAAGTCAATTTTCATTACTATATTTCGGCCTATTCCGGATATAAATTTCAATTTTTATTTTTTATTTTATTTTAACTTCATGGGTAGACCCTGTATACCAAATTTTGTTTCATTTAAATTCGCGTATTATACCTGAGTAACGAAAGCGCGCGCGCTTCGCGCACATCGAGTGGGGAGCTAGCCTGCTTGGGCATCGAGACTGGAATTCAGAATTCGGATTATAAAAATTCATTCAATTCACGTTACCGATTCGACTAGCTTCTGCTGTTTCTGCTCCGATATACGCCGCTGTAAAATCATCGCCGAGTCCGAATTTGTTTACGTTTTTTTTTTCCTGTCGTCGGTTTTTGAGCTAAACGTCCGAATACCAGTTTTATTTGACTAAATTATTCCGATTTCGATTTTATTTAATAGAAATAATAATTGACTTAAGATTTTCGTTTAAAATATTTTGATTTACCGATAAATTATTTACTTTTGATTTTACAAACATTGGAAATTAGTTTTGGTTATTAGGAAATAGAAACTTTGTTTCTATTTTAATAGTTAATTAATTTTATTACGACCGTGAATTGTGTTTCTATTTTACAGTAATAGTAAACCTAATTTCAAATTAAATTCCGTATACAGTTGATTAGTAATTTTCATTGCGACCGTGGATTTTGTTCCTAATTTTTTTTTAAGTAATAATAAATCTAAATTTAAATTAAATTCCGTACATAGTTAATTACTTAACTTTTACTACGACCGTAAATTTTGTTTCTATTTATTCACAATCTGGTTTAACTTTTTTTATTTATGTTTCTTTACTTGGGAATAGAATTAGTTCGAAAGTTGGAAAGTTGAAATAGTATCATTTTTCATGTCGAGTGGACTAGTTGTGGCGAGAAAGCTCACATGGGATTAGATACTATCCCGGTTTTAGATTTTATTTAGATTAACCCCTATCCGTGATTAACATATTAGTGTTTTTCTTATGTTTGAGAGGGCTGGTTTTGGCGAGTACACTCATCATAGGATAAATACTGACCCGGTTTGATATTTGGTTTTGTGTTTGAGTGGGCTGGTTCTGGCGAGTACACTCATCATAGGATTAAATAGTAACCCGGATTTTGATTATTTTCTTTTAGTTAGGTACCTCCGCGCCGTGATTAAAATGATAGTATCATTTTTATGTTGAGCGTGCTGGTTGTGGCGAGTGCACTCCTCATAGGATTGATACTATCCCGTTTTCTTATCATTTATCTATTCCCCATTTACTAAAACGAGGAGGTTTGTTTCAGTTTCAATACCGACTAGAGAGTTAACCAGATAACTTTTTCTACGACCGTGATTTTAATTTTTTTTTACGAAACAAAACATTTAACTTTAATCTTTATGCCGATTTAAGAGTTAACTAATTAACTTTTGCTACTACCGCTATTATTTGTTTTTGGTTTCGTTTTGGCTCAACCACCGATCCGACAAATTTATTAATTAGATACTATTGCCACCGAGCATCTTTCTTCTAATTTTAATTCTACCGTCTGATTGAGACCAATCATTACTGGCCGATCTGTTTGTTTTTATTTTGTTCAGGGTTTTAAGATTACGAGCGGGGGTGGGCGTTGAAATAATACTTAAATTTTTTTATTGTAAATAGTTATAAATTCAATATATGTGTCAACGTTACCTTGACTGTTACTGAGGTTACTGATCCCTAATTTACTTCCCCCTTTATTTCAGCAGTGAGAAATTCTTCATCACTACAAGTGACGATTAAAGCCCGTTACTTGTGGTTATTTATTACCTGTGTCTGAGTGACCAACGACCCCTGGAATTTTTCATCTCCATCTGTGCTGCCCAAGTACTTTCGACGTCGTTTCGAAAGTTTGTGGAGTAAACCACACATCAAATCTGGCGCCCGAGAGCCGTCCCGTCAACAGGCGTCATTTGTAAGTAATCGTTTTCTCTGAGGCGAGAAAACCCCTTACAAATTTGGTTTTTCCAAATCGGTTAAAACTACTAAATTAATGAAAAATGAAAAGACAAGCAAATTACGCAGCACAGATGGAGATGAAAAATTCCAGGGGTCGTTGGTCACTCAGACACAGGTAATAAGTAACCACAAGTAACGGGCTTTAATCGTTACTTGTGGTGATAAAGAATTTCTCACTGCTGAAATAAAGGGGGAAGTAAATTAGGGATCAGTAACCTCAGTAATAGCCAAGGTAACGTTGACACATATATTGAATTTTTAACTATTTACAATAAATAATTTGTAAGTATTATTTCAACGCCCACCCCCGCTCGTAATTTTAAAACCCTGAACAAAATAAAAACAAACAGATCGGCCAGTAATGATTAGTCTCAATCAGACGGTAGAATTAAAATTAGAAGAAAGATGCTCGGTGGCAATAGTATCTAATTAATAAATTTGTCGGATCGGTGGTTGAGCCAAAACGAAATCAAAAACAAATAATGGCGGTCGTAGCAAAAGTTAATTAGTTAACTCTTAAAGCGGCATAAAGATTAAAGTTAAATATTTTGTTTCGTAAAAAAAAATTAAAATCACGGTCGTAGAAAAAGTTATCTGGTTAACTCTCTAGTCGGTATTGAAACTGAAACAAACCTCCTTGTTTTAGTGAATGGGGAATAGATAAATGATAAAAAAAACGGGATAGTATCAATCCTATGAGGAGTGCACTCGCCACAACCAGCACGCTCAACATAAAAATGATACTATCATTTTAATCACGGCGCGGAGGTAACTAAAAGAAAATAATCAAAATCCGGGTTAGTATTTAATCCTATGATGAGTGTACTCGCCACAACCAGCACTCTCAAACATAAGAAAAACACTAATATGTTAATCACGGATAGGGGTTAATTTAAATAAAATCTAAAACCGGGATAGTATCTAATCCCATGTGAGCTTTCTCGCCACAACCAGTCCACTCGACATGAAAAATGATACTATTTCAACTTTCCAACTTTCGAACTAATTCTATTCCCAAGTAAAGAAACATAAATAAAAAAAAAGTTAAACCAGATTGTGAATAAATAGAAACAAAATTTACGATCGTGGTAAAAGTTAAATAATTAACTATGTACGGAATTTAATTTAAATTTAAATTTATTATTACTTAAAAAAAATAGGAACAAAATCCACGGTCGCAATGAAAATTAACTAATCAACTGTATACGGAATTTAATTTGAAGTTAGGTTTACTATTACTGTAAAATAGAAACACAATTCACGGTCGTAATAAAATTAATTAATTATTAAAATAGAAACAAAGTTTTTTTTTCCTAATAACCAAAAACTAATTTTTCAATGTTTCTAAATAAAATCAAAACTAAATAATTTATCTGTAAATCAAAATATTTTTAACGAAAATCTGAAATCAATTATTATTTCTCTTAAATAAAATCGAAAACAAAATAATTATTTCAAATGAAACCGGTATTCGAACGTTTTAACTCAAGAACCGTCGACAAAAAAAAAATGTAAACAAATTCGGTGTACCTAACTACGGTATCGGCGATAATTTTCAGCGGTGCATATCGGAGCAAAAGCAGCAGATGTTAGTCGAATCGGTAACGTGAATTGAATTAATTTTTCTACCGAATTCTGAATTCCAGTCTCTATGCCCAAGCAGGCTAGCTCCCCAATTGATGTGCGCGAAGCGCGCGCGCTTTCGTTACTCAGGTAAAATACGCGAATTTAAATGAAACAAAATTTTATATACAGGGTCTACCCATGAAGTTAAAATAAAATAAAAAAATAAAAATTGAAATTTATATCCGGAATAGGCCGAAATATAGTAATGAAAATTGACTTCATTACATCCCCCCCTCACTTCGGAAAGAAAAATAAAGGTGAACATCGTTTGCCTTTATTTTTCCTTTTATCCGCCTACCTAACTGTTACAAAAACTACTAAAATTTACAACTTCAAAAAAAAAAAATATAATCTTCCCAATCTTCTTTCTTCGGTTCCGGAGTCAAAACCATACCATTTCCATACCAGCAGACTCGGAACTACCATTGTCGGAAACATTGAAGGCCGACATTACGGCGTCGTGGACGTAGGTCTACCTGTACTCCAATCGATCGGTACCATCCAGACGGTACAGGGGTTGTGACGGTGGGTATTGGTTCGTGTCTAAGCTGACTCGACGGCTGGTTTCAGGTCTTTTATGTGCACGTGATTGAGTCTCTTTTCTGCAGCATCTTTGAGGTTGTAGACGACAAGAGATACAACTTTGACAACGGTGTACGGACCGGAGTATTTCGGAGCTAATTTGGCGGCCACATGATCTACGGCTGATGACAACGTATGTTCGCGCCTAATCACTAGATCACCAATAGTGCACCTCCAGTCTCGTCTACGCAGATTGTAGTAATGAGCCTGCGAGGTAAAAGCTCGGAACAGGTTGAGACGAGCTAGGTCAAAACACTCTTTGAGTTTTCCTAGTCTCTTGACAAAATTTTCGGGACTTTCCTCCTCAAGCGTTTCGGTTTCGGCGGATTGGTTACTGGTCTCAACTTCTTGTCGTAGGAATTTGGGGATGACTAACTCCCTCCCAAAATTTAAGAATGCTGGAGAAAAACCAATTGATTCGTGACGGGATGTGTTGATTGCAAACTTTAAATCAGATAAATGGAGATCCCAATCTTGATGATTGTCCTCACAAAATTGTGCTATCATGGTTTTTATGGTTCGGTTTGCTCGTTCTACGGGGTTTGCTTGCGGCGTGTAAGCAGGTGTACATCGGTGACGGATTCCTAACTCTTTTAGAACGGATTCAAAGAGTTTACTGGTGTACTGTGTACCATTATCGGTTATGACTTCTTTTGGACATCCAAAAGTGGTGACGATGTCGTCGTAAAATACGGTGCTCACGTTCTTTGCGGTGGCAGTGCGGATGGCTTTGCATTGTACCCATTTGGTAAATCTATCCATAAACATGACGATGTATGCATTACCCCTTTTACTCCGGGGTAGTGGTCCTACAAGATCTGTACTAACAACTTCCCATGGTTGTCGATTCGGTGACGGGTTCATTTTTCCAGGTGTCTGTTGTTGTGACGGTTTGTATTTTTGACATTGCAAACAACTTCGAACATACTTGGTAATGTCTTGGAACATTCCTGGCCAATAATATTGCCTCGCGATGCGGGTGATAGTTTTGGCGATTCCGGCATGGCCTGCGGTCGGCGCATCATGGTTCTCTTTCAAAACTCGGTCTCTTTGCGGCTTTGGTACACACAATTTCCATGGATCTGACAGTTCTGGTTCTTTGTAATCATTTATGTCCCAAAAGTGACGATATAGACGATTTTCTTTGATGCAAAAATCCGGATAATCCATAGGGTTTCTTTCAACCTCGGCTTTCTTAGATAAATACCATTTGCAGTTGGTATCTTCATCCACGGCGCACACATCTGGTGTGTCTGACATAGTTTGTATTTCTGGCAACGGATTTCTGGACAAAGCATCAGCGATACGGTTTAAAGCTCCTTTTCGATATTTAATTTCAAAATCGTACTGTTGCAAGAAGATGCTCCATCTTGCAAGACGGCCGGATGGACTCACAATTGAATGCAACCTGTTACGGGTTTTAATCTCCCTAAATCTATTTCAGTCTTACCCTAGTTTACACTACTCTAAACTATTCTAACCTATCCTATTTCCTAGCCTACCCTATTGTAAATTATTCTAAACTTAAACTACTCTAAACTAGGTTTTTCTATTCTAGACTATGCTAAACTATTCTAAACTAATCTAAATTATTCTAACTTATTCTAATGTCTATCCTACCCTATCCTAAATTAGTCTAATCTATCATACCTATTCCTATTACTATTCTACACTTAACTATTTACACTATTCTACTATAACCTATGCTAATCTCTTTAGTTACCTTACGATTTAAGAGTGTGCGGTATATAAATGTATACAAATCAATAAAATGGGTCCATTGAATAAATTCATAAAATATCCATTTTTATCAAACATATTTTGTAGTAAAATATAAAATAATGTTTTGTAATAGAGTATAATCTCACCTGGAGTGTATTCAATGATAATTAATACCTTAATAAATAATTTATAATGTAAGTAAATCTATTTCGCTACTTTGAACAATAACTATAGCTCATTTAATTACTAAAAAGCTTTATTTTTATTGTTATTGTTTACATGTCAATTTTAACTCCTTCAGATGTCAGATTCTTCTAAATTTATAAATAATGACCACAGTCTTACCAGAAATTATCCTATTACCCTTTTGTAGTCAGGGCCTTCTTGCTAAGACATTGACTTTTGTTGGCCATTTTGTGGAACTTCCTTCCTGGCCCAGTTTTTGCTTGGTTTCTGATCGTGGCATGTGCCAAGATTTTAACTAGGATTTTCTAGGATTTATTCTTGTGCAAAAACCAGAGATTCCTTTAGTCCGAATATTGTTAGTGATCTTTGTGATTCATACACCTAGTGGTGGATATATTATCGGCTAAAAGTGTGAATTTAATTATTAATCATCTAAAAGGTCACATACCATCAAGGGTGAGTTTTTCAAAATGAGTTATTATTTCACTTACCTATATTCCCAACAGCCTTCTGTATTCATAATAGTTACAATCGTCAATGTTTTTCAGACCTCCTTGGTTCGCCCCTTTCATTAGTGCGTTCCTTCCTTCGCTCGCTCCGATTTACAATTCTGAGTAACGATTTTATTAGAGGAATACTTCTAAGGACTGTGTACAAGTTCTCTCCACCTCTCCATATAGAATAGGGCTTCTTCACTGCACCGTTTGCGTGCTAGCTACAGAGTTCGGACCATTAGATAGCCCCACCGGATACGAAGTAATTTTCATAGCAGTCTACTACCTACCGATATCAAGAGGAAGCTGCCTAACTGGACATCGTGCTTAGTTGAGTTCACTTAATCACCACAAGTAAGACAGTTCCTTTTTCTAACCCTATATTTCGGAGGGCCCCCATCTACTCACGAGGTTAGGTTGTTTGAGACAGCCTACAACAAGCAGAGTTAAATACCTGACTAAATACTCCATTTCTTTTGTATTTGTATATGTATATATTTAAATTGTAATATCCACCTACCGGTTTAGTTACCTTTTGTAATACGAAGAGTACTCTACGTAACCGCACTTTTACCACCCACTTGGAGGGTTATATATTATAAGTGTATGTAAATTAAAGGTGAGAGTAGTTGTTGAAACGCCTTGTACATATTAATTTTCTTTTGTTCCTAATAATAGTAATAATAATCCACATTTCGTAATATTTGGTACGCATGGGAATTTTTTGGTTATAATTTTGACAACCGAGGTTATAAGAAAATAAAGGCCCGTTCACATTCCATCAATCAAATTCTTTTTCTTCTTTCTATTTACAGGAACCTACCCCCTGAGGATTACTAGTCAGCCTGATTAGGGAGTTCGGTAATTTTGAACCCCTTAATCAGGACAGGCTATCCGTAATAAACCATTTCAGTGATTGGTGGTCGGTGAGTACGGTAAAGTGGTATCCTTCTAGGTAAGCTCTCATCTTTTCAATACCCCAGACTATAGCGAGACATTCTTTTTCTGTAACTGAATAGTTCCTCTCGGCCGGACTTAGAGTTCTACTGGCATATGCGATGACATAGTCGATGCCATCCTTTTTCTGTGTCAGCGCTACTCCTAAACCATGATCAGAAGCATCAGTTTGTAACGTGAACGGTACGGTAAAATCGGGACAACTGAGTATCGGTGCTTCTGTTAAAATATTCTTGAGTTTACGGAAAGCGGTTTCTTGTTCTTCTTCCCAGCGCCACTTGTAGGTTTTTCGCAGTAATTTTGTGAGCGGTGCTACAACCTGCGAGAAGGACGGGACAAACCTGCGGTACCAGGATGTAACTCCCAAAAATCTCCTGAGTTCTCTAATATTTTTCGGTGCTTCGAATTTTACAATTGATTCAATTTTTTCGGGGTCGGTACTAATTCCATCTCCGGTGACTATATGGCCTAAATATTTCATACTCGGTAAGCAAAAATGACATTTTTCGAAGTTGATTTGAAGTTTAGCCCCTTTCAGGCGTCGGAAAACTTGTTTCAAGTTTGCTAGATGAGATTCGAAAGTCTCTCCTAGAATAATGATGTCATCTAGGTATGCAAAAGCATGCGGATTTATATCTGGTCCAATTATTTGATCGATCAGTCGTTGAAAAGTAGCCGGGGCGGAATGAAGGCCGAATGGCATAACTCGGAACTGGAATAATCCTCGGCCTGGTACGGTAAAAGCAGTTATCGGCTTGCTGCTGGCGGAAAGTGGAACTTGCCAATATCCACTTTTCAAGTCTAAGCTGGTAATAAACTTAGCAGACCTCAGTTTATCCAAAATGGCATTCATGTACAGCAGTGGATATGCATCTTTCATGGTGACTTTATTCACCTTCCGGAAATCAATGCAAAATCGGTGCTTACCATCTTTTTTTCTAACAATCACCACTGGTGAACTCCAAGGACTTTTTGAGGGCTCTATTACTCTTTCGTCCAACATTTTGTCTACTTCTTCGTTAATGACCTCTTGCATTTTCGGATTTTGTGGTCGGTATCTTTGTTTGATCGGTTCTTTTTTAATTAGCCGTATCTCATGTTCTACGAGATCAGTCGGTCCACGAATGTCGTAAAAGGCAGGTAGTTCTGCTTGCAGGAATTCATCCAACATATCGGATTGTTCTGGAGTCAGTGACCGATCAGTAAGGGGCGTGATAGTCTGTATCGGACAGTCTATTCCACGGATCTGGACTTCCTTTCTGGGTTCATGGTAGGTTTCAGTAAATTTGGTGCCTTCGGTTTTGTCTGTAATTTCCTGGGGCAATCCTGACTGAAAATCGACTGACTTTCTATTTGTCGTTGGGGTTACGGCCCGAATCGGAGTATAACGTGGAGTGGAACTCTTTGTCTGCCAAATTTGTATGCTGTCCTCTTTTATTATTATGGACTCTTTGTCCAGTGTCTTTGGAATCTCGGTTTGACTACTAGTTGGCGGATAGAAAACGTAGGGTTCATATTCGGCGTGAACTAAGGCTTGTACTACTCGGGAGTGGTTTTCGGTCATCGACGTTGTGTTGGCGGATTTTAATGTAGTAAGTTCTATCGGTTCGATTACCCCAATGGGGTAACAGACTACGGCTTCCTCAATAGGTGGCATCGGCATCTCACCTATCGAAATTTGTCCAGTTCCCAGTTCCAGACGAAACTTGTGCTTGGCTAGGATGTCCATCCCCAGCACTATATCAGCACTCAAGTTTGGAAAGTGGACCAGTTCCTCGGAAATTTTCTGGCGGCCAAGTTGCATCGGTACGTGGTAAACATCCTGGACGCGAATCAGGTTTCCATTAGCTAATCTGGCAGAAGAAGATACTGCTTTGGATTTATGCCCTCTTTGGGAAAGATGTTTCGCTAGTCGGTTTCCAACGTAGGATTTCGAAGCTCCTGGTAAATAAGAGCAATCCAGTCCCTTCTGACGTCACACCGCACGAATCTCACGACCTTGCCTTAAAGTATTTGGAACCTTGTTCGCTACATAAATTTGGCAATGTTGTGTGTCATACGCTGAAGGCTAATCATATTGGGTAAGTCCGATTACAATTCAGGTATAATTCGTTGGTTATAGACGCCTACTGGGGGTTAGTGGCTTGTTAATATACGAATGTAGGAATACTATTTTTAAACCAAACAACTCAAATATTTTTTATTTATTGATAGTTATAGATGATATACAGGGTATCCCGAAATTAGACGGTCATATTTTAACAGCGTAATCTACATCCTAAAATAGTAGTAAAAGTTCATATATACATAGAACCGAAAACTTTTTTTTTTCCGAGATACAGGGTGTTAAAGGTGAAGTCCTGATACCACACTTTTGTAAATATTTTCTAAACGTTTAAAGATAATTAGGTAAAATTTTTTACAAATACTAACCTTTTTACGCTTCATTTATTGGACTAAACCCCAGTTATTGATCATATTCTTAGGTGGGTAAATTAGGGGGAGCTTAGGGTAAAATTGCCGTGTGTGTCTGTGTGTCTATATCCACCATAACTTATGAACTGATACACAGAAAAACACTAAATTTTAAACTTAAGTTTTTTTCGGCCTGACGTGAACTGATTAGATTTTGGACAAAGTCGGAACATCTGGGGGGGTACTTTATGGGAGGCCGTTTTTATATTTTATTGAATATATCTGTTATTTATGTTTGGAGAAGAAAATTATTCAAATAAAAGGTACTTCTAATATTATTATCTATAATTTTTGCTTTATGTCAAAATTTCCTGAAATGGTCCGTATTTGAGAAATTTGACAAAATGTGCAAAATTCTAAACTAAACTAAAAGTTGTTTGCGATATCAATCTATAATTTTTGTTCATACATGATTTTTCTAAAATGGACCGTAATGGAAAAATTGTAGGAAAATTGCTAAATTGAAATTTTTCAGTATTTTCGTTTTCAATGAATAACTATAAAAAAATGTTTCGAGGTAGATAGATGTATGTGGAAAATGTATATATTTAGTTTATCCTCTAAACATTTATAGAGGTACTGCAATAAGTTGTACAAAATAACCAGAAAAAGCCTATAATAACTAGATAGGAAAGTCATGTGTTGGACACATCAGATTTTTTGACTATAAAATTTGGAAAACCAATATTTTCTGTATAATAAAGCTACATTTGTTGCATCTCGCTAAGACGCGCCATTTTCAAGAGAAAAGCATGTTACCTTATTCAAAAGTGTAAACAATAATTAGTAGGTCTGTAGAATTAGAAATTTTATTTTTTTTTTAACTTTGAAAAACCGGTAATTAAAGAAATTTTAGAAAATATTTCATCTGGACTTCACTTGTAACACCCTGTATCTCGAAAACGAAACGTTTTCGGACCTATATTTATATAAAATTTTACTCCTATTTTTAACAGACTTCATAAAAGAAGAAGGGAGGTTCTCAATTCGTCGCAATATTTTTTGTTATTTTTTTATGTATGTTCAGCGATAATTCTTTAACACGGTGTCCGATTTTAATGATTCTTTTTTTGTTAGTAAGGGGGTACTTCAGTGGTGGTTCCATATAAATTTGGTTAAAATCTAATAATTGGACCCATGAGAAAATCCTCAAACTCTTCATTTTTTATGTATGTTTAGCGATAATGCTTTACCACCTTGTCCGATTTATATGATTATTTTTTTGTTAGTAAGGGGGTACCTCAGGGTTGATCCTATATAAATTTGGTTAAGATGTGGTGATGGCATCTGCACGTTTTTGAATTAGGTTTTTTTTAATTTTTAATTTATAATACTTGTAGGATATAGATTACGCTGTTAAAATATGACCGTCTAATTTCGGGACACCCTGTATATTGGAAATTCAAAATAATAGTTATGACGTAGCGGTGTTTTTCTAATTGTAATCGGACCCTAGGTATATGGATACGGAAAGTGATGAATTGGAGGTAAATTGTATTTATTGTATTAAAGGAACAACAAATATAAGTACAATTAAATAAGTATATTAATATAACAATTTTTTAAAGTCTGTATTAAAAATTTTTTTTTTCACATAGATTATTAAATTAACAATACTGTTGAATCAAAATTTTGTGACGCGACAATTATGATGCTCTGCATCTCATGAATTAAAGCTAATTCTCTTTCAATCGTAAGGTGATTATACCCCTTATAATTTTCGGACAAAAATATCTCAAAATATTTAAATTTTGGCAAAATAAATTAGGCAATAATATCTATAATATGCTTATATTTTAATGTCTTAATTCCTTCCCGTTTCCCAAAAAACTAAAAGAGCTTTAATTTTGAAATATCATAATGAAAATAAATGAATTCCTCGACAGCACTATTCTTAATATAATCCCCAAATTTAAGCTTCTAATGTCTTGTTAATGATTTCTTAAAATTCGCCAAAATTAGTGGCTAAAACGCTTCGTTAAGTGCTATCTTCTGGTGTAAACTGGTGTAAATTATTGCAAGAAACGAATAATGACAGTGTACGATGCGATAGTTACAAGCCCGTTACACTGTTTTACACTCAATTTATTAAAAAATAATAATAATAAATTAGGGTGTTATTTTTTTTCTCTGAAGCTATTGGTTTTGGGAAAAAAATTCAAGAATAAAAAAAATTAAATAAAACAAGGATTTCATAAAAGTTCATCTCGAAAAAAAGTTTTAATATGAAATAAAGTAAGTGTTGCTAATTTCACCCCCCTATAATGTAACAGAAATATTGAAAAAATACCCGTGGTTAGTCCTTTGCGATTACAGAATTTCAAGTCTAGCTTTACTGAAATTAAAAAAAAAAAATTAAAACTAAATTTTAGTCACCACCTTTTAAGGGTGATATCTCGAAAAGGGGTGGGCTGAGGACATTTTGTTATAAGAAAGACCCATCTTAATTTCATACGAGCAATCAGTTCCTGAATTTTGTCGCATGTATTTAGAAACACCCTGTATATTACACATTTTTTTAAGCGTGCAAAATTCTTGACAATCTTTTTTCCCTTATTGGCACATGTCGTATTTTTCTAGGATTTACTAACTCTGGCAGCAAACAAATAAAATAGAAATTTGTCAGCTGTGCATTTTTGCCTTCCAGAATTTTTCATTTTATAAATTAACTAAAAACTAAATTAAACAAAAACCTAACAACGCCTCAACAACAAACTAAGACGATCGCAATAATTTCGCACCTCTTCAAAAACAACTACCTATTTTTGGATACAGGAATTAACAAATTTAACTAAACAGCATCTACCCTTTTAACCACGGGCTTCATAGACTAGCAGCGTTGCCATATTCACTGGTATCATTGTTTTAATAGAATTAGTATCGGAATGAAAACTATGTTAATCTTCGGTCCTGTTTAAAATTGGTAATCTTTTTGAAAAAAGTTATTTAGAAAATAGTTAAGATATTTGTTATAGAATGCCGGTAAAGAGCCAAAAAATTAAATTTGTTGTTTTTCTTTAAAAATATAAGTTTTTCGCGGTTTAGCGAAATTCTTGATTCATTTTTACAACGATTGGCCTGAACCATTTTTTTTATAATTTTTTTTAACTGCCTCAAATGTAAAATTGATTTTTGGCGGAGGAGCGCCCGTCATGTTTGCTCTTAAACTAGTATGGTAGTTGTAGTCTGTTTGTAACAACACGTGCACAGTTAATTACTGTTTTTTAGTATATAATAACAAAATAATAATAATTGTTAGGTGAAAATTCATAAAATGGAGGTATCTTGTCCTCCTGTAGATAAAAAAACACGCAAGAAAGTGTGTTAGAAATGCCAAAAATTACGAAATGCGAAATGATTGAGATAAGTAACATTTTTTCCAGAACCGCAATTAGTAATTCTATATTGACAATAAGAAACACATAAATTCCTACATTAAGTACATTTAAATGCAAAGATATGTCGTTTGTAGGGAAAATTGGAATTTCACTATATCGTAACTTATTGTTTTTAAAAGTATTTTTTCTCATTTCCCAATAACCAAAGAAGTAAAAGAATAAAAATAGGTCCATTTTTTACGAGCTTTTCAATAACCTATAAACGACATACCTTTGCATTTAAAAAAAAAAGTTGGGTAAGGTTGCAGCTAAGGAGGTAAAGAAAATAATTTAATTTTATTAGCCAAATAATTTCAATGTAAAATCAATTCACGAGTTTCAGTGTTTTTTTTTAAGTTACTGATTAAACAGTAATTAATTTTATTCCAGACTTTCGCGCAACTCTGAATATATATCTATTTATTTATTTATTCATATACAGTATTGGCTACTCAAAACCCTCTAATACGGTTTGTTAGTGTCGAAATAAAAACTACGGAGCCTTCACATTAGTTCGAGAAGAAAACGAATAATATCAATGTTGCCAACGGTCTGGCTGCGTTGGGATTGCGGATGTCTGTCGTTGTGTGCCTATTCTTAATTCAAATCATACAGCACAGAGTGCAGACAGATAGCACAATACACAAATACGGTCAACGGTGCATACTCGAGAGTTACCTCTACGCAGCCAGGTGGCCGTTTACTGGCAACGTTGTTAATTTAGTTTCTTGCTTGCACTAATAAAATAATTTTGTGGTCAACTTTAAGGGATACATTCATAGGCGCCGACATACGAGGGAAAGTGCCCTGGACTTCCGATTTTGGATTTTTCGCTATGGCTTTTGTCTATAGCCTTCGGCATTTTGAACTTGCCTATAAGACTTGCCCTTCAGCAATTTTTTGGTCGTCGTCCATGGACACATTGTTTATTGATAATTAGAAAAACATTTGTTTTTAGTTTCTGTTAATTAGTATTAATTAATGAGCAGAACAGGTGGGATTCCGTTTCACGATTCGACTCGAATTTGATATCAAACTCGATGAAAGCAATTCCGTTTAACGAGTAGTCGATTCGATATCAAATCGTTAAAGTTGGATTAGTCTGACATTAGGTATGACCTGTCAATGAGGTTAAATAATAAGCCTGTAGCTTAAAATTTTAGGGAAGAAAGGAATTTAGTTTTCAGGGCATACCTATGTCTCTGGCAATGCCTTTTCTGAATAACCTATCGTGCAACAGAGGTCTTTTATATCCTTGGAATATCAATAAAAGGATTAGTTATTATACAAAACGATACAAAATATAAACATTTATAGTTTCTCTTTATTCAGCTGAAAAAGTTATCCACGACGATTTTCTGGAAGTTCAAAACGATCGTTTCTTTTTTGTAACTCATCCTTTCTTTAGTCTAATAATAATAAATAATAATATTTTTATAATTTAACCCATTATGAGTGATCCCTGCAGAGTTGTTTGTACCCATTGAGGGATGACTATTATTATTTTCCATGGCTCTCCGAGGCAACTTACGGATGTCATTTAAATTATAGATGAGGATGCCCCGGAAAAACCCCACACATAAGCATAAAAACAATAAATAATTACCATTTAATTTTTGTTGTTCGACGTTAACAGTCGTGACATTCTGTTTTGTGTCGAGTAACTCGACACATAATTCGATCGAATTATGTGTCGAGTTACTCGACACAAAACAGAATGTCACGACTGTTAACGTCGAACAACAAAAATTAAATGGTAATTATTTATTGTTTTTATGCTTATGTGTGCGATTCTATAACTCGATCTGTTTTGACTTCGGAAATCTTCGGAAATTCGACAAAATAATGAAGCATTCAAACTATTCTGACTTTTAAACGTCAAACAACAAAACTTGAATTGTATTTCTTTAGTCTTGACGTGAATTATTTATTAGGTTTTATTCTTATAGGTGGGGTTCTTCCGTAGTGTTCTCATTTATATTTGAATGACATCTGTAAGTTGCCGCGGAGCGCCATGGAAAATAATAATGGTCATCCCTCCTTGACAAAAATTAAATTGTATTGTATTTGGTTTAGCCTGTTTAACCATAAGATTAATAATTTATTTTTTTATGAGGATGCTTGGGATTTTTTCTGGGTATCCCCATCTATAAATTAGATGACACCATCTGTAAGTTCCATTGGAGCGCCATGGCAAATAATAATACGGTTGTCCCTCCCCGATACCAGCTATATGCTTTCAGAGTTGCAGGGATCACTAGTAATGGGGTAAATTGTAAAAATATTATTATTTAATATTATTGTGCTTTGTGCTAAAGAAAGAATGACCTAAGGGAAAGAAGCGATCCTTTCGAACTCTCTGAAAATCGCTGAGGATAGCTTTTTTGGCTTAATAAAGATTACCTTTCTTTATTAGTTTATATTTTATAGCGTTTTATGTAATTAATAAATCCTCTTTTTGATGTTTCAAGTAGTATACAGAGTCTCTAGTATTTCATAGGGACAGTGTTAATATTTCTTAAACGCTAACAGATAGAAGGTTGGTTAAAGTAGAGAAAAATTACGCAGTTTGTGCTCATTAAAATGGTGCCAAGAAACCTTTGATATCTAGAGGGAGATTTAAAATATCGGACAAAAAATTAAAACTTTAATTTCTTTAAATTCATTCATTCGTTTTTTGTCAGATATTTTAAATTTCTTTGTAGATATCAAATGTTTTCTGGCACCATTTTAATAAGCACAAAACTGCGCAACTTTTGTCAAATTCAACCATTTTTCTATTTCTCACGAGCTAGTAGGTACCTATCTAATTGGGGGGTTGCACAATGGGCCTAGTGAGGCCTAAGTGCCATGAATTAACCCACTCTTCACACGTTACAGATACAGATACTGTCCCTATGAAATAGTATCCCAGACAACACACCAAATCTTAGAGATATCCACAGAATATCTTTTGTGGATATCCAATATATCCACAGGATATCAGAAATATTCCGTGGATCTAATATGGATATCCAAATGTCCGTCTATATCCAGAATATAGAAGATATCATATGGATATCCAGCAAAATATCTAATGAGTATCTTCCAGACAATACAAGAAATCCCAGAGATATCCACAGAATATATTCTGTGGATATCCAATATAGATATCCAACCAAATGTCCGTCTATATCTCAGGATACAGAAGAATTCGGATATTCAGCAAAATATTTTATAGGTATCTTTGGTAGAGGTTCATAAGTAACCAATGATTATTAAATAAAGTCGAAAGAAAATAGCAGAAGCAGAGATAAAAAATATTTTCAACACTCAAAATATTTTCAACTGATTTTGCCCACTAAGAAAAAAGTTATCCTTATTAGGACTCTTCAACAATAAATGGAAATTCTCGACTCCAGTCTCTAATGGAGTCTGATTGTGAAACAAATTTCAATCAAACTCAATTACGGCGGGTTGAGCATGAGTAGATGCGAAAGTAATATCGCCATCTATACTTGGTAGGCAAAATCAAAAATTACATCTAGTAGATATCCACGATGGTTTGCGTTCGCACCTAGACTTTGATAAATTTAGTGGATGTCCATGGGATATTGAATACACCTTAAAAAAAAATTATTTTTAATATCTGAATGGTACTATTAGCCACAATGGCGAGCACAATGGCGTAATTTTTTAATAATTTGCTATATAATTACTATTATTTATGGACATTTGCATGTCTATAAATTACAGTTCATGGATATAAAATAGATATCCACACCATGGACTGGACATTCAATAGATATTGGGATGTTCAGTAGATATCCAAAGGATTTGGTGTGCTGTGCTGGGATAATGACCCCTATATACCTAATAGAGAAAATAAGGCCCTTAATGCAGGAGAGGTTATTTAGGAAAGGCACATTGCTGCAGGAAAGGTTCATACCTAATGTCAAAAAAATTCAACTTTAATGATTTAATATCGAATAGACTACTCTAGAGCTATCGAGTTATTTTATCGAGTTTATTGTCGAATTTCGTTGAACGGAATTGCAATTATGGAGTTTGATATCAAATCCGAGCCGAAGATTTCCGAAGTCAAAACAGATAGAATTGCTTTTTATAATTCGATTGAATTATGAATCGTATCGAGATTGAGTTACTCGACACAAATCGGAATCCCACCCCTGTGTTTGTATTTAATACAGTCCTGGATGTTTTTATACCCCAGTTTACTATCATAAACTGATTTTACTTGTTTCACTTGGGTAGACTGTATATACTTGTAATAATTAAAATGTATCGTGTAATTATCAATAACCATATTCAAATAACTTGTTAAAACACGAAAAAGAACTACAAAGGTACAATACGAGAACCTCCGAGCAATTACTACTAAAGGGAGTCTTCCCCCCTTCCCCGCGCTAAATTTTGTTAGCAACATCTACTCCCCCCGAGGGGGAAAATACCTCTTCTGTAATTGGCTTATTTAATCAGCGTTGCCAAGTTTGACAGCGCCAGAAGTGTTCTGTGGGCGTCAGTTCTGACACTTTCTGATACATGTCAATTTCTTATTTGTATTTTACGAAAAATATTATTATTTATAACGATGTAAGGGTGGTAAGTGTGTATTTAAGATTTATTATCTCTAATAATATGATGAAAACATGCTTTATGTGTAAAAGGCCTGTTGAAAATGCTTCTTCAAGATAATATCATAAGTAAGTACAGACACAACCTAATTATCAGAGGCTGTGCATTAGGCAATCACCTTTAATTTGCAATTAAACTTTCTTATTTTCTTATCGAAAAATTAAAATTAAGAGCAAGTACAATCCAGCTCAGTTCGTCTTCATCCGTCTCATAATGATTATAGTAAAGGTTAATTACTTATTATTATTTTAATATCACATCTTTGTAAAGTTTATTGTTATTTTTTTGAGGTTTGCTTTTCTTGATATGAGAAAGAAATACATGGTTCCAAAAGATAGGTATTCAACAATTGACCACCTGAATAACTTTTTATGCTAATGAACATTTTTATTACAGACCTTAGGAGAGGAAAATATTAAAGAAAAATGCAATTTTGACGAAAGAAGTATAATAATCAATCCTGTCTACTTCTACACTATATTCATCTGCTACTAAAATACTAAAACAGTAAGTAAGTAGAGAAACTTAAGTTTCTTTCAAAAATAATGTTTAAGGAAAAAGGCATAGCTATTTTTTTGTTGACACTTTTTTTAACTAATCTAAAAGACTAATTTTGTGTATTGTTTAAATGTTCATTTTTTGTACTTAATTTGTTTTAGGTTTAAACAAAATGAATTTCTAAGATATGCATGGAATATCCCAAAAGAGCTAAGGAAGGTTTTAAAATTCTTAAGAAAAGTATTCAGAGCCAAAAACATAAAATAGTCCTCCTGTCCAAAATATAAATAGGTATAAATATTTAGATATTATGAGTGATTTTTTATTCTATAAATAGAACATAATTTGCTTCTAAATCACTACCTAATGAACTATATTATATAGTACAAAACTAAACAAGAATATCACATTATTCATGTATTTTTTTTAATTTCCTTAAAAAACGTCCCAAAAAAATGTGAATATTTATTATTGGAGTTAACATCGTTATGCTAAAACAATACTAGAACAACTTAAATAATGTGGATTTTGACTATTTTGAGTTATGCAGATCATTATGATCTAAAAAATTTTTTGTCTGGTGCTATAGTCAGGTATAAAAACAATCATTTATTTAAACACAGTTGCAATATACATTTTATTTAGTTTTTAAGTTAAAACCTATTAGGACATCCTAAAATTACTTTTTTCGTTTGATGTGAGATTAATTATTCTACATTTTTGTTGGTGAAATAGGATATATTAAAATGTCTTACTATTTTTTCTGATTATCTAAAAAGTTAGAACAATATACAAAGACTGTTACAAAAAAGAGATATACCTTTACTTAAACACACAATTAGTCAGTTCAATTGTACGATAATTTAAAGCAGAAATCCAGAAAACTTTGAAAATGTGTTTAAATGTGTTTTTACTATAACAAGGACATAATTATTAAAAAAACTTGGCACATTAACATTGATGATAGGTTTTTATAATATATATTATAAAAATCACAACGAACTACACAAAATGACATTATTAATAATTTAGCAATAAAAAGTTAAGTACAATGATGACATTAAAAGTTGAGTTTCTCGAAATACCTTTTTTAAATTGTCTCAGTAACTACCTAGTATTTTTCTAGCACAATGATATTATATGAATGTACATTGTGTGATATCTTATATTTTAGGAATAAAATTATATATTTTTTTGCAGGTTTCTGTTAACAACGATTCCAAGAACTTTTGAAAATATTATTAAAACGGCATTTGCAGATATAATTCTCAATTAAGAGCTTTTGATCTAACATTAAATTTTTATTCTCCATAAGGTTATAGCTTCCTAAGAAGAAAGTTTAACAAGACTTACCAGACTCAAAATATCAAAATTTTACCAACCAATTGAAGGTTCTACTGGTTTCCATAGGAAAATTCTCCTCAAAACTACTAAAAGAAAAGTGGCAGAGACAACCGAAGAAGGCAAAAAAGTCTTTTGCAAAACAAAAACTAGAAATTTGTTTAAGAATCTAATTATTGTTTGAAGTTTTACCATCAATAATTTTTGATAACGGTTTAAGATTATGAAGTTCTATTATGAATTTTACTCTTTGATAACCTGTTTAAATTTTTATTAGGACCAAAATAAATTATAATTTTTATTTTAACTACAAAAACCCTCATAATATTAAAAATGGGAAAAACGTTAGATTAGTTACGTTCACGAATAAACTCTTTAAACATTTATCTACCTAAAATGTGTTACTTTTAGAAGGTATGTTATTAACTTTCTATTTGTACTTGTATTAATTTATTTCATTTTATTATCTGTTGTATTTTCAAATTGATTTTGATATTAATCTTATCTATTTATATATTTTTTATACTCACATATATGTTTTTTTCATTGAAACAAACGTTTATTAGCTTATTAAATATAATGCATTCATGTTGTTTTATTATATGCTTGTATGAATGATTACTTTTATTTGCTTTTAAAAATGAATTTCGAAGATAAAGCCGAAACGGTAAGTGAGAATAAAAATTAGACGAAAGTGACGATATTTACTGGTGCTTTCATCTACACGATCCTTTTTCTAGCCATCTACACCTGAGCCAGCAAGATTCGTCTTCCCTCCATCCTTACATTCTCCAGATTTACAGAGAAAACGCCGTCCTCTTTAACATATCCAAACCTTCTTTGATGGGGACTATACCACTACATTATCAGCTTTATTTGTTATCCCGAGCAATTTTAATGCATTCGTAATTGCTCATTCTCACCTCTTCTCTTGTAGATTCCGTACTCAGTTTTCTTATTTTTAGTTACGTTTGCACTGCTCTTTTATTTTCACAGCTTTAATTCTATAATGCTGTAACACTACAATATGGATCCATTTATGTGGTTTATACTATTTAATGTTATTCGTAAGTGACCAACCTATTATAATAATTAAAGATTATTGTATTACAGGCCTGAAGATGTTCCTGTAAGGCCGAAACTAGTCGCTGCTGTATTTATAATTAAATTGATTTTAAGGTTTTATTCTTCAATTGAAAAAATTAGACCTTTACAGTGATTTTGTTACTTTTCCTGCATTAGACACACATAAGACAGTATTCATTTTAAAAATAGTAAAATTAGCAAAATTTTTAGTTTTTTTACAATTAAAACGTTTGGACAATGTGTGTTTTTATAGATAAATGATACGCCACTGAACAAGAAGGATGTTTACCTTCCCCCTTGTGCCCGCTTCCTCACTTCCTCTACAGATGTTGCTAACACAACAATCGCCTACAAACTCGTTTTCACGCTCCCTCTATTAGTAATTGCTCGGAGACGAGAACAAATATAAAAAAGGTTATGTCTATTCTTTTATCTGACAGAATTCTTCTTCTTTTTTCTACGATCGTCTGATTCTTGCCTACTGTCTTCTTTTTTTATCAACTGTTCACTGCGCCATAGATAATTTAAGTTAGAGACTGGCAACACTTTGCTTAGCGGCGCGCACAATATGGTCTGCACATAGGACGGCATTACGCACTCGCACAAAAGATTTTGAATTGTTTTTATTATTATTATTTAGAAGTGGGTGTTAACATGCCCCCGCCTTAAAATCTAAAGGCATTTTAACCGGAAATACACAATGTCTGTTAAAACTGCGTTTAATTGTGCCACTAGATGTTTTAATGGAAGCAACACGTGCAATGTCATCTGATCCCTTGTGTAAAGCCTCAATTCGACCTAACCGCCAATCGCTTGAAGAGGAATGATCGTCTTTAATAAACACTAAATCACCCACAGTTAATTGTCCTTTGTTGGTTTGTCATTGATTGCGATATTGAAGTTCAGAAAGATAACTGTTCTTCCATCGTTGCCAGAAATGCTGAGTTACACGCTGAACTAGTTGGAATCTGCTTAGTCGATAGACTGGAATATCAACCACATCCTTGTCTGGGACTGCTGCCATCGGACGGCCAATCAGAAATTGAAATGGCGTGAGTGGGGTTAAGTCGGAAGGATCGGAAGTGAGAGGGCACAATGGTCTGGAATTAAGCACAGCCTCAATTTGTGCCAATGCAGTGGCGAACTCTTCAAACGTAAAATGAACATTTTCTGAAACCCGTCTTAAATGGTATTTTACACTTTTAACTCCCGCCTCCCATAAACCATTAAAATGTGGGAAGTATGGCGGAATGAAAGACCATTCTCTTTTCTCTGAAACCACTGAAGTGCAAATCTGGTCCCCACTTTCTTTTAAAAACTTGCCTAACTCTCGTTTTGCTCCGATAAAGTTGGAGCCATTATCGGAAAATAACTTGGCAGGTTTATCTCGTCTTGCGGAAAATCGTCGAAGTGCCATTAGGAAAGAGTCGGTGGAAAGACTAGATATTAATTCTAAATGTAAGGCTTTCGTTGCAAAACAAATAAATAAGCCCACCCAACACTTGACCAGCTTGGCACCGCGACACCTTCGATCCCTTACTAAAAAAGGGCCAGAATAATCCAAACCTGTAATGGAAAAACTACTAGTAGGGGTAGTGCGCTCTTTTGGTAAATCTTCCATTTTAGGCTTTACTAAATTAGGGTTGAATCTTGCGCACTTTACACATTTCTTAACTGTACTACGAGCAAGATTTCGTCCTCCAATAGGCCAATACTGGTACCTAATAGTTGAGAGTAGAAACTGTGGCTCACAATCTAAAGAAACCTTATGTTCATATACGAAAAGTAACTGATTGAATTTATGCTTTGAATTTAACAAAATCGGATGCTTCTGTCCTAGCGGTAAATCTGAATGTTAATGTATTCCGCCCACGCGTGATGTATTATAGGAATCTAAAAACGCACTTAACCAATATAACTTACTTTTCTTTTCGATTGATAGATTTTTACTCAAAATGTCAATTTCCTCGTGAAACGACTTTTTTTTACTTAACTGCATTTTAGCTAGATCTAATTCAGGTAAAGTTAGATAACTAGGAAATAATTTATTTTCATTTTTGCATTTGGAACAAAATCTTAAAATAAAAGCCATAACTCTAACCATTCTTGAAAAGTGTGAAAAGCGTTCAAAGGGAAACCAAGCATTTGAATTTTTATTGGAAAACATTAAAGTTGAAACTGGTGGTTTTAATTCTGGCAAACTTTCTATATTGCTACAATTTATTTCTGGCCATTGTGAACTACTTAATTGCAATCATTCAGGGCCATAGAACCAAGACTTAGACTTAATTAACTGGCTAGGGAATAACCCCCTAGAAGCATGGTCAGCCGGGTTATATTGGGTTGGAACGTATCTCCATTCCGTTTCGTTGGTTAAGCTTTGAATTTACGATACCCTATTTCCCACGAAAATTTTTAACAAACAAGGACTAGTTCGAATCCAAGCTAGAGTAATTGTCGAATCAAGCCAAAAGACACGACGTTCAAATTTGATATCTAGGGATTTGTCAACTTTATTAACAAGACGCGATAGTAATAATGCAGCACATAAGTCTAATTTAGATATAGTGCATAAAGACTTGACTGGGGCGACCTTGCTTTTAGCGCACAAAAGTTGAACGTTTACACTCCTCAAATAGATACATGCTCCGTACGCTGACTGAGATGCATCACAAAAACCATGTAGTTCTATTTTATTAAAATCCTTGAAAATTACATGCCTCGGAACTGAAAAATTGTTCATAAGAGGAAGTTCGTTTTTTAGTTTCATCCAAATACTTAAAAGATGAACTGGTAACTGCGCATCCCATAAAATCTTCTCTATCCACAATTTTTGCATCAATATTTTTGCTAAAATAGTAGTAGCAGAAACACCCTTGCAATAATACACAAAACAATGCGTTTTGTGTAAAAAGTCGAATCTGACAAATTTATATTGTAGATTAAGGAATCTGATATTGAGCACCAGGTTATACCTAAAGTTTTAGGTACTTTATCTGAAGCAAATTCTAAAATTTTATCACTTAAATAAGAATCTGTAATAGTTTTTAGAACTCTTTCATCATTAGAACGCCATTTTCTAAGGTCAACACAGCCGGTATGGAAAATTTGAGAAATCTTTTGACATGTTACTTGTGCTTGCTCAATACTAGCAGCTCCTGACAACAGATCATCAACATACATATCTCGTTTAATAACTCGGGCTATTTCAGGATCAAAGCACTCATTTGCTAATTCAAAAAAGCACCTTATTGCCAAAAAACTACTAGCAGTCTGCCCATATGTAACCGTGTTGAGAACATATTGCTTTAAATTCTCATTTGCATTTTCTCGCCAAAATATTTTTTGTAATTGTCGCTGCTCTGGCGCAATAAGCACTGCTCTATACATTTTGGCAATATCAGAAGAAAATACATAAGCGTGACAACGAAATCGTAAGAGAATACCTAGTAAGTCATCTTGTAAAACTGGCCCGGTATGCTGAATATTATTAAGGGATAAACCATTGCTGGTTGATGCTGAACACTTAAACACTACTCGCAATAGACCTTTTCATCATGTGATTAGCGCAAGCGCAGCCACCATGTTGAAATAGCGGTAATTCAAAAGTTTCGTACTGTTTTGATCGACAAAGGCTGGAAAGCAATATTATCTCTACAGAAAAATTAATCATTAGAAAGAATCGTTGATGGTGATGAATTTTTTCATAACTCTGTAGAAGCGCATAGTTGTGAGAAGTTGAAAAGGTAGTTAAAGTGTCTTAGATGTTTGATACAAACGAAAAAAGTGGACTGATTGAGATGTTAGGTGTATCAATACTTCTTAACTGTGTACAAAATTAATGAAAACAAATAATAATTATAACTCTACTCTAATTAATTATGCCAACCAACTATTAGTACTTGCAAAAACACTTTAAATAACATGAAAGGTAATCACGAGTATAATTAATAAAATATATTAGGTATTTAATATTTTGAGGATCAACATGACATTTTTAATCATATAACTGTGTATACCGAAGTAGAATTTAATATTAAAAAATATTGTTTATTACCAGATAATAATTTTCTTCTGTTGGACCACTTTCTCCATGAAAATGTAATTAACAAATATAAGTATATTCAGTAACATCATCAATCCATCGAAAACCGTTGTCACTTCTGTCTTCGACCACATTTTGTCGCACCTAATGCACATTTGCTAGATAAATTGATAATTGTTTACGATATTGCGGCCAATATTTATAAAATAATATGTATTGTATGTATTGCCTTTGAATGATTTATACCGTGTGTCAATTTTACATACTCCATAACAACACCGTTTCGTTGTTCCTTTCCATACAGATAACAATTATAATTGATTGCAAAAATATATTTTTCAATTAAGACACTAAAATTATTATTACTTTGCTTTTTCTTCCTTTTTTGTAAATGAATATACTTAAATTAATTAATATTTATCAATTATAATTTTTTTCACGTGGGCATTTTAACATGCTTGTTTACAAAAACAGTACGAAAAAGATGGCTGATACTGTCGCATGCGCACAAAAAATTATTATGATGAAAAGGTCTATTTACTCGTGACGCTCTCTTCTCGAAAAACCCCGTGCTGGCTAGCAAAATATTCAACTTCTGCTTCAGGATATTTACTATCGACAGACAGTCCTAAGTTCTGATACTCGCGTATAAATTTAACAGATAAATCACGTAAAGTCTCGTTTTTGCTTAATCGACGTTCTAACGAATAAAAGGATTTTCCTGCATTTAACCTCGATTTGCCTAAACACTCAGGAGATTCCTTTAATGACATAGTTCTATAAAACGACCCTCTTGATTTCGAGTGGTTGTTTTAATGCAATTTTCTTCACAAAAAATATCTTCTTTAGAGTACGGTTTAGTTACATTAGCTTCCTCAAGTTCCCAAAACTTAGATAAAGTGTCATTCAAGTTGTCCGACTGTAAAGTACTTAAATGGCAAATGGATTGTTTTTTTATTTTTATTGTTTGGAATACCCATAGCCCCTGACACGACCCAGCCTAATTTTGTTTCATGTATAGTAGGCCTATGTTTACCTCATTAGGCTTATAAAACTCGGGTGTGACAGGTTTCTGGTTCACCTACAGTGAATCAGCGAGTCTGTGTGGCGCTATGAAGGCGATTCCCGAATAGGGGTTGCTCAGGCGCCAGTTTTGGTATCGCAGTTTGCTCTGTGACCCTGTGGCACACCAGAGTGTACTCAAGGTAAACTCAGTGGAGGTAAAAATAATTCCAGGCGGTCACTGCTAGGTATCCACTATACTAGAATAAATAAAAATAAAACACTTATCTTCTTTCTACCTCGTACCCTACGGTACCCTGAAAGAGAACGGTCTAGAACCAGCAATAATAAAAACACAGGAATAGGTAATAAAATATATATTTACAAAAAAAATACAACAGTGCCGGTGCACGGGTCTGGCACGGCGGTAAAACAGAAAATTATATAAAGGAACAATTAAAATTATACGAGCCTGCAAGAAAATAATAGCGGACCTTAAATACAGCGGAAAAGAAAATAAATTTTAAAAATAATTGCGGTTAGTTAAATACTACGGTCCCCGGTAGTCATAAGATTTACTGGAAATAAATTAATACACTTGAAAACAATTTAAATAATGAGAAACAGTTACGGTTTGCTAGCACAGGAGGCTAGGCGGTTCAGGAATTTTGAAACTCCTGGTATACAAAAAAAAATTAATGAAAATAAACTATTAAAGTTGAAAACTATTTAAATATTGACGGATCCCCGTATCCGGAAAATTTAATAAAAATAAATTATTAAAGTGGAAAATTATTTAAATATTGACGGATTCCTATATTCGGAAAATTGAATAAAAATCAATCATTAAAGTTAAACATGATTTAAATATTGACGGATCCCTATATTCGCAAAATTTAATAAAAATAATTTATTAAAACGTAGGTAAATATTTATGGAAAATAAATTATCATTATTGAAAATTATTTAAACATATTGACGGATCCCTATATTCGGAAAATTTGTTAAAAATAAATTATTTAAACGTAGGGAAATATTTATTAAAAATAAATTATTATTATTGAAAATTATTTAAACATATAGAAATATTTATGATTTATTAGCTCAGGAGGCTAATCGGACTGAGATTCGTGAAACGCCCAGTATACGGAAATTGTATGAAAATAAATTAATACCCTTAAAACAATTTAAATATGACGGTAATCAAATGCAAACAAATAAATAAACTCAAAATTGTCGGTGCCCCCTTGTATCTTAATACCCAAGCGATGGAAAACGAAAATTCTCGCCTACTGATAAATATGGTTTATTTACGCGGTGTTTTGAACGGCGACCACGACGGTCGTAGAAAATAATATTTTTGAATTTTGCCCAGAGTCTATCGAGAGCGTATGTGTGAATTTAATTTTACAGAAGTCGTCTGGCTTCATTCAATAACTAATTGTGGACGGGGAATGATTCAAATACGGCTAAATAAAAAAAAAAAATTAAAAGAAAAGAAATTTTACACGAAGTGAGGCGCGTAAATTAATTTAAACGTCTTTTTGGGAAATTAGATAATGTCATCACGAGAGAGAGAGCTCTCTAACCCAGGAAACGGATCGAACCTCCGAAAAAGAAAAAAAAAATAAAACAATAAAATAATAAAAAATCGCAAACAGGTCGGATCTCTCACTTCAATGTTAACTGGGCGATTTTTAAAAGAAATTGTATACAGTCGTTGACAAAGAGAACACTCGGTGTCTAGTCTAGGTCCAACCTCAAATAAAAAATTGCCAACGTTTTCCACTGAGGGATGAAATAATATATCCTGGATGTGAATCAAAATTCTTCACTTATCACACGGGTGTCCCAACTAATTATATAAAAGCCAATATAAAAAAAGTAATATACGGTTCCTACCTTAACAAATCCAACGGGTCAACCAATTAATTAATCGAGATCACGGCACTACACGGCGTATTCACTATAAATTAAAGAAAGCTGAGTACTTCTCGGTTGTCGGGAATCAAGAGGCTGTCATTTTCAGCTCTCCATGAATTTATGCTTTTTAGGTAAAGCAAGATGGAAGACCAGTACGACAAAGTGGGGATACCACTACTAAAGCCGACTGTTTACAATTTAAAAATAAAAAAAATGCCCTTATATTCCTTGACAAATAAAAGGTAGATAATCCATACGACATCGACTCTAAAAATGCCCATTCGGATTTCGACAAATATAAGAATATTTTAATTTACAAGGGTACTCGCAATTGTTGAAAAACGGTAATTCCTGGAAAACAGAAATACGGGGGAACTTCTACATATTCTCAGGCAAGAATTATTTGAAATATACATTTTTAAGATGAATTAAAAATAAAATTTAGTGACTTGGCATTTTCAACGTTAATTTTCAAAATTTAAGTCACTTAAATACCAAATTAATTCTCGTTGACACATTAAATTTGGACGAAGAACGCTCTGACATGTAATGTCCTCAACTGTGATTGGTGGGTGTGAATAATTTCGAAGTGGGATTATGCGCAGTGTCTTATATTCTATCTAAGGTTTGTATAATCTATGGTTTAGAAAGACTATAAGAACTTTATGATATGGGTTTACATCCTACTTTGCACTGATGAGTAAAGTGGAAACCGTTGTTTTTAAATATTGATTTGATAACATAGTTGATAAATTGTTTTATCTTTATTTTTTACTTTCATGTGGAAAAGATAATGTTTTTATTTTTGTGAAAACTCATTCTATTTTAAAGACACTTAACTGATTAAAATTGGACGATACTCAAAAGAAACTGGCCTTCTTATTAAATTTTTTAGATATATTTTTCTAGAAATAATATTCTCGCAGAAAGGGCACTCTGCCGCTGGGACACTTCATTTAGCTTTATTTTAAAATGTATTCTTCATAAAAAAACGTCCAAAATTTCAGAAAACATTTTCATTTAGTTTACTTATTTATTAAGAGATAACTGTCTATATTTTACATCATAAAAAATGTAAATATTCAAATTTTTGACAATATGAATATAGCCGCTAAAAAGAGTTATTCACAAAAACTGTTACTAGGATGGGCATTTGAAAAATTAACAATTGTCGGTTGTTCTTCTCTTTACTTTCCTATCTGTGTATAGATAAGGAAAGTATAGGAATCATGATTTTTTCGACCTCCAGTTTTCGACGGGTTTTTACGTTTTGGGGTCCCCTGAATCCGTTTTGACTATTTTCGGGATGGGGTGTGTGTGTGTGTGTGTGTGTGTGTGTGTGTGTGTGTGTGTGTGTGTGTGTGTGTGTGTGTGTGTGTGTGTGTGTGTGTGTGTGTGTGTGTGTGTGTGTGTGTGTGTGTGTGTGTGTGTGTGTGTGTGTGTGTGTGTGTGTGTGTGTGTGTGTGTGTGTGTGTGTGTGTGTGTGTGTGTGTGTGTGTGTGTGTGTGTGTGTGTGTGTGTGTGTGTGTGTGTGTGTGTGTGTGTGTGTGTGTGTGTGTGTGTGTGTGTGTGTGTGTGTGTGTGTGTGTGTGTGTGTGTGTGTGTGTGTGTGTGTGTGTGTGTGTGTGTGTGTGTGTGTGTGTGTGTGTGTGTGTGTGTGTGTGTGTGTGTGTGTGTGTGTGTGTGTGTGTGTGTGTGTGTGTGTGTGTGTGTGTGTGTGTGTGTGTGTGTGTGTGTGTGTGTGTGTGTGTGTGTGTGTGTGTGTGTGTGTGTGTGTGTGTGTGTGTGTGTGTGTGTGTGTGTGTGTGTGTGTGTGTGTGTGTGTGTGTGTGTGTGTGTGTGTGTGTGTGTGTGTGTGTGTGTGTGTGTGTGTGTGTGTGTGTGTGTGTGTGTGTGTGAGTGTGTGAGTGTGTGGGTGTGTGTGTGTGTGTGTGTGTGTGTGTGTGGGTGCGTGCGTGCGTGCGTGCGTGCGTGTGTGTGTGTGTGTGTGTGTGTGTGTGTGTGTGTGTGTGTGTGTGTGTGTGTGTGTGTGTGTGTGTGTGTGTGTGTGTGTTGATTACATTAACTGTGGCGCACTGTGTGAGAATAGGACTCAATTGTGGCGGTATACTCAAATTGTGACGCATTTTGCAGGCCGCCATAATTTTTTATTGCATTTTCGGTCTTATGACGAATCGAACCGTACCTACTTTTACTACTTTTGAAAAAATGCGTCACAGTGTATGTTCAAATCAGGTTGTGTATTTTTTCTTATTCTACATTAACTGTGGCGTTAAACAAAAACACTGATAAAAGCGCCCTCTGGTGTGAATGTTATTTGTTTAGGTATTACATTAGCAGTGACGTCTTGTGTTTTCGAACTGTTTTCAATTAACTGTGGCATTCTAAGTGTGTAAAAATATGTGTGAAACGATTTTGTGAAATTATTCAGTTATAATGACTTGTACGAGCAACTCACAGCCGAAACGGCTTAACGTAGAAGCACAAAATTTTTACAAGAGAGACACCAAATAAGATTTTAAATAAAATAAAATTCAAAAATAAATAAAATAAAATTCAAAAATTCTACTATATTTAAAATAATACTTATCTATAAATATAAATTTGCAACTTCAGGAGACAAGAAATTATTCTCAATTGACAATGTCAGATCATAAACAAATTGATGTAACCATAGAAAATAGGAATAGAGGCCCTTTATTTTTGAAATGTTGGTACCATCTGTTTTGAACCACTTTAAGTTAAACTATTTTAGTTTAAAAGAAAGTTCACAATACAAATTTCTAGATTAGAAGACGGTTCAAACGTAAAGAGGTTCCAAGATTTACTTGTTCATTTAATAGCGTCTACTGAGGATAACAGAATACTTCTTAATTTCTCGTTCTTCTAGAAAGTCAAGTTCTAGTTTTTTTCTTACAGATATGTAGGACCTCTGGTAATATATTATTATTTGTTATTGAATGTTTTTTTCCATTAGATTTTTGACAAATCCTAATTTATCTAGTTGTTCTAATCTACAGTGTGTCCACGGATGAGGTACACCAGACGAGAAATATATGATATTTTTCGAAAAGTCCTTCGGACAGGTCGATTTTTATTTCTTATTTGCAGCATTATACAAGAATTTTTTTATACAGAATTATGCATATTTGTGTAGTGACGTCATTCATATGTTTTTGAATTTATAATTATTTAAAAATTTGATTTTTGTGTATTTAGGCGGCTATGGTAGCAAAACCAATGAAAATCGAGAAAAAGCGCTTGCATGTCCCTATCCTAACTTTTTGAGATGTATACAATGGCATGAAAAATATTTGATACAGGGTGATCAAAACTATTGACGTAATCTTTGATCAACCTGTCAAATATTGTTTATGCCATTGTATATAGGTGGGTACATCTCAAAAAGTTAGGATAGGGACATGTAAGCCCTTTTTCTCGATTTTCATCTGTTTTGCTACCAGAAAAAATCAAATTTTCAAGTGGTTACAGATCTTTTAGA
>OV651835.1:1053726-1178726 GCA_927349885.1 Psylliodes chrysocephalus
ATCGATCTCTATAATTTTTGTTTATACATGATTTTTCTAAAATGGACCGTAATGGAAAAATTGTAGGAAAAGTGCTAAATTTAAATTTTTCAGTATTTTCGTTTTCAATTAATATCTATAGAAAAATGTTTCGAGGTAGATGTATGTGGAAAATGTATATATTGATATGGAAACACCCAGTATATGTATTTCCAAAAATATCCAAAAACTACCAAATCTCAAAACTGGGCGGGTTCAAAATCTAGAAAATTTATAAATTTGTATAAAAAAAATGAAAATAATTAAAAATCATTTGAAAACAAAAATCTTCTGTTTCTCTGCTCTGGCTATTGTGTTCCTGTTCCTACTCCTGCTCCTACTGTTAGTTCTGTTGTCTGCCCTGGCTTCTTTGTTCTCCTTTGGTTGTTTGCCTATAATATCTCCTGGTATCTTTTGATCTCCTTTTCCTATATAATTCTCTAGTAATTAAAAATAATTTTTTTCCATCGTTTTCCTTTACAAATACATTTTCCTTAAATTCAAATAAAACTTTTCTTTACCTTTATTTTTCTTTATTTCTTTATATCTTTATTACAACTCTTCAACTTTAATATCAATATACAATTCTAAATGTACTTTCCTTTAATTTTCTATCTGACAGATTCTAAAATCCCCTCTGACAACTAAATCTTGATGACAATCCATTATCTTAAAAATCAAATCAACAACAACCTTGATAATTTTTCAATAAAATTGTTCTAGACTCTAAACTGTCCAGCTTTGCTAACTTTAATTTCGACATTTTAATTTTAAATTTCGTTATCTGCCTGTCAACGAGGTGACGGCGAAGACATTAAAATTCTTATTTATTAGGCATTAGAGTCATATTTATGTTATATTAGGATTATGTGTTCCTAAAATAGAAACGTTTCCAGATCCAAACCTTCATTTTCTAGTGCTTTTTTGAGTCGTTGTGCCAGCTCTGATTTCTTCTCTGTCGTCTCCAGTTCACGTTCTTCTAATTTTCGACGTAGCTCAGGCACTTTTAATTCACAAAGTCTTTTAGCCATTATTTTCCACTATTTATTTACACTATCCCACTTCTGACACCAATGTGACGATAGTCTAATTTATTTATTTAAAACACACTATTTACAATTTATTTCAGACGTACTTATTAATTTATATAATACTTAGACACTAACTAACAATTCTAATTTATTTAACTGTTCATTCCAATACTCAGTACTAATCTAAACTGCCCGACGATGAGTCGGGCTAACTCTGCTACTAGAAATCTCTACAATGTCCAGAAAATTCCATCTCTGACTCAACGGCACACTTTGCCCGTTCCACCCGTTTCTCGATCCTCAGCGGTATTCTTAGAATATTCCGTCGACTCGAGCATGAGTCGGGGCCAGCTGCAGGTCGCGCTTGCTTAAGACACAGGGTCGGATTAGGAATTTCATGACATTGCCCCCTCCTTAAAAATAGTTCCTCCTGGAACTTAAACTGAATGGTTGTATTTGCAACTGGATTCTCTTTTACAATTTCCAGTTACGTTGAAGTAACAAGGGACTGTCTTCACAGTAACCTGGACACTGGGCGAATGGCTGCAAACCCGTATTTCAAACTAAGTATCTTAAAAGATTACTTCCAATATGTTTTTAATGATCCTCCAATTCAGGTGGTTGCTCTCTATCTTTGGCATAGCTAGTTTTTGTACTTTGGACTTCAGTACTCCCTCAGACTGAGTATTGCTTTCCATACATCGTAATAGGTGGATCGATTTCAGAAGGTGTTCTTTGTTATCAAATAGATGCCAGACCTAGAGCATCGTAGATGTTGGCGGAAGTGCTATGGACCAGCGAGTAATCTTTAGGAACCGTGAGCAGGTCTTGTTGCTTGGTTGTAACACCATATCTTGCTTTTCCGGTACCTCCATATGCACTCATAAATTCTTTAAAGACAAGGTCAGGTGTTTTTTGGAAGTGGTTTACTTCTTTTTCCTCTTCATGGTCACCCTCAAATGGCGCCAGCCGGTTTTGGTGCACTACCTTTAGTTTACCGTTCGGGATCTTACTTATACGGTAAATGACATCATTGATTTTTTTCTTAAATAGGTACGGGCCTTCCCAAGACCTTTGAAGCTTGTAACGGTTGGAACCGTTTTCGTTATTTTGACACAAACATCTCTAGTCAAATGTCATTTGTCGTTTATGCCTTGTGTCAATAGTTTCTAATTCATTCGATTTATATCTGTCAACGAATCAAGTTGATTTAAATTTTAAATTATCTTGGACATCCTATGTACTAATTGTCTTTTAATATTCTTATTGGCCGTCTGATTTTATAATCATGGATGTCTATATCTAGACGGTTTAGTTCGCTGTATCTAAGAAGTTTAGTACGAGCTATATCTAAAGAAGTTTATTTCAAGTTGTATCTAAGAAGTTTATTTCAAGTGTATCTAAGAAGGTTATTTTAAGTCCTATTTAAGAAGTTTATTTCAAGTTGTATCTAAGAAGTTTATATCAATTTTATATCAAGAAGTTGATGAAGATTTATACCTAAGAGTTTGGTGCTATCCGAAGAATACCGTTTAAGTCCCTTTGAAAAAGGCCTAATATACCATGCAAATCACCCCTGTTATAACAGATAAGTCTTTATTTTTTAAAATAAATCATCTGAATTTGAATTAAGTAAATCTCTGTGAATTAAAATTTGTTACTGCCTTATCTAAAATTTGGTTTAAATATAATATCTTAATTATTAGTGATTGTCTATATTTTTATCACTAATCTATAGTCAAGTATATTAAGTTTTAAATATAGTGGTGCCCAACTTCTTTTTCAAGGTAATACGAGTTATTTAATAACCTGACCCACTCCCAAAATCAATTGGGCTTAAAACACTACAACAAGTGGATAGAATAACAAGTATCACGTTACAAGCTTTGGAGAATAACCCGTTATGGAGCCAGACTTTGTCGCTTATGTATCGTATCGCTTCTTCATTATGTCACTAGCGTCCAAACTCGAGGTCGCACGGTAGTCACATCTCACGCCCAAACAGGACCTTTGCTGGTGTTTGGCCTGTTGATTCATTGAGACAGCGGACCTATAAGCCAGTTATGGTCGCAGCACAGCAAACTTAGTGAAACATGATGCCAGGAGAATGCAAGCTTGCATTCTCACGTTCATTCCACCTTTTTATTATTTTATGAGAAACAATTCATTATTAATTTAGAATTCAATGTAGTAAGAGCTAATAAAATTTATATTCTTGAAATTTGTTTTTTAAAAAGTTCTTTTGGACTTAATCACATTTATTTAGCCATTGCAAAGAGCGAAAGATACTGATCCCAATCTCGCTGATGGTTTAAAACTACTTTTAACAGATATTTATCAATGGTCTTATTCATTCGTTCTACCATTTCATCGGATTGTGGGTGCAATGCTGTGGTTCTAGTTTTCTTCACGCCTAGTCTGTCACAGATTCCACGGAAGAGTTGGATTTCAAAATTTCTGCTTTTGTTTTTTCTCTCTTAGGCTCGTCTGACTATGTGTCTCTAAATAACACTGAAGCCTATGTTGAAGCTTTAACATGAGCAGAATTTACAGCTCCTTTCAATTTTAACTTCAACTCCACCTCATGACACTTTATATCACCGTCCTTGGGTCTGAATGTTCGAGTTCTTCTATCTTCTTTTTACCTCTTTTATTTTTTCTCTACAGAAGACATCTTGTTTTCCACATCAGCAAAAATTTCAGTTTTTAGAGAGGACATATCAGAAAAAAATTTAGTTTCTATAGAAGAGATTTCGTTTTTCACTAAAGACATATCAGAAGACACCTTTTCTTCTAAGGAAGAAACTGTACTATCTAAGGAAGAAATGTACAAAGAAACTTTACTTTATAAGGCAAAAATATCATTTTTAATAGAGGAAAGATCAGAAAAAATATCGGTTTTTAAAGCAGACATATCGGAAATTGGAGAAATTATAGAAGACGCATCATCCGAAAATAGAAACGTTTCCGGATCTAAAACTTTATTTTCTAGTACTTTTTGTCGTTCTGCTAGCTCTGATTTCTTCCCTGTTGTCTCCAGTTTACGTTCTTCTAATTCCCGACGTAGCTCGGTCACTTTTAAATCACACAATCTTTTAGCCATTATTGTCCACTATTTATTTATAGTTCCACTTCTAACGCCAATGTGAAGATAGTCTAATTTATTTATTTAAAACACACTATTTACAATTTATTTCAGACGTACTAATTAATTTATATAATACTTAGACACTAACTAACAATTCTAATTTATTTATTACAATTTAACTGTTTATTCCAATACTCAATACTAAACTAAACTGCCCGACAATGAGACGGGCTACTTATATTTAGTCCAACTCTGCTACTAGAAGTATCTAGACTGTCCCGAAAATTCCATCTCCGACTCAACGGTACACTCTGCCTGTTCTACCCGTTTCTCAAGCCTTAGCGGCATTCTCAGAATATTCCGTCGCCTCGAGCATGAGTCAGGGCCAGATGAAGGTCACGCTTGCTTTAGACACAGGGTCGGATTAGGATTTTCATGACATTATTTACGCACATCTGGTCTTAAACCTAAAAAACTTATAAAAAAACTTTTTACTCGAAAATATTGTGCCATTTCAGGTTCAGCTATTTGCGCTATATCTAATCTGAAACAGTTTATTGAATTATGTGATTAATCACTATAAAATTGTGTTGTTAAATATTGTATCGCAGAAAATTCCACTACAGTTTTAATTGGGATTTATATTTTTTAGGAGTAGTATTCGATATCCATGAGAGTTTACAGAATAATATCCCTGCCACCAGGGAAATTATTCCTGAGAAAGGATGGGTTATCCTATCAAAACAAATTAAGTCCTTATTAGGAGTTAATATCAATGTCTGATCTACACATAGCAATAAAAATATCGTTTACTAAGGCTGAGAGTCCCATAATGGTACTACCACCACGACTTTCACCTTTTCGTTTACTAACCTCTGTAGTACTCATAAAATTATACTAAACGGCAAAAATGTATAAAATTAAATATTTTAACCAGTTAAAAATGCATTACTGGCTACTGCGTTTGGGTTTCCCAGCCAAAATAAAAATCGCTTACATTTAGCATTTATTATACATGCAAATAAGTTTTTTTTTTTCGGGATACCGGAACGAGAGGTTGTTCTATTAAAAAAACGGAAAATTGCTAGTCATCATTCCGGCTACTATTCTGAATAACGAAAAGCTTTATTAGCTCGATAATTAAATTTGGAAAATATAAAGGGGCAACGGTTCTCACCATCGCCAAATGGGCCCGTTCACTTTCATTTTTGAATGTGAATTATTTATATATTTATAAAGATATTAAACTCTTTTGTCTGGTGGTACTTTTCCCGTTAAGATATTTTTGCTAGAAGTAAGGGAATTCCCATAAAATTCTTTCAGTGACTCATTGCGTCAGAAAACCCCTAATTCCCTTCAGGTCTTGTATCGGTTAATAGTTAAAAGGGCGCGGTTGTCGGATGTATCATTGCACCACCATTCCTCTTCTGCATTTATTAAAGAAATTTACATGATAAAAATATATTATTTTTTAAAAATAATGTGTTTATATTTTCAGATAAAGCTGGAAGCCTTACCTTCTTTAAATTTTAATAAAAACAATTAGTATTACTCAAGCTGAATATTACTAGATCGAAATTTTATTTGAGAAAATGTATCTGGTAAACGTGACAACGTTGTAAGTGCTTCTAAATAGTGTTGTCTACACACACTTCTAGAAATAATGCAACGTTGCCACGTTTACCAGATAAATATTGCAAATCAAATTTCTACTTTTTGATTATGGTCTGGTTAATTTTCAGCCTGAGTAATAAATAATTGTTTTAATTTAAAATTAAAAAATAAGCTTCCAGCTTTAAATCTGAAAATATAAGTTCATGATTTTTAGAAAAATAATGGAATTTTGCTATTTAAATTACATATATAAATGCAGAAATGCTATATTAGGGATACTTCCGACAACCTCGCCGTCTTTAAGCATAACCGATACGAGACGTGAACGGAATTAGGGATTTTCTGACACAATAAGTCACTGAAAGAATTTTATGGGAATTCCCTTACTTCTAGCAAAAAAAAGTACCACCAGACAAAAGAGTTTAATATCTTTATAAATATATAATTAATTCACATTCAAAAATGAAAGTGAACGGGCCCATTGTATGAGCAAGAGAATTTAACTTGCGATCTTGTACACTTCACATTCGGTTAACACATTATAATGATAGTAGCGACAATGTTATCTTCTCGGTACAGTATATTAATTTATGGTTTTTCGTCTGTAAAACATTTTATCCTGAACAAAACTGTTAAAAGTAAATTTATATGATACTCTTGTTCAGATTCTGACCAAAAAACACATTGCAGAACACGCTCCATCTCTTCTTGAAAGTGTCTATAAAAATTTCAATATCAAAGAAATCTACACGAATATGATATCTACTACCACGTAATTTATTAATCCAGCATGACAAAACATTTGCTAACTCTTTAGATATTTTCATTACTGAATTGTAATTTCCTTTTGCTTTTTATGAGCTAAGAACTTTTCTCACTCTAAGATCTTTGTATAAAGTAAAGAGTATTGTATTGCTAATTATAGGCAAAAAACTAGTTTCTCCCAATTTATAAAATTCTCTAATGGTCGGTACATCTGTCTTTTTCTAAAAAATATTTTATAATTTTTATAATTTTATATAAGAAAACCAGTATAAAAGCTAATTTTTCTAGAATTACAAGGCAATTACTTACTGTTTTTAATAATACAATAACTTTATTGTTGATATGAGGGGAGAATTGCTTAACAAAACAAAAACTTTGTAGATTCAATCGGAGAATTTCTGGCTAAACCATTTATACAACACGTTCTAAACGCGACTTGTTTTTTTGAAAGTTTATTATATAGTTTAGTCATCGGTACACTTTGTTTTTAAATTTACTAGAAAATATAATATAGATGTGATCTTTACGGCACATAAACAAAGACTAAATTAAAGTGTTGGGATAAGGGGATTGGGATTGGGGGAGAAGGGAATATATCAAAAAGTTCCAGCTTTTAACTATGTGGTCGAACCAAAGCATATACAGGGGTTGACAATATATCTTATTTACGAGACGAGGCAGAAGTATAATTAAAATTTAGTAAACGTATCTATGCGTCTTTTCAAAACAAGAAAATTCTGATATAATCCTATAGAAAAAAATGTGGCCTAGAAACTAAAACAAATCTTATTAATTAGCTCTATTTATTCTAATATTTCTTTTTTTTTGTTTCAGGTGAGTTGAAATCAGTCTTCTAAAATTGTAAGTTTATTGTTATATTATTTTTTATATACGCACAACCCTAGGACCGTATCGATATTCAATTATAATGTAATAAGTTACACAAAATCGCACTGCCTGACATAAATTACTTGATATTAATGTTACTGACATGTAGCGAATTATATCATAGAAACTGCTGAGGTACCCAGAAATTCCTAGAATCCCACCAGCCGTCAGCTCTATTACTGGTTATCAACAACCATGTGTTTAACAATAGTTTATTTTTACATTCAGTCTGATGTTAACATTCAATAACTCAGACAAATCTGAAACTATTTTTTTTTAATCTCGAGTTTTTTTGATAAATTTTGTATGGTTATAAAAGTTTACAACCTAAGTTAGTGATTAAAAAAATCTTGATTCGGTTTTTTTAAATATGTGATGTTCTTTTAAAGGATCAGTTGGACAATAAACAACCATAAAAATATTAAATTTTTATTGTATTTATAATTTAAATTTACAAATTATGAAACGATTCGAAATATTCTTTGATATGTAGTGCAATTCCACATTTTTTGCACATAAAAAATGAATTTTTATGGCAGACGTGGCATCCTGTTTGCTTATTTTGATACTTAACCAAATGATCTAACCTATCATATCTCGAATATTCATTACGGGTTTGTGGTAGTTTTGAAGGCCCCCTTAGAGAAATTTTCCTATAAGTTTCCAAAATATTTGTCGCTATACTTCTTCTAAACGCCAACTGATCGAGTTTACCATTGTTTTTTTCGGTGAAGCTGCCGCGCATTTTGAACAACCATGTCGATACATTGACAAAATAAAGGAAAATACCACTTTTTTCCTCTGATAGAGATTCTGTTCAGTCAGATATTTTGATCAGCCCTATCTACTCCCCCCACGTTTTCTTTGTATTTTTGGATTTGATGGGGCTGATTTATATAAATATGTTTCTTCTCAGATCTGGAGTATCGTTTTACCTTATTTATGGGTTGAACTGATAAAGAATTTGTGGCTATTGATACTACATTGTTATCGTTCCATTTGCAAACCAGTATTATCCCATTTCCAGTTTTATGGATAAATGAACCCCTTGGTTTCTTTTTCATCCCTTTTGATTTATTTATTGGATCTGAAGGGATTCTATTTTCTCTCATGGTTCCCGTGCACCTGATGCCCCTATCTTTCAGTTCTTCTAGTAGCAAATATGAGGTAAAGAAATTATTACAAAATATGTGATAGGGTCGATAGATCTGACTTGTTAGGGTATTGACATATTGTAATACAACACTAGTAGATGTAATTGGCCGGTTCTGGAAATGAGAAAGAGGTACAGAGAGAGGTAATTGGGTAATTAGTAATTATCCTAAGTACCCCCCACCCTTCGCGCAATTAGCAAGTACCTCCCAATTACATCATGTACTGTAATAAGTGCAATTGCACAGTAAGTACCACCCAATTACATCGTGTACTGTAATAAGTGCAATTGCACAGTAAGTACCTCCCAATTACCATGTACACGCCATACTGTAATGATTGTAATTGCATAATAAGTACCTCCCAATTACCCACAGGGTATACATCTCATTACTCCATACATATTAAAGTGTAAGTACACCTTAGGTAGTAATTACTGTATGCAATGTAGTGTAATGAATGTTATCTAAGTGCCTCCTAGTGATTACTGTTGGCAGTAGGTCCTTAACTCTCGACCGTCGTGCCTAGAGTGCTTAGCCTGCGTTAGAGACGGTCGCGCTTAACCGAAATATCGGGGTAGGGCTGAGAAAAAGTGGGGGCATTTTCTAGAGGATATATACTAGGATCCGCATCCAAATAAAATCAGTTTAAAATCGTGAAATTTAAAAGGTCTACAAGTTCCAAATAGTTACCAAGTGTAGTATTGTGTGTGTATTATTCAGGTAAAAAAATATTTATTTGTATTCTACTATGGCTCAAACGCAAATTGATGCGGTTAATAAATTACTTGGAGACTGGCCCACAATATTGGACCAAAGAGAACTAAAGTCATTGGTTATAGGTCAACTTTATATTATTAAAACGATAATGGTCAAAGATACCAGGTATGGTAAATGTTTACTTATTCATTTAATTGATCGACATTCGCTGGAGCTTTTCCAGTGTTGGTTACCGAGGCGCATTTTTGAAATAATGCCATCCGAAGTCATTGCTATGATAAATGATTCTACTGGTCAATATGCCATGGTCTATTTAGGGGAAAAGCCGTGTTACAACTCAACTACTAGGTCTCATATAAGAATCGATCTAGTTGGCCAGCAATCAATTAGTTAAATCCATGGTAGAGTCACTGTAAATATTTTTTTACTTTTAATCACATATAGATATCTAATAAACACAATATTTCATTAAGAATTTCTACAATTTTATTGTAAGTATAACTTGGCCCATATTTGTTCATTTAATAACGGCCAAATATTGTTTCAGATTATTTCGATATGTGGATGATGTATTCCGAAGAGCACTGGCCTAAAGCCATCGACATAGAATCAGCAATAAGCAGACTTGGAAAGGAACTGGACGCACTGGCGATGGATGCATTACACTCCATCAATTACGACGCTGAGGTATGGCTGTTTCCAGAAGCTGTAGCCTATCAAAACGATTGTTATGAGAAATACTGTAAAGGCAGCAGTCTTTGCTGCGAATATAATGCATGTGAGCTGGACTTGGATACATTCTGTGAGAAGATGGTTACCCTAAGTTTGAAACGCTTTTTGAACGAGGCCTTACCATACATCACCCCGCAAATAAGGAGTAAACATGGTTTAGATGAAGATGCAGACGATGAGGCTGATGATGAGGCAGATGACGAAATGGATTAGCGATTACTTATATAATATATCTATCTATCTATCTATCTGTGATTAAAATATAAATAAAACAATATACATAGTTTAAATGTTTTTTATTTAAAAAAGGTTACATCTTTTTATTTTTGTTAAAAGTGAACACAGGTATAAGTTTGGATACAGTAAATTAGAGTATATGAATTACAATGGCATATATTCGGTGTGTACAGTGCCATCTAGTGCATTATAACTTATAAGAGCTTCATGAATAATAAGCGCATACGCTTTAGTGTTGGCGGGAAACTGCATTTTACGTGTTTCGAATTCAACCTTGACATCCACAGTTGAAGATTTGATTGGTTTTGGATACATACTGCAATCAATTACGAATAGGGGGTTCGCTCTAAAGCCATTCAGGCCTAACATCGGTTCAGGATTTTCCTTTTTGTAGTAACTTCGCTGAAAATCTTCATAAGCATAATAAGCGGGAGTATCCAACTTTTTCCCGACATCTAGATTCCAACGCTCTAACGGGTAAACTTCAGAATTTAGATATAATCTGATATTAGTTATATCAGCAGCCGTAAACGCCGTCACATCTTCTTTTCTGTTCTCAGTAAAAGAAGTATTTTGAAATCCAATAATTACATATCTAGGTCGTTCCATGGATGTAGTGGTTTTAATCGCCCATATGTCGTGAGAAGTTTGCCTTAGAGTAGGTAATTCATAAAGATCCCATTTATGGTGTGGTATTTTAATGGATTGCAAATGTTTGTCATTAATTTTTTTATACATGAGAACATCCGCATCATTTTCGGGAGTAATATGTTTGACTATCCAATCCATTTTAGTGATAGTTATGTCCGCATCGACTTCTCCTATATAGCAATTTTCGAATGCTCGAGCAATTATTACAGTCATCTCATGCTTAACACCTATTATCCCTTTTTTGTAAGATTCGGCAAAACCAAATAGATGTTTTAATAAGATTCTACCTGTAAATGTATTACTCGTTGAATCAACCAAAACTTGATTCTCTTCGCTGAGGCCCCAACCGGATGTTTCTAATAATTTCGCATGTTTTTCACCATATGACACCATATTTTTTATTGCTGTCGTTATAATGGGTTTTCGACATTCAGCAATCTTTTGTCCACCCATTTCATATCTAATTTCTTCAAATAGGCCAGGAAGAGCATTGTTGGCCAAATAGCACTTTTTATTAACCTCTTTTGGCTTAAATGTTCCGACTATATTGATGTAACTATCGCAAATTAAGAGATTCAGGTCCATATTATTGATCGTAAAGGTGATTGTATCAGAATGTTTGTAATTTGGCAATCCCGTAGGCGGGTGGATATATCCATCGCATCTTTTGATTGAGTTATCGACGATCGGCTTTTCAAATACGTCCAACATCTCATTTCTTACATAAACAGCCATTATTTAATATCTTATATGGAATCCAATAGATTGAAGAAATTTATAATCTTTATTAGACAACAGAAGTCTTCTTCGCTTTACAGTTACTCGACGAATGTTCATGTTTTTCCCTTCGATTCTATTTATATGATTATTTAAATGGGCGCTAGTTGAATATCGTGGTTTGAAGCAGAATCCCATATTAGTTTATCTCTTTTAATTCGAGTGTGATATTGATAGTTTCCTCTCCAAAGTCAATCAACTCGCCGTTATCGTCTACAACTCGGATAGTAATGTTGTCTAGGTATTGCCGACCGGTAGGTATGACTGGTAGATAAATAATGTTATGAGGTTCCTTCGTCAGTTTGTATCCTGGCTCAACGTCTATGTCAAATGAAAAAAGGGTGTGGGCTTCTTTCCCATTTATATAGGAACCAGAAATAATATTACAATCCAATTGAACAAGATGGAGGTTCATAATATTGATCGGTCTTGTAGAGACATAAGCTTGAGGCCTTGGCGGGCACTTCGAATTACCGAATCCTAAGAGGCTAGCTATACTGTTGTCACAATCAAAGTTGATTATAAATTTAGATGAAATTTCACATTTTAGAGTGTTGTTGTTCGCCGACAATTTAAACATATCATCAAGTTCTCCTTGATTTAAAATAGTTTTGGTATCCGGATATAGAAAGTCATATATAGCTTTTTGGACGAACTTATTAATTTCGTCAATCTCATAAGCGCCGGGTGCCACACGTACATTAATTTTTTTCGGTGCACTGCCTTCCTCGGCCCAACTCTTCTCTCGCTGCACCACATCTGCCCAAAACTTTTCTGGGTCTACCACCTCTAAACAGATGATATTATTTTTTGAGGTGATATTTTTGATAGAATGGTAGGCATAAAATGCTATTAATCCAAGACCATACTGTTTATTAACATCCAATTCGATGGGCGGAAAAAAATCATTGCTGAGAATGCTTGACGCTATGGACGACAAATGAAATGTTCTTGACATGGCTAAGAAGTATGTCACACTGACTTCGAAATCTATTTTCGATTACATAAATTATAAACTCGCTTTTTAGTGGCAATTTTCAGTTCTCGAATTTTACAAAAACAACAAATTACGTGTTTTGGTGTTGGATCATCGCTTACGTCAATTGACCCGCGTTTCAAAAATACCGTCGGACCATCATTTACGTCAATAGATTCATTTTTAGAAAAATCCTTAGGTTGTTCTTCATCGTGGGTATTCATTCTTCAGAGAGAAGAAATTGCAAACACAAATGTCCACATAGGACAGTATCAAACTTCTGGTAGCGTTTATAATTATAGTGAACTTCAGATACCGGCCAACGCCCTTTATACAGATAACTAATTAAATCTGAAGGTGGGGGTAAATTACCATAACTATCGAAATATATTAATGACGCATCTCTTTTCTTGTAAGCGACCCAATGTGTTCCTGGCCCACTACTACTATCCAAATTGACAATGGCTGATTCGTTTCTTAGTGGCCCGCAGTTTGGTAAACTATCTCTCATATACACACCTCGAAAGTAGGGAATCTTGAATCTTTTGGCAAAAGATTGTATGTCTAAATTACTGAGAGGTCTTCGAGGTAGTGAACTTACGAGTTTTTTGGCCGATATGGTTTCATGTAAAGGCCCAACCCCTTTCGATAGGGCTTTAAGTATAATCCTTTACCGTTTTTTCCTAGAGAGATGGCTTCCATGGTTCTATTGTGTCGATTAGCTTCTGTTAATTGTTGACTATTTGTTTTAGCGATGTTCACTGCTTTGACGATTCCGGACGCCGCTCCTGCCAAGCTCCCCAATGCAGATAATCCAGCAAAAATAGGTATTAATGGTAAAAATCCACCTGTTTTTGGTATCGGTATAATACGGGGAATAATAATTTTTCTCTTTCCCCCGGCTGCTTTAACATATTTTCGGGCAGCCATGAGAGATGATGCAGCCATCTTCCTGAGTGTTTTTCCCCCCATTTTCTGTCCGCCATATGTCTTTAATACCCCTTTAATCTTACTGACAATTCCTCTACCGAAAGCAATTCGTTTTTTGCTTTTTGTTCCGCAACGCCGCTTCCTAGACCGTAATTTATGGCCCATACCAAAACTTCGCTTTGTTTTCATAATATTTGTGATAGTCCAGGCAGCTGCTTTTTCACCAACTGACGCGTCGCTAGCTTTAAACCGAGTCCAAGCTAATTCTTGAAGGTCCTTATCAGCAATATGTCTAGCTTTCAAATCGTTTGCACTTTTAGAGTAAGCAATATCATGTAATTTACAGGCTTTATCTAATTCATTTATTCCGGGGTCGTTACGTGCTAAACGTTTTTGTAAGCGCGTACCTGGCCCACAATATTGGTACCCCGGTATGTGCAGTTCAAATGGTAATTTATTTATTAGGGAATTAACAAACCCTCTTCCACACTTTCTTTTTGAATAACGTTTAGTGATAGATCGCACTCGTTTGACGCTAGGCATTTAAATGAATGTTACATGAGGTGATCGCTTATATAGCTAAAGACAGTCAAACGATGCGCATAGTCAAAGTACAAAATAGTATTTGTGTAGAGAATTTAGATGAAAAAGTTGGTGATGGGGTTAGTGAAAATAAGGTTCCCAGACACGGCCCTTTGTTGCCTGATACAATACGCGGCCTTCTAATAGGACCATCAAATTGCGGTAAAACAAATGTGATGTTATCACTACTCATTCAACCAAATGGGCTACGATTTGAAAACGTATATATTTATTCAAAATCTTTATACCAGAAGAAGTATGAATACTTGCATGAAGTTTTGACGCCGATAAAAGGGTTGGGTTATTTTACGTTTAACAATAATGAAGATATAATTCAACCAGTAGATGCCAAACGAATTCTATATTTATATTTGATGATGTGATTTGTGAAAAGCAAGATGTTATTAGATCATATTTTAGTATGGGGCGACACAGAAATATAGATTGTTTTTATTTGGCTCAAACGTATTCGAAGATTCCGAAACAATTGATTAGAGACAATGCAAATCTAATTATTATGTTTAAACAAGATGACTTAAACCTACATCACATATACTCAGACCATGTAGCTCCAGATGTTCCTTTTAAAAAATTTCAGGAAATGTGTGCTGAATGCTGGGGTGAAAAGCATGGATTTCTAGTGGTCGATAAAGATAAAGATATAAGCGCCGGTAGATATAAGAAAGGATTCGATAGCTTCATATACCCATAAACAATGCAATACGTGTTATTTTCCAAGTAGCGTCCAAGGCGGTAGGTGGTTTCAGCGATTAAAATGTATAGCAATAAAAAACATTTCGACGTCAAATCGGAGCTGGCTGCTGTCTCCGATTCGGTTAGACAGAAATTTAATGCCTTAAAAAGTGGGCGCGTTGAAACTCTACAAGCTCTAGAAAAAATGTATGAACCGCTGACGAAACCGTTGAAAACAATTTCAAAAGCCGCAACCTCTAACCCCTCTAACACTAAAGAAGAAAACCCCGCTAACACTAAAAAAGAAAGATCTGGCATAAAAAGGGAACTCGCGTCAATATCACCGGACTCGACAAAATATGAAGAAAGTTTTGAAAATGCAATATCCGACCGCGGTGATGATGATGATGATGATGATGATGATGATGATGATAAAAAATATATTGATAAACATTTAGAAGAAATATCGCGAGGTAATAAACACTATGATACTCGGTACGGCGTATATATGGACAATGACATGAAAACAATGGTTGGGAATTTAGAAGTAAAATTTTCTGATGGCAAAATCTCGTTTTGGGATGGGGATAGAAGAGTTGCTGACTACCGCGGCAATCCGGAATTATATGAGCTACTATTTTATCGAAGCCCTAAGAAAGTAAGTAATGCGACTAAGAACACATATAAGGAAATATTACAACTTACCGGAGCGGCCTTTAAGGAGTATGACGAGTCCAAAGGGCTAAGTAACAAAAATGTAAATAAATTGAGAAAAATTATTAGACCATTGTTCTCTCCGGCAAAGGTAAAGGGTAAAGGGTTTTCAAAAATACCTAAATACAAAAAAATAATGACCTCTAAACCCACATATGTTTATTGGAACAAGCCGAGAGAATTGGTGGCTAGATTGCGTTTATTATGGAGTTCAAAGCAAGCCGGTCATACTGGGCACGATAATGAAATTTTATGAATAATTTAAGAATTAAGAGAAGAGCGAATAATATATTAATTACATGCGCTGTAGAGGTCAGTCGTAAACGGAATGTCTTCAAGAAACATTGTAGATAAATTCGGAAGAAAAAAGAAAAATCAACGAGTAATTATTCGAGAAAAAAGGGGTCTTGGATTCAAATTAACAGATGACGGTAATTATGATATGCAAACCAAACGGTTGGTAAACCTTGGAGAGCCAGAACAATCGACCGACGCTGTAACAGTTGGATATGTTGACGATGTTACTAGGCAAGCAAAAGATCTCGTTTTAAAAGCTTTAGCGGAATCCATTAAAAACATATTACGCGAAGCTACAATTTATTTCGAAAAACAGCAGAGTGAACTTAAGAAATTAGTATTTGAACATCGAACTGTGTCAAGCAATAGTATTAGCGATGTTAATGTTAAATACCAATCGATGTTACAAATAGTGAAGCACAATAGAGAATTTTTTGAGGACATACTTACCACTACAAAAAGTAATATTTTAAAAGTTATTACTAAAGTTGATAATTTGGAAAGTGAAATAAAAGGCATAAAAAGTTTAACTATAATATTAGAGAACCGTTTAACTGATCTTAGCGATAGATTCATTTAAGTGTAATACGGAAATTCTTCGAGACCTTAAAAGCGTCAAAGCAAGTATTGGGCAAAATACGTCGGTTTTATCGAAAATTATAGTAGGACTGGAAGAAAGGATCGAAAAGTTTGAATAAAAAATTGTATTTTAATTGGAAAGAATGTCTAAACGCCAAATAATTGAAGAAATCCACCGATCCGCCCGTCGAAATTTTCCCAGAAGAAGGACTATTGTAAAAGGATATGCCGACTTGTGGCAGAGTGATTTGGCTGATATGCAAAGTTATAAAGATGAAAACGATGGTTACAGATATATTCTAATTGTCATCGACTGTTATACGAAATATGTGTGGGCGAGACCATTAAAAAATAAAACAGGCTTACATGTTAGAAATGCCTTTTTAGATATACTCCAAAATTGCGCACACCATCCTAAAAATCTACAAACGGATCAAGGGACAGAATATTATAACAAGGAATTTGGGAAAGTAATGAAAACATATGATATAAATCACTATTCGACTTATAGTACAATGAAAGCGTCAATGGCAGAACGTGTGATTCGTACGATAAAATCCCTATTATATAAAAAAATGGCTATGAGAGGGAAATACAATTGGATAGATATTATAAACGGCGTCATTAATAAGTATAATAACACCACGCATTCAATCATAGGTATGAAGCCAATAGATGTCCTGCCGACAACTAAACTCAACCAATATAGGCAAAACAAAAATGAAGTAAGGCGTAAAAAACCGAAATATCGTGTCGGCGATGTCGTAAGAATAAGTAAATATAAAAGCATATTTGAAAAAGGGTATACTGCTAACTATACAACTGAATTATTCAAAATAAGAAAAATAAATAGCACATACCCCGTAACATACATTCTAGAAGATATGAATGGTCAATCGATTAAAGGCTCATTTTATGAGTTGGAATTATTAAAAACAAAGTGGAAAGATGTTTATTTAGTGGAAAAGGTCATTCGGACGAAAGGGGACAAAGCCTTGGTGAAGTGGTTGGGATTCCCACAGCAAGAAAACTCTTGGATTAATATAAATGATATTGTTTAGTATGGATATTAAATGAAATAAAGATTAAAAAAAAAGTTTTATTTTCCTATTAACTACTACATATACAATAATAAAATAACTTACACTTAAATATATACATAAAGCTTAAATAATAAACTATACAAATTAAATCTAAAACTAATATATAGAGGGTCATTGGATGCATAACAAAGCCGCCGTATTGCAACCCCTGACTCCTTTATTTCAAGCGCCGATGCATACAGGGCAAACATTTGTGTCGCAGAAGTGGGAAATATATCGGGCGCATACATCGCATGTTTGCGGATCCTCCAAATCCCCCCCTTCTACAACAAAATGCTGATGCTCATGTATGTACCTGGCATTTGGATTTCTTTCGACATCCATCTGCTCGTAATGAAGGAAGCAGGGGTTGCACAGACGTTTGCTCCGTTCCATGCCAGGAATAACCAACTTCACAATAACGGAGCTGGTTGTAACGCAGAAGTGGTTACCGCCTCTGGCCTGAAATACAGCCAGCTCCCTTCTTATTGAAGTCGGTGATCCAGGGCAATCAGCCTCAATGCCCTCATCGTCGTCGTCGCTGGCGGGCTCATCGGCGGGTGGGGCTGGACCAACGGCGTCTGCACCCTCTTCGGCGGGTGGTGCCGGACCAACAGCGCCCAAATCCTCGTCGGCAGGTTGAGCTAGACCAGCCGCGCCTTCTCTATCACCATCAGCAGCGGCAGCAGCAGCATCAGCAGCCTGTAAAGAAGTATATTGATTAGATATTTTATAAGCATAATGAGTAGTAATTTTATAAACATAAGGTAATAGTTAAAAACTTACATCACGTTCTACGGCGGCCCAAAATTCGTCAATTCCTGGCTTGTTGGCATCAAAGCGCGCTACTAAGGCCAGTTGACGAATGATCTCCCTAACTCCTTCATCTTCTTCACCCTGGTATTCATTTTGGTTGTTCATGACGGTGGTCAGGTCAGCTACACTTAAATGTCTGATGCTGGTACGTGGTCGGGACCTCCTTATATATGTTATGTATTTCCACCTCCACTCCACCAACCCACGAATTTACCACCTCCCCTGCATTACACCGCGCTCAGTTGAGTTCGGCTAGTTCCGGAAAGTTGGAAGTCAGAAAAAATTTTACTCTAGCATTAATCGGCGCCCTGCAGATAATACAAATAACTACGGATTGACTGCAACTCACGCAAGATACGGCATGCCCGCATGGTATAAAAACCATTTGCACCTCCTTATCGCCACAAATCTTACAAGTAAGGCGCTTACTCATAGAACAAGTATCATTTAATTTATTCATAGTAGCGCAGGGCCTTCAAGCTGAATTTAGACAACTGAATATCTGAGGCTATAGGAACTCTTTTATTAAGAGGTCGGCGGATGGATGTTGAGGTGGGGGGATGTTATAGATAGTTCGAACCTTAACAATGCAAACTTTTTTTGTCTGGGCTAGCAATAAGTTCTATTTTTCTTGCTCACGCCCATTCTAGTAGATGAGTATTTGGGTCAAAACTGTACATAATTCTTCAAACGTAAAATAATAGTTTCCTGTTATTCTTATATTATTTTTTCGGAAGACGAAATATCTTCTACTCTACCATTAAAAATATGGTGGGATAGATGTTGAGTGGGACCAATTTTAAATTACAATTGACGCAAAATTATAATTTTTAGCCCATTGAGCAGTCCGCTAGTTTTTGTTGGTTCTAAAAGGAACCGTTTTTTGTTTGTTTTTTTTGTTGGCCCTGAAAAGGGCCGTTTTTCTCGACTAGAGCATAAACCCTAATCCGAGTCGGAATCGCTATCCGAATCAGACGATATATCGATCGCCGGTATATCATCTGAGCCGTAGCCACCCATATCAACATCATCGATGTCGATATCCGCCACTTCCACTTGCGAGGTGCTGTCGCAAGGCCCCGCAGGTGATGGCGGCCTTGCCAGAGGGGGAGAAGAATAAGTTGAGTCACAAGGGCCCAACTCCTCTTCCGACGTGGTCGGAAACAACCATGCGATGGTTGTCCTACATAGTCCGGGTGGGCTGAAACCAGAGCCACTTGCAGAATCGCACATCATGAAGCAGAATGATTGTATGCATATGTGCGATGAGTATTTATAGTGATTGAAAAAAAGTGAGTAGAGTGGGGAGAGAGTGGGGGAGAAGCGAGAGTGGAAGACTCTCAGTGATAAAACTTTTATATCTTAAAATTTTGTTGTTTTGTTTGGCTCTGATTAGGGAGTTCGTTTCCACACCATCTTATATATTACAACTAGCCTATCATCATAAACTAATCATAATATATGGAGATAAAACTCATGGCGCGTTGCTTTTTTTTAACGTGGTTAGCTCCCCAGTAGGCATATCTCCACAACTAACAAACTAACAAATACCAAAAAATGTCTACCTGTCCTTATGCAAAACTATGTGCCCCAGAAACTGTTTGTAGCCCATACTTTCTCCATCACCATCGACAGCGGCAGCATCAGCAGTCTGTAAAGAAGTATATTGGGGAGTTCGTTTCCACACCATCTTATATATTACAACTAGCCTATCATCATAAACTAATCATAATATATGGAGATAGAACTCATGGCGCGCTGCTTTTTTTTAACGTGGTTAGCTCCCCTGTAGGCATATCTCCACGACTAATAAACTAACAAATACCAAAAAAATGTCTACCTGTCCTTATGCAACACTATGCGATCCAAAAACTTTGTGTAGTCCGCACTCCTAACGCGCGCCCGCTCAATAAGTTCGCGATACCGGCCCTGCATCATATCATATGCACCCTTCTTTTTTTCAAACTCCGATTGGGTCTCTTTGACCCTAGCAATTTCAATGCCCACATCCAACTGCCTTTGGCGCACATTGTTCCGACGATGAATGGTCTCATCCATCTGCCGTTGCAAGTCAACCAAGTGCCGTTGGATGCGGGCATCTTCATCTGCCAATCCTTCAGTCTCGCGCTGAAGTGGCGCTAAGGTAACCTCCATATCTCTCGCCATACCATCCACCTCCATCCTCAGCTGTTTTAGTGTCGCTTCAGTGATACTTAACTGCTCCCTATCAGCATTATACCGCGTCTCCTTATTCAATAGGACGGTGGCGGCGGAGTTGATTTTCCTCCTCATGCTGTCTTCTTCGCCGTCATCCTTGGGCGGTATTGGGATTGGTATCGCCGCACTTGTTGAGGCTACCGCCTTCAACTTCCTTACTGGCGCGGTCTTTGGTTTCGCTGCGGTGGCTCTCGGCTTTCTACTCTTCGGCACAACCACCCGCGGTCTCGTTGGCTTCGACCTACAGGGCGCATCTTCCATTGTGCCGACAAGCTTTGACAATGTGGCTGACGAGGGTAGCGTATCAACGCGTACATCGCTGAGGACCCGGATCTTCTTGGGCGCTTCAAAATCGTCTCCGCTATCATATACCGGTACTGGGGCTAGTAACGGAGCCGGTGACGGGAGCGGCAAAGGAGCCGGTAACGGGGCCGGTAATGGGATGTCGCACACTTGCGACAGCTCCATCGGCGATACCGGTGAAGGAACCGTCAACTCCTTGAAGATTTCCTCAAAATCGAATTCCACAGCATCGATTGAAATGATTGAGTTAGCTGCGGCGATCGTCTCTTCGATTGAAGTCATGTTGAAACACTGCTGAGAACTGAAAAAATAACTCGAAAAGAATTAAATAGTTTACTCGGCGAGCCGTAGTAAACTGAATTTCTCAGATCTGGTTCCCGTATATATAGTGATCGGAAAGTAGAGGGGAGAGAGTGGGAGTGGGAGAAAAAAGAAGAAAATCGGCCGGGCGCGGAGGGGGGCGGCGGTAGCCGACCCCCGGAAGCGGAGAGGGCGGGTGGGCGGCTGGGGAGCGGGCGATTTTGGGTAGGGGGGGCGGTGGGGGACGGTTTCGGCGGTTTGGGCCGGGGAAGGTGGGGGCGGTTGGGGGCGGTTGGAGGCGGCGGGGTGGTCAATAATAGTGAGATATTGAAGCGTGGTTTACAAAACCAACCTCACTATAATTTTTGCGTCCATTGTCTACTGCCATCCTTGACTTCTTCAAAATTGGTTCGTTCAGTTATTTACCTGCTCCATCTAGAAATTTATATTTTATTAATCACTACGTGGTGGCCTATGGCGTGTTCTCCTGCAGTTGTATTTACTATTTTAGTGTGGGTGGGGGGAAAATATAGACGGAAATTGGTATAAATATATATTTAAAGTAATTTTTTTACAATTTTTTATGCTTATAACCTAACAATTACATTTTCTTTTTATGGGCCTTGTTCAATGCTGGTTTGTTGTGGCTATTCACTTCTGACTGGAACTTCCCCCATGTTTTATTAAACATCACATGGTCAATTATGGCTTGTTCTCTGGCTATTATGGTCGCTATGTTGATAGACATTTTTTTACAAGTTTTCTGTTTCGGCTGGATAAGGCAGAATGAATATCTGACCATGAGTACCCACTATTTATTGTGGTAGGAATGAGTAGGGAGTGGAGGGGAGAGATAGTTGGACATTTTATAAAAACAAACTTATTTTGTTACAAATATATTACAAACTTATGCATACATTTCTGTTTACATTTCTTCTAATAGTCTTAAAAGTAAATCTAATTTATCTTCTTCATTACTATTATTTACAATATTGGATACCCTACATCTAAATTCAGCCACAGTATTTTGAGGTCCATTACGATATTCCTGAATATCTTTATGTCCCCACGGTAGAGTTTTAGCGGTGTTTGGTATTATAAACCTTTTTTCATCATTGTAAGATAATGCAACTTTATTTTTCATTTCAGTATAGATATCATGTAACTGACTTCTAAATGTATTCATTTTTCTAAATATCTTACCCCCACCTTCTACAATTTTTTGATAATCCACCATGTTTAAACTGTTTTGAATTACGGATTTCTTTACGCCCTTGGCGGTTTTGCTCTCTTTTTCATCTGATCTAATATAATAGGCCTTGGCGCCTGTCCCTAAAAATATGCTGATGGCCTGATTTGGATACTCATCCTTAAAATTTCCCAATATTGGTTTACTTACTGGCAGGTTAAATTTATTATCCGATTTATAATTAGATGTGTCGAAATGTTCGATATTTCCTTTCATAAATTCATAAAAATTTATTGATTTAACTTTAAGCACAAAACTATCAGTATCCGTGTAAAGTAAGGAAATGTTATCGCCTAATTGTCGTTTTAATGTGCCGTAATAAAAATCATACATTCTCACTTTCGACAATTCCAACACCGTGAAACCTACATAAAGTGGTTTGTTATAACAAATTTTAGTTCTACCCATATGTATAGCCACAAAGTGCTCTGAAAATATGGAACAAGACTTAAAATTAGGTCTAGCAATTAAGTTGTTTGCGCCTGGGGAATTTCTCTTACTTGCCCAGTGGGTTCTAAGGTAAATATCACGCCTGTCATCTACATTTTCCATAGTTTTCCCGTACACAGAATTGACCATGCGCTTAAAGTGATTTTTCTCGGATGTGTCCTTAGCATTGTTTCTCATATTTGTATTGAGGTCTATATATTTTTTCAGCCAACGAGACTGCTTAAACTTGAGGACGCGATGAATTTGAGTTACAATTAGCCCATTATTTATGGCCTGCTTGAAGTTTCTATAGTGTAATACGTACTTGTCTTTATGATTTAAATTGGGAACCAATTTGGGGATTTCTGTTTTGGAATTAGGTGGTATTATATTCTCTACTAAAAATGGCAAATCAGCGTGTTTATTATGAAGGTGATGCGGATATGTTACATCAACTTCTAAAACATACCCATAATCCCCGAGATCATCAACAGACATAATATCGAGTTGATTAATTTCCTCAGCCGATAACCAAACAAATTCTCCCGTGGGCAGAGGTTGACTCATGCTATAACCATAGAGATTTGTCGCATCGATATAATGTATGGAAGACTTCGGCTCGAAAGGATTATATTCGGACAAATACGGGTTATTGGCGATATGTTTTCTTTCAACGCATTGGCTTATACCGCCGCGTATACTATTTTTGAAGAAATTAATCATATCTATATCTGTCAGTAGTTCCAACTCCACCTTAGTGTACCGCAACATCGCATCCCATGACAGGCCTGGAGATGTATAATATTGCGCCGGATCTAGTTTATATGCTTTAAGTGATACATCCCTAAAATTTTCAAATATATCACACAACATTAAAACATCTGATTTTAAGTATAAATCAGAATAAGATCCCAAAGTTTGACATTTAAATACATTCCAAACTTTCTGAGCCCTAGCATATTCCTCATCAGTTATGTGGCAATTATTTAACTTGTCATAAAACTCATCTTTTGAAGGTAAATTGTGGTGATCTAATTTCATTATATTATCCATGAAATTATATGGAAACACCCCCTTCTGCCTCATTAAATCGAATTTTTCTTTTTCTGCAAAACATTTCCTTGTTTCAACAAAAAATTCTGATGGCAGGTTTTCTGACAGTCCAGCCAATGAATCAGCTAAAAATCTGTAACTATCCAAAAATCTAAGTTTTATGTAATTTTTTCTCAACATACCATCTCTATCTACATAGCTATGGGTGTACAATGGTTTAGTGAACGAAATATATTTTTCTTTATTTTGTGCAATAACTTCGGTCCTCTCACCTTCGCCATACAATTCTTTAATAAATAAATGACTGTCATACCCACTCAAATTGTGGAAAAAGATTGGAACAAATTGTGGGATTTTATAATTTAAATTACAATTGCTATGCGCGGCGCCAGGTGTTTTCTTACCGGTAACATGACAATGATCTCTTACTTTAACGTCATCTTCCTGAAAAGGCTCATCGCAAATAGAGCATATAGTTGACGAGTTAAAATCATCTATTTCATCATTAGACAGCTGATGCATCGGAACAACGTCTTTTAAATAGGTATTATAAATAGTTAAAACATCGTCCTCTAGCCGTTTCACGAAATCGCTACCAGCATTATCACCCGTAAAAGTTACAAATTTCGTCAATGAATTATCAAACGAACATTTAATCAAATATGCAAAAGAATATGGTTCATGTTGGTATGTCGGGATAGTAAACTTTTTTTCCGGATCTGGTTCGCAAGTATCTATTGGTTTTAAAATCGATTCAAAATCAGCGTAAATTACAAATGGAACCCTAAGTTGCTTATCATAATTTTGAAACTTAAGTATGTTTTCAGGTACATAATTACCGCGTTTGTCTTTTTTCAGCTCCACTGATGGTGTGCTGGTGTATATATGATTACAATCGCGCAACTGGTGCCGCAATAGTATGCTTTCAGATCGGAAATAAAGTAAACAGCCGTCACAAAAAAATTTTTTATGTTCATTTCTAGTTACTTGATTCGATACCAATCTGGAAATATTTTTAATCCAACAGTAGTGACTATTTCCTGAATCCTCCGTTATTAATAGTAAATTTATATGGTGACCTAACCTCCTAGAGGAATATCGTAATGGGCCTACTATTTCGAATTTAACCTTACCATTTTCATAACTACGTTCCAAACCATAAACATTAACACTTATGTCATTTAAATCTTCAAATTTTGAAATGTCTTTAAGCTTCATAGGGAATTCAATACCATCAACATTCAGCACGGTCTCGAAGTGTGGATACGATGTCGTTAGGTGAACATTGTCCCTCGCTGGATATAGCGCCGACGTGATGGCCCAAGCAAAGCAATACGCATCATTATTTTGGACATTAACTACACCCTTCTTGGTTTCAATAAACTTGGGGAGCTTAATGTACGAGCAGCCGCCTAATGGGGAGTACTTATTTATATTTACTTCTAAAAATAGTACTTCCCGTAATGTCCAACCTGAAACAATTAGTAATATATTAGTAAACGCTATACTATGAATTATAAAACTATTATACCTGAATCCTTATGTTGAAAGTCTGCAGTTTGAGATACCACAGCATCCTTAAAGTCTACATATACCGCATCCAAATCCGTCGACAAATCGAGTATTCGATTTATGCTGTTAAAAGATTTGATTTCAGAAACATCTTGGCTCTCCAATGCATAAGTAGCGAAGGCCTCTACATTAACTTTAATGGCATTATGGGCCTTCAGAACAACTTTTAACAATTTTAATACTCTTAATTTTATCGCATCAAAAAATGTTACATAATCTATATGTTTTTCATCACATTTAAGCCTGTAAGTTGCGATTCTGCACTTAAACGCGCTCTTAATTAAATATATACCATCGGCATGAATTGCACAGGCTTTTTCTTTATGCCCAAGACTCCTCATATGCGACGTCATCTGATTGGTAGGGACATCTACATTACATGATTCACATCTTCTATTATGGGCCTTTGAGTCTACGATGCGATGCGTATGAACTTGTGGAACTCGCATTACCCGGGCTTTTTTTTCAGGTGGAACATCATTACTGGGAGTAGTAGATCTCTTCGTACCTCCGGATGATTCGCCGATGCGGTTAGATATCAGCTTACAACTTTTATTTTGATGTCGACGTAAATTATCTACCCTTGTATATGTTAAACCACAATTGCACTTATACATGTTTATTATTTTTATGATTATTTCGATATTAGATGATAGAACTACCGATAGGCTTAAAGCTAACGATATTTGTACGGATTTGGATGCGGGTCCTACTATATATATATCCTCTAGAAAATTCCACCACCTCTTCTTAGCTCCTCCCTCGATATTTCAGTTGGGCGCGTCTATCTATGGCGCAGCTACCCCTTCTTAGTCCCTTACCACGATATTTCGGTTAAGCACGACCGTCTCTAACGCAGGCTAAGCACTCTAGGCACGACGGCCGAGAGTTAAGGATGTGCTGCCAACAGTAATCACTAGGAGCTTAGATAACATTCACTACATTGCATACAGTAATTACTACCTAAGGTGTACTTACACTTTAATATGTATGGAGTAATGAGATGTATACCCTGTGGGTAATTGGGAGGTACTTATTATGCAATTACAATCATTACAGTATGGCGTCTATATGGTAATTGGGAGGTACTTACTGTGCAATTGCATTTATTACAGTACATGCTGTAATTGGGAGGTACTTGCTAATTGCGCGTCTATCTCTGGCGCAGGCTACCCCTTCTTAGTCCCTTACCTCGATATTTCGGTTAAGCACGATCGTCTCTAACGCAGGCTAAGCACTCTAGGCACGCCGGCCGAGAGCTAAGGACGTGCTGCCAACAGTAATCACTAGGAGGCACTTAGATAACATTCACCACACTACATTGCACACAGTAATTACTACCTAAGGTGTACTTACACTTTGATATGTATGGAGTAATGAGATGTATACCCTGTGGGTAATTGGGAGGTACTTATTATGCAATTGCACTTATTACAGTACATGATGTAATTGGGTGGTACTTACTGTGCAATTGCACTTATTACAGTACATGATGTAATTGGGAGGTACTTGCTAATTGCGCGAAGGGTGGGGGGTACTTAGGATAATTACTAATTACCGAATTGCCTCTCTCTGTACCTCTTTCTCATTTCCAGAACCGGCCAATTACATCTACTAACACTAGCACAAAGTCCCATTTCCTTGTATTTGTCTGGAAGAGTAGTAGACGAACCTTGATATGGATCAAACCATACCGTGTAGCCTAATCTAGTTGTTCCGGTCCAAAATTTATAACCCCACCGGATTGGTTTACCCTTTATGAATTGTTTACAACCATGACGCCCAAAATAAGGCACCATGGATTCATCAACGCTGTGAGTTTCTTCTTCGAGCGCAAATAATTGAAATCGCTTGTTCAATAAATCGAACAATTGTCTCATTTTAGAGAAATTATCTTCGTTATTTAGATGATTATTTTTATTACAATGTAAATTTGACATAATATATTGAAACCTACCTCGGGAAATTGCTTTACAAACTAGAATATTATTTGCATCTGAAGAATTCTGCCAATACATTTTACGACGACTTACGATGACATACCCGCTTTGATGAAGTAATAAAATTAATCATCAGAAATTGTAGAAATTTGATTATTTTGAGAGGCGTACATATCCGTGTAGTCCACTAACATTTGAATTATATCCCTATCAAAGAAGCACATAAATAAATCTAGTAAGGCTTTATCATTTTTAGGGCCATATTCTTTTAACCACTCAGGAAATATGGACTGTAAATTAACATCGGACCATTCGACTACAGGGTGTTTCCTTTTTTTTTTCTTGATTCGCTATTTTCCGATATCGTCGGTACATTGCCAAAATCACGAATGTGCAAAATTTTTAGTTTTGAGAATGTAGTCTTTCGAGTCTTGGGAATTGAAGCAACTGCTAAATTCTTACTTTCTGAAAATAGAAATCGGTCGTAGAAAGGGGTTAGACTCTTAAAGCACATTCCTGACTTTAGCAATGATAACTTTTAAGGTTTAAACGTGTGATAAAGTACTTGGGTGAAAAATTTAAAATTTGCACATTCATGGTTTTGTCATTGTACCGACGATATTATCTTCCTCTTGGCTACACGTATTGATAGAAGTCTTCGTCATTTCTTTGGGTGTCTCTATCATTGGTAAAAAATGCTTCAGCCCTCAATTGGATTCCGGGAAGATTACTGGGCGAAATCAATCTTTATCCCCAGAATCTTCATCAGTATTCTCAATACTAGCATTTTCGGGTGGTGATATTGTTATGCTGTCTGGTGGTAAAGAGTTTTCATCAAGTTTATCTATCTCTTTCAAAATTCTATGGAGTTTCAATTGCCGTCTGCAATAACAAAAACTATAAAGAAAATATTACGTCACATTATCATGAACAGAGTATTGTTAAAAATTTGGGTATAAAACAAAAACAAACACTAAAACTCTAATTGAATCGGTAATTTTGAAAAGGGGTCACATCCACTTTTTTGGCATTTTCACTTTTTGGCGATTTTACATTCAGCATGTCTCGAAGCATCCATTCAAGATTAAACCGGCTCATATGTCAAAATTCTCACCGCCTATTCACACCACACAAAATCAGTTCATATCGAAAACGGGTTATCTTCAGGACTTATAACCCCTTCTCAAAATGAATCGCGTTTTGTCCCTGCCGCCAAAGTTTTATTAGGTATTATGGATATTTTGTGATTCGCGGATCGGATAATGCAATTTATTCAGTAATCGTTTAGACTACGAAGGCGAAAGACACAAAGGCCCTAACGAAGTTTGTTCTTTTTTAAATGGCTACATTAACAATAATATTTCAGAAAATATTAAATAACTGCATCTATTTTGTGACGGATGTCCTGGTCACCATAATACGATTTCTTTTGGCTGTGGTAATGAAAAGTTCCAGATTATTATTTACTTTTCGTAACGAGGTCACTCATTCAATGATTGTGACAGGGATTTTGGCACAGTAAAAAGCAAAATTCGTCGCCTCGACCGGATTTTCTCTGTAGGAGAATATGAAGACCTAATAGTTTCTTCATCTAGAAGCAATAAATTCGACGTTAGACATGTAACTCACGTAGATGTAACCAGTTTCGAACAGTAGTGGCCGGATTTATTTAATAAGAGAGTGTTGTTTACACAAAGTCATGACAAACAAGTTCCAAAAGAAGAAAAGGTTAATTTCACTATCAACTCCCTCTATGAATTCAGCTTTAACTCAGAAAATTTGGGTGTCATATTTGCCAAACCATACATTGGCAGCTTTGTTGAGGTACGCTATCTTTTTTTGAAAACTCTACAACGAACGAAGCCATTCCGACAATAGCGGTGCCCGATCCTTAGAATTTTCCAGCCTATCAAGCCAAAATTCTGATAAATGTTAAGAAAATTGAGGATATAAAGAAGCTTCAGCAATATATTCCAGATAAATACAAAGAATTTTATACCACTATCTACGAATAGCCCACTACCACCGCTGAAGAAACGGAGGAAATGTATTTTATACCACTTTGTTGTTTAAAATAAACAATATTTATATTCTATTTGAATTTTAAATACTTGTTCATTTTGAAAACGGGCTATCTCTTTTTCAAAAAATGTCAATTTTTAACCCCTTTTTAAATTGAAATTATATTTTTTAATAATTCATGGTAATAAAAGTTCATGTTTAAAGCAAATAATACCTTACCAAAGATTACTTTTAAATAGTATTAAAGATAAAAGGTTTTTATCTCTCCTGTAAAATTTTAAAAAGTGGATGTGACCCCTTTTCAAAATGACCGATTCAATTGTAACCAGCGGCAAATACAATCCAAGCGTTTCGGTAATCGTATCAAGACTGACCGATCCCCATACGATCGGTAACGGCTAGAGACATTTAGAGTTTAATAAATGAATAGTCATCTTTGTTTGATTAAAATAATTATACAAGAATTAATAATCAAAATTGAAATAATTCAACAAAAATTAATATTGAGAACAGTGTATCTAACACGGCAAATCCTGAGCAAGACTTCGTTATCGAAGTCTTATTTTCTTTCCAGGCTATTATAAGCGTAACGTAGCTTGGTTTTTTTCGCAGTCGCTAAAGAGAATAATAATAATAATAATAATAATAATAATAATACTAATAGGTACTTTGATATTTACTTCAATTTTATTATTATTTTTTTGTTTTATCATAAATTGATAAATAAACAAAATAAAGACGAATCGTACAAGTGAAACGTTTAAACAGTGCAAAGCGTATAAGCTTTCAACACAAATAAAACAAACGCAAAACGTACAAGCTTTCAACGTTTAAACAGTGCAAAGCGTACAAGCTTTCAACACAAATAATACAAACGCAAAGCGTACAAGCTTTCAACGTATCAACAGTGCAAAGCGTACAAGCTTTCAACAAAAAAAAAACGCAAAGCGAACAAGCTTTCAACAAAAATAATACAAACGCAAAGCGTACAAGCTTTCAACACAAATAAAACAAACGCAAAACGTACAAGCTTTCAACGTTTAAACAGTGCAAAGCGTACAAGCTTTCAACACAAATAATACAAACGCAAAGCGTACAAGCTTTCAACGTATCAACAGTGCAAAGCGTACAAGCTTTCAACAAAAAAAAAACAAACGCAAAGCGAACAAGCTTTCAACGTCTCAACAGTGCAAAGCGTACAAGTTTTCAACAAAAATAATACAAACGCAAAGCGTACAAGCTGTCAACACAAATAAAACAAACGCAAAGCGTACAAGCTTTCAACGTTTAAACAGTGCAAAGCGTACAAGCTTTCAACAAAAAAAACAAACGCAAAGCGTACAAGCTTTCAACACAAATAAAACAAACGCAAAACGTACAAGCTTTCAACTTTTAAACAGTGCAAAGCGTACAAGCTTTCAACACAAATAATACAAACGCAAAGCGTACAAGCTTTCAACGTATCAACAGTGCAAAGCGTACAAGCTTTCAACAAAAAAAACAAACGCAAAGCGTACAAGCTTTCAACGTCTCAACAGTGCAAAGCGTACAAGTTTCAACACAAATAAAACAAACGCAAAGCGTACAAGCTTTCAACGTCTCAACAGTACAAAGCGTACAAGCTTTCAACAAAAAAAAAAACAAACGCAAAGCGTACAAGCTTTCAACGTCTCAACAGTGCAAAGCGTATAAGCTTTCAACACAAATAATACAAACGCAAAGCGTACAAGCTTTCAACGTCTCAACAGTGCAAAGCGTACAAGCTTTCAACACAAATAAAACAAACGCAAAGCGTATAAGCTTTCAACGTCTCAACAGTGCAAAGCGTACAAGCTTTCAACACAAAATCATTCACATACAAAGTTTAAATAAACATAAAAACAAGTACAATGTTAAAATAAAGACAATAAACTAATCATAATAATACATCTAACACGTGCCGTGCGTTTTTTTGCAAGATCTAAACAACCTTAGATCTTTTTCTAGCATCTCCAATAAATCAGGCATGTCCAGAGTAAGAGACCAGTCGTTCGGCCATCCTCTCAAGTTTCCCTTGGTGCATTTTCTCATCTCGGTGCATTAGAACAAATTCTCCTTCAGCAAAGTTAATACTGCACGACGCTTCTCGTTGGCTGAGCGCTTCGACTTTACGAGTTCCTGGACGTATACCATTTCCTGATATTTCCCGACCTAAATATTCTAATTTGTCTCTAAAGAAATGACATTTTGTCAAATTTAAGGTAAAACCAGCTGTCTGCAGAGCATTAAACATAAATTTAAGACTTGAAAGAGTAAAACCAAATTTGGTAGATTTTTACACTTTTATTTTAAAAATATAAATTTTTTTTTTTTTAAAAACACTAACAAATGTGACTAATTTACAATTCGGTATCCAATATATATACGAAATAATTTAACAAAACAAAGGACTTAAGAAAAACATCAATAACATTACAAAATAAACTAACTATTTAAAGTAACTTTCAAAAAACGCTATTTTGAACATTATAATAGCTATACAAAAAACAAAAATAATTCTACTTACTCAAACCATATTTTAGCTGAAAATCATTCTTTTACAGACAACTTTGAAATTTTACATATAGAAAATAAGATCCTTAAATTAAACCATCTAGAAACACTTGAAATAAATAGATTTAAAAATTCAGATAACTTACTAAATGATCAATTAGATATTAATAATTCACCCTTATTAAATCTCTTTCCTAGTTTTCTGCGAGACAATCCCGGTAATGTGCTATCTTATTGTTATCTGATTGATATTATAATTACCTAAGTACCCTTATTTACTTTAAATAGTTAGTTTATTTTGTAATCTTATTGATGTTTTTCTTAAGTACTTTGTTTTGTTAAATTATTTCGTATATATATTGGATACCGAATTGTAAATTAGTCACATTTGAAAAAGAAGTTGTACTTCGAAATATGTGTCATGTTAATGTTTTTTAAAAAAGTTTTTTTTATATTTTTTCTACCAAATTTGGTTTTACTCTTTTAAGATTAAATGGACTTTCATCAAGTAAAGGCCGAAACAATAAATAATATAAATTTAAGAGATTGGAATGCCTCTTCGGTGGTTTCAGATGGATTCAAAATGTCATCTAGGTAAACTAGCGCCACACTATCTTTAAGTTTAGCCAATGCTTCATATATAGCTCGCTGAAAAACGGCTGGGTTATTGACCAAGCCAAATGGCATTCTCAGATACTCATAATGACCATCTGGCATTACAAATGCAGTCTTTTCTATTGACTCGGCATCAATGGGTATTTGGTGAAACCCAGACAACAGGTCCAATGATGTAAATATACGACCTTTTCCTAATCTGTCAAGTTGATCATCAATCAGTGGAAGAGGAAATCGATCTTTAATAGTGTGAGCAATAAGTTCGCGGAAATCGACACACATTCTGTGGGATCCCTCTTTTTTACGTACCAGTATAATAGGACCTACAAATGCTGATTCGCTTTCTTGAACAATGTCAGTTCGAATCAGTTCATTAACTATGTCCCGAACTATTTGCCTTTCACTAGCAGATAGAAGATACGGGTTTCTGTTAACTACAAAGTCATATTTTAATTTTATTTTTAATGTTACGTTATTTACTCGGGAAAGACATCCATTTGCTGCAATAAGTTTTGGATATTTTAAAAATAATTTTGAAAGAGAACTGTGATATTTTTCTGGGACATCTAGCGGTTCACCATGTGAGATTGGCATAATGCGAAAAATTTTAGTGCTCTTGCTGCGAACAACACGTGCTCCAGTTTGATCAGTAATTGTTGAAATCTCTGGATCGTCATACAAATTTCGCCCTATTATAACATCGTAATCTAATATATTATCGGGGAAAACATAAAATGTAAGTTCTGTGATTACATCAGAAATGTGTAAAGTCGCTTCAAACTTTTGATTCAGGAAAATGCTTCCTGCAAGAATCCCACTAATTGCAAGGCTACATGTTGTAATATGCTTATTCTCAAAAATATACTAATGGCGTTGGGCTATAAGCGATATATCTGCGCCAGTATCAAAGATACCGCAAAAATTGTGACCATCGATTAAAAGTTTTTCAGTTATAAGTTCTTGTCCAGACTTGCAAAAATTGATATTCTTGCGTTTTTCAATATTTTGACGGATGCAAAAACGATCAACATCATGTCCAGTTTTTGTACAAAATGGGCAGGTGACAATACCTGCTTGACTGGAACTTGAAGGTGATATTTGTGTGGCCAGCTTTTGACCTGCACTATTTTGGCTATTACAATGTCTTTGAATATGACCAATCTTACCACATTTATGACATGTTAGTGGACTAAGAAATTTTCGAGGTTCACTATTATCTCGGAAAGATTCGCGAAAGCGTTTTCTTGACGGCTCTTCTAATAATGTAAGTTTCGAAGTGGAAGGACGCTTGTCCATCGGTGTTTGACGCTTAGTTACTGTCCCCAAGAACGCTAATAAATCTGAAATATTCTTTAAATTAGGATTGCTTGCTGTTGTCTAAACCTCCCGTTCCTTGATACCATGCACAATCAGTTCCACAATATCAGCTTCTTCCCAGTTAGCTTTTAGGTTTCTTAACAACCCCGTCTTTTGAAACACGTATACATCGTACGTATTACAAGCGTCGCTGTTAAAATCAGCTGCATCTGACAATAAGCGACCTAAATACGTTTTAGGTGGAAAAGCTTCTGTAAAGTCCCTCATAAACGTTTCCCAATTTTTTATATCAGGTGACCACACATTGTTACAGGTTGATTTTAGTTTTAACATAATTAAATGATTTTCGCACATAAAACACATTCTTAGTATAAAGAATGTAACATGTTGGATCTATTTTTAAAATAATTAAATGATTATCGCATTTAAAACATATTCTTAGTATAAAGAATGTAACCTGTTGGTTCTATTTCTAAAATAATTAAATAATTATGGCATTTCAAACACATTCTTAGTATAACGAATGTAACTCTTACTAAACATTGCTTTGTATTGATTAAAACTTTGGTTAATTTAAATAATTATAGTATTTAAAACATATTCCTAATCACAGAAATAATGCCTTCCATACAGGTTTGTTTTGCTTTGAATACAACTCGGTTAGATTTAATTGGTAGCACTTTGTTTGTTGTCTTACCTTTCGTATAAAGATCCTGCTGTATTTATGGGACTGAGACGTATAACATAATATTTTAGAACTATATTCTATTTATTTCAATAAGTTTTCATTCCTCGCATCTAGTTATTCCATTATTTTCAGTGGTTTTCATTAAAATTGTACCTTTTGTTTTGATACTGTCTAATAATTATCGATTGTCGAATTTTGGTTATGAATCTTCTTCTTTTTAGTAAATTGTCGTGTCTACTTGTGTAGTTCAATAGTCAATTCTGTTCCGTGATAGAAATGTGGCTGAATATTCGGCTAGAAATAATGAGGGAATATTTGGTGTGCTGTTATTTGGTATCGATACTTTTGATTGTCTATGACGTCATGTTGTGTTGAATTTCTTGGAATATTATGCTTCCTATTTAATTATGGTTATTATAAAAGTACTATTATGAGGTATGCATTCATTTGGGATCAAGTTGGGCTTAGTTTGGAATGTTTTAAGGGAAATTGTTATAATCACCGGAAGTGTGGTTGACAAAGTATGCATGTCATCCTCCTTGTCAACGCCATTTTGTCTTCTGGAAAAATTGGTTTATATACGGGCCTAAAAATGTGGTTCTGGCAATTCAAGTACGATTTTTGGGAGTATCCCAGACTTTTTATAAAGTACCGTGAGTGCGGTAGTTTTTCGTTGTCGTTAGGTCTTGTGGACTGAGGGTCGTGCAACAAATTTTTAATACGACCTGGAGGAAGTCCTCCAAGTTCGTTACCGAAACCAGTCGGGATTTTTAAATTGTTGCTGAGTTGTGTTGGGGTTGGTGCCCTAGATTCAAATAATTTGGTAGAAAGCTTGCGACCAAGGCGAGCAAAGCCCACTGCAACGAATACCGTAATCCAGTCTGCCCCTGTCACTCAGGGGCATAGTGGAGTATCTCCACGTTTCATCCGCTGATCCAGACGTTCCCAGGTGATGCCGATGTCCATGTAGTTAGTCAGTTGAATTTGGTTATTATTTTTGAGTCCCACGTTGATGTCCTGCAAGTTGAGATATAATGGCCCCGATTCCTGTCTGAGGTATCCGCAGTTCGACACCGGTAGTGAGGAGCGCTACCGCTGGATGGATTTCTGCCGAAATCAAGTATCTAAGGATCTATAAATTAAGGTACAAGAGACCTTTAGTCTGATAAACTTTTGGCACTAGTAATTTAATGAAACATACCATTTATTTTAAAGATATACTTGTAAGAATCTTTTGTAACTGTTATATTGCTGCTTAAGCTCAATTTGCTGTAAGCCTTCGTGATCACTTGGGTATATTAATAATTTTTCTCTCTAGTAATTTCATATACAGAGATTTTCTCCTAAATTAAGGATTTACTCGTAGTATCCTGCGTTATTAATAGTAATAAAAGCTCTATTGAGATCCTTTTGTTTGGAGTCTCCTAAATTTATATATTTAATCCTTTTAATAAGTACTCTAGGTGATTGTGTACCGTTTTACTTATACAGTGTAATTCACCATATTTACCTAAAATTTAGTAAATGCCATAATATTGACTCTTGCCTTTTATTTGCCTGAATTTTTCACAGTATTAAGCTCTACTAACTTCTTTGAAAACCTACCCCTTTTGTCTCGACTGCTAGCCGAAGTGGGCTTCTTTACTACACTCTAGGAGAACACTATAACCTTTTTAATAACAGTTTTTCAGATCCAAAATAACACCATCAAATTTTGGAGGTGACCAACTAAAGCCACCCCCTTGAGTTAAAGGAATAAATCCCGTTATCAAACCAGGTCTTAAAGACCCCAGTTAGGAAACGACTAAATCTAAGCAAAGCCTCCTGATCTGTCCACTTAAATTCCTTCTTGATCTCTTTTATCTCAGCCAACCACTTTTTTGCGTTCGTAACATCCGGTTTAGAAAGTGTTGTCGTAATTTAGAAAAAAAGTCCTGGGCTATAAAAAATGTCCAGGAGATGGTTTGTTTGACATGTTTGTCAGGATATTAAAAAAAACAGGCAGAATACATTTTTTTGGTAACCAGAGGAGTGCATTCAAAGAGTTTGGATTCCGTAGATTCTTGAAAACTGCGTTTCTTTGTCGGTGAAGACCTTTGCGATAACATGGCGCCCAACGTGATTTATTGAAGGTGAATTGGTGTGTTCACGACCCACGATTGACCAGCAACCTCCAAAGTAAGTTGTCGTTTAAATTTATACCGCAGTTTTATAGGAAAAGTAGGAATCCGCTTTCTGTAATTATTTAACTGAAAATGGCGGAAAATAGTGACGATGAAATATTTTATGATTCATATGAAATATTGGAGGAAACAGGCGAGAGTGTAGTTATTCGTAGTACTTTAACAAATTTTACTAGTTCAAATTTAAATGACATACCTTGTAATCAACTCAGCAACAACTATTCAAAGCCCTTCTCAATCTCAGATAATAAAAATCTAGACTTAACATCAGCCTTTCTTACTGCTATAGAAACTATTGCTAAAAGTTTAAAGAAATCCGATGAACTCAAAATACAATTTTCTGGAAATGATATCGAAAATCCGATTTCGTTTTTGGATAAACTAGAAAAATATTTTAGTGAAAATGATATATCAGATTATCAAAAAACTGAATTTGCTGCAAAATTCCTAAAAGATAAAGCATTACAGTGGTTTGAAACTTACAGATCTATTCCTTTAACTTGGTGCGTGTTTAAAAATAACTTTAAGGAACGATTTAATTCAGTCGCTTATCTTACTCAACTTAAAGCCCAACTATACGGTGAATTACAATCCTTAAATGAGGATGTAAATATCTTTATTACAAGGAAGAGATGCTTGTTTCATCGACTTTTTACAAACGCTTCTGAAGAGTTGTGGTTAAATTTACTCATAGAACAACTTATACCTGAAATACGTTCTCGAATAAGAGGAATGACTTTTGATTCTATCGAGTCTCTGACAGTAATAACAACAGCTATTGAAAGAGATTTACTGGAAGTTTCAACTTCAATAAGTTATAAGTTAGATAAAAAAAAGTCTAATCAAACTTATGGCAATGGAAAAAGTAACTTTAATCGAAGCCAGGGAAGCGTCCCTCCTTCTAGATGTCGCTATTGCAATAAATGACACTTCCACAGTGAATGCTCACAAAACCCATACAATTTAAAAAAGGAAGATGACCAGCAACAAAAAACACGAAATACAGAAGTTATACCAAAAATTCATAATACTGAGGTGTTGCCAAATGCTCATAGTAGTACGAGTTGGCAGGATGAAGCGGCTGCTCTTCCTTTTCCAAAAAACTAATTAAGCATGGGGCCTGCGTCAATTCAGCATTTATGACTACACAAATAAATCAAATTAAAACTAACCTACCTAAAATTGTTATTCATTTAGGCTTAAACAAGGTCAAGGCTCTTTTAGACACAGGCTCCAATGTAAATATTATTAATTCTAAATTTTTTAATAGGGGTTATAAAACGTTACAAGTTCCACTGAAATTTGGTTGCGGAGATATTGTTACAGATACTCAAGGTTATCATGATATTACATACACGCTTTCCGAACAAAAGCTTACATCCAGATTTCTTGCAATGGAAAATTTACAAGATGATTGTATTTTGGGTTATCCTTGGTTTCTCCAGCACAAAGTTATCTTTGATACTATTAGAAATTGTATATATTTAGGTACTGAGCATAGAACAACAGTTTTTCTTTCTTTTATTACTAATAATGAATCAGAAGTAATTCATCACTTTCCTATTAATCACTTGCTACCAGACATTCGTCAAACATATCAAGAAATTTTAAAAAAATTTAACCACTTATTTCACGATCCGGCTGAATAGTCCATAACACACACAGTTAAACATGACATTCGAATAATTAAAGACCAATGTTTCAGTATTAAACTATACCCTATGAGTGAAAGAAAAAAAAATATTCTTAATGAACAAATAGCAGAAATGCTCTCTAAAGCCATCATTTTCACCTTTCTCATCGTCGCCCGTAATTATTGAAAGGCCCAATAAAAAACCTAGGTTCTGTGTAGATTTTAGACGACTTAACTCTATCACAGCTGATGAAAGTGTTCAACTACCCAAAATTAACGACACATTGAAAGAACTTGGAGCGGCAAAAATTTTTTCCACTCTGGATTTGCGAAGTGGTTATTGGCAAATCGCCTTAACAGAAAGGGCAAAACCCTTGACAGCATTTAGCACTCCAGATGGAGGACACTACCAGTTTACAGTCATGCCCTTTGGTTTAAAAAATGCACCTTGTACCTTTCAAAAACTTATGATTCATGAGGTGTTTACTGGGTTTATTCATAAATTCGTAATGGTCTATCTTGATGATATAATTATTTATTCTAACACTCACGAAGATCACATTAGACACTTAAGTTTGGTATTTGAAAGATTAGCTGTACAAAATCTTAAAATTTAACTTGAAAAGTGCAACTTTGTTACTAACTCACTAAATTATCTGGGTCACTGGATACAGGGAGAAATCAATACCCCTCAACCAGATAGACTAAAACAAGTTCAAAATTTCTTAGTGCCAAAAAATAAAAGGGATATTTAGTCTTTCTTAAGAACCGTAAACTGGTTACGAGAATATATTCCTAATCTTTCTGATTTATGTGTCCCGCTTACTAATTTACTATGTCCTAAAAACAAGTGGAAGTGGGGTGAGCAAGAGCAAAAAGCATTCGAATCCATAAAATGTGCATTGGCACAACCTTTGGCGTTACACAGACCAGATCCCTTACTTCCTCTCTTCTTACATACCGATGCCAGTGACATTGGAATCGGAGCTGTTCTTTATCAGTTAGGAGAAAATATTGAACGACGAGTAATTTCATACGCTAGTGCTCGACTTAATCGCACAGAACAAAAATATCACGTAAATGAAAAAGAATGTTTAGCTGCAGTTTGGGCCATTAAAAGATACCGACCTTACCTAGAAGACACCCATTTTACACTCGTTACCGATAGTAGGGCATTGACATGGCTAAATAAATTTTCTGATGCAAAGGCAAAATTAACGCGTTGGTCATTACTTCTATCAGAATTCTCGTTTGATATTGTACATTGTAAGGGTTCTGAGAACCAGTTACCAGATTTTCTTTCACGATTTCCTGGTGACAAGGAGATTTCTGCAGAAGTAAATGATATCGAGCGTATGCTTCTGCCTGATCATAAAAGTGTTGTCTCGGAAAATACCTTAAAGAAAATCAACATCGAAGAAACTGACAATGTTATTGTTCATAATATCGTACCTCTTGATGAATCCACTCCTTTCGAATTTGTAAAGCAACATCAACTTGATGACAAATGTTCTCAAGAGAAACGAAAATTATGGCAATCAATTCTTGAATTTGGACCTATAACTCAACAAGATGCTGAGTTCTTCGATAAATTTTACGTGGAAGATTCCATATTATACAGACATAACGGAGCGATAGAGGTAACAGAAAGTGCCAAACAAAAAATTCTTTATTATTATCATGATTCAGATTTTGCTGGTCATCCTGGACGGGATGAAACTTATCAAAAGATTAAATTACTTTATTACTGGACTGGTATGTATAAAGATATAGCAACTTATGTACAGAATTGCCTTATCTGCCGCTCAGTAAAAATCTTGAACCAGCCTAACGCTCCGTTATAATCTCATCAACCTACAAGACCATGGGAAATGGTTAGCGTTGATGTTATGGGCCCATATAAAAGATCAAATAGTCAAAATAAGTTCATAATAGTAGTGGAAGATATTTTTACACGCTGGTTAGAAGCAATACCTGTTAGAGATTCCACCGCAAAACGCATTGTCAGATTCTTCGAGGATGATATTTTTCCTAGGTTTGGATTTGCACATATATTTATCACGGACAACGGGTCGCAATTTGTTTCAAATATCTGGGATGAGTTTTGTAAAAACTATAATATAAAGCATATTAATGTTCCTATATTTCATCAAAGAGCAAATCCGGTTGAGCGTAGAAACAAGGAATTAAAAATAACCCTCAGATCATTAATTTTTAACAAAAATCCTAGAGATTGGAACAAATTTCTGCCCCGCGTCCTATATATTCTTAGGTCTCGAAGAAATGCTGCCACCGGTCTATCTCCTGCCGAAGCCTTGCTAGGATTCACACCAGCTCTACCAGGACACTGGAATCATCCGAAACTTCAAATCCCTATTGTTAGTCATGGCAAAGTTCGACAACAACGCATAGAAGATATAAAGAAACGACAAAAAAAATACCAAATAAAATATACGAGAAAAAAAAGCAAACTTCGACCATTTAGAGTTGGAAATGCCGTTATGGTTAGGGAAACTAGACCAGTTTCGTGTAATGCATTCCATCCTACATGGGTAGGTCCTTGCCAAGTTACGGAAAAACATTCTGATGCTGTTTATACAGTAGTACGTGATGGTATACCTCTTAAATTTCATATTGATGATATAAGACCAGCACCAATTAACAGCCAGAAAATCTTATCAAAAAATGACGATGTTATTTCTTGTAATTCCGATTTAGAGGAAGATCCTTTAGCTGACCTACTCTCCGCCTCAGAAGAAGAAGAAGAAGAAGAAGAAAATTTAGTCTTATAGACTAAGTTCAGAGGTCTATATTCCTTTAATGGTAATCTCCGAAATTATAATTATTTCCAAAGTAATATCCATTTATATTAGTCCTACCGATTCCAGTTACTTATTATTATGAGTAAGACAATTTAAGTAATTTTGTTGTATCTGCAGCAATTTCTTAATTCCAAAGTTAATTTACGTTTCTCAAATTTATCCACTTCTTCCCAAGGGTCAGATGGATGAACTGACCTATCGATCATTTCATGTGTAAGACGAACGTCATAACACTTATTCCATTGTCAGACCGATGAGCTGATATATGTTCATTATTTCAATATGTCAGATGGATGGACTGACGTATTACAAACATAACCGTACCTTCCCTTTTCATAATCGATACAAAGCTACTAACAAATAATGGAAGCCTGTTTACCAGTTTCAAGTTTTGGAATTTCATTATTATCCAAAATAGAAGATAATCAAGAAAATAGACTTTTAAAATAAACCAAATTCATGAATGACCAAACCCGTCACAACTTTATGCGTTGTATTAGAACTATAAATCTAAATAGGGATTCAATTCGCGTAAAGATGTACGATTAAATAAGATTTTGTATTAATGTTAAGTACTGATGTTTCATATTGTTTCAATAATGTTTTTTTTTCCATTGTCACATGTGTTGCTTTGTATTCAATGATTTATTTCTTGAAAAATGTAATTTATTTTTGTAACATCCTTTAATAAAGAAGCAAAAACAAACTCAATAAATGCACTCTCGGAGGGGGGAGTGTTGTCGTAATTTAGAAAAAAAGTCCTGGGCTATAAAAAATGTCCAGGAGATGGTTTGTTTGACATGTTTGTCAGGATATTAAAAAAAACAGGCAGAATACATTTTTTTGGTAACCAGAGGAGTGCATTCAAAGAGTTTGGATTTCGTAGATTCTTGAAAACTGCGTTTCTTTGTCGGTGAAGACCTTTGCGATAACAAAAGTGGCAAATCAACTTGTTTAGGAGCGGTCTTGGCAGATTTGATAGCGTTTACAAGTTGGGATAATAAATCTTCCATCTTAAATTGCTATAAATATAAAAGTCGAAATCATACTAATTGCCCGACCAGTGTTGTTTATTTTTTTGTTAATTAGGCGTACATAATGGTCACTAAAATGACATGGCTCATGAAATGCAGCATCCTAATTATTAGCAATATACAAAAATAAAATATAATATTGCTCTAGTAGTTCCTAAGCAACTGTCAAATTGTTTATTGTACTTTATAGTTAATGTATTTTTTTTTAACTCTAAGAATGGTCTAAATAAATTACGCACCGAAATATCGTTACAATCATTTTTTGTTATTTTATTTATTCATGCCCTAATATCCACTAATTTAGTCAATTAAAATAAACCTATTAAATTGAATTATAAATTATTGTTATAGGTTTACATAAATTAGTTTTTAGTTCGGTGCGGCATAATAATTATCAAAAAAAAAAGCTGTGATTTTAAAACAGATCTCGATATTGTGACCCATATACACATTTCTTTTAGCGTCGAGCTAGGAAAAATAAACGAAACCATTACTAATAAATCTGATCTATTATGCCACACAAGAATTCAAAACAAAAACAGACCAGCAAAAGAAATATTAACTTACAGTTTGCTTACTCCACAATTTTATGAAACTTCGTGGGCTGGATGACGATCTCACTTCTGATGTTAGAAATTTGGGTATAAAACAAAAACAAACACTAAAACTCTTAATTTTAACCAGCGGCAAATACAATCCAAGCGTTTCGGTGATCGTATCAAGACTGACTGATCCCCATACGATCCGTAGCGGCTAGAGACATTCAGAGTTTAATAAATGAATGGTCATCTTTTTTTTATTGGAATAATTATACAAGAATTTATAATCAAAATTGAAATAATTCAACAAAAATTAATATTGAGAACAGTGGATCTAACAGTATATTGTCCTAGCGTTTCTTTATCGAAACGTCGTTTTATTTATTTAGATCCAAACGTTTATAATACAAATTATCTCATAAAACGTTATCTAGTAATCGACTGAATATACATTAATATGTGAACATAAGTAATTACTAGTCAAACTGCTGGTCGCAATAATAATTTTAACATATTTCAAAATGTGTCCAATTTCAAAACGTATGTACCCAATTTCTGTGACATGCATAATATATCCAAAACAAACATGACAAATGTGGTTTTAAATGCTGAATTATTAGTACCACGTGTTTGAAACTAGCAAATATATCATGTTGCTAAAGTTTTCAAAAATTAAACCACTGTAAATAATGTAAATTTATGTGAGATAAACACTGCCGGATTAAATGACTAAAAACTGTATTCATTAAGCTTAAATTATCATCAGCATGAATCTTGTTTGTATTAAATTCAGTATACATTATCATTTACAAGTACAGGAAATACTGTAAATAATAATACACCGAAAAATTACACTTTTGACACTTTTGAAACCAATTGAATGTATCTGAAATAATATGATCAAACTAAAATGCTATAATTTAATAATTCATTATTTGTATCCTTAACAAAACAAATAGAAAAGTCGGAACAAGCACATACGATTTATCGACATTCGAAAACAACACAAGGCTGGAAGAAACATGCTCATCTTACAGATAGCAGACAAAAACTACTCACCACGAATTTACTTAGGGTTTTAGTACTAGAATGCCACGAAGCTTTGGCCGAAGTATCCATCAACAATAAGGTCACCTTAAGATGGATCTAAGGTAAAACTGTCTTGCTGATTCATTAGATAAGATGACAGCCAATCAAATACTTTTTGGACCTGGTCCTGTTATTGGATTGACAATATCAGTAGTGACCTTAGATAAAAGAGACCAGAGATATAACATACACCGGTTTTAAACCTGCGCAAATGTTGCCAATTTCTAAAGAAGGGTTAACGGAGTGGGGGAACTGGGCGGCGACACGCGGCGACCTCAGATAAATAAATAATAATAGATAACTGAATGTCAAAAATTTACATTGCGTTTGTTTGAAAGCAACATATACAAGCCAGTTGTTAGGAGGGGAAGAGCGGGGTTTGTTTACTTTTATTATCCAGTAGCGTATCAAATAAATGTCAATAGAAATGCTTTTGATTTAAATTATTTTATTAGTTTTGAGATATTTCAATGGATCAATGTTTCTAATATGAGATGTTTATAGAAAACCGTCAAAAATGAATTTTTTCAGTCGACCAATACATATATTTTTTAAATTAACATACATTATTTTCATACACAAATAATTTCAATAAATGTTGCAATGATATAGGTTTTATAAATTCTAAATTTTTGTACTAATATTTTTTAATAATATTGATTCTTTTGTAAATTATTTTTATTGATTTATTATGAGTACCACTTATATATGTAATAAAAAATAGAATAAAGTATCTGTTTATTGTTAGTCCCTAAATTTTGTGCACAAAATATTTTTTTTTTAATAATTGGGAAGGTAGGGTTAAAAACACAATTTTTATACTAGGTATAGGTACTTATATGTAATTAATTTTATTAAATACATAGCTGGGTTAGATCTGGAAAACAAAAAAAGACAAATGTTATAATAACAGTTTAGAATAAAGCGATACTTATATAATAAGTGATAAGTTCATAATTACCGTTTTAAAATATTGCCAAGGTTTTATAATACACAGTATTTTGAATGATAAACTCAAACATTTCGGTTTTTTAAACTTAATTTCGATGAATTCTTGTCAGTTAGAAATAAAACAATGTTACGCAATTTTGTAGAGACGTTGTGTTATTGTACTCATTTGGTTTAATAACAATAATGGATAATGGGGTGATTATAATAATTTTGTTGCCAACAATTTTCCTTTCACATAATTTATAAATCAAATAATTATGTGACAGGTGCGCCTAGATAACTAAAACTAATATTCTTTAACTACAGATAAATAAAACCCATTTTACTGGCAACAATTTTCCTACCACACAATTTACAAATTGAATTAATTATGAGACGTGTAACTAGATAATAAGTAAATATAATATACATTCATTTGAGATGTTATGTTGGGAATGGGGTGTTAATGCATTGCGATCTAAAAGATCTATTGTGTCCCCTTCTGTCGCTAATGCACCAAGAAAATGTCTCAATGCCTATAACGACCCTTCCAATCCTATCTTCTCAAGGAAGTGTAGGATTTGGAGTGGCTCCATATGTTAGGTAAATCTCTCTCTCTTCTATTTGATATCCTCCTAGGTATAGTGCCTTTGGATTCTGGAGTGCTACACATTCAGTTAGAATGTGAATGGAGGTTTCGTCCTCCTCCTCACAGAATCTGCACTCACTATCCTCTACTATTCTCAGTTTACTAAGGTGAACATTTAGTCGACAATGCGCGGTAAGGATCCCTGTTACAATACGAATCCTGTTCTTGCTCAAGTAGATGCAGGCTTCCGATATTTTCTGGTTATAATCACCCAGAAGTATCTTAGCCTGTCTCAGCCTTAAGAGATTGATCCAATTATCGGTTCTACTACTGCCCAATTCTTTTTTAATCTCGTCGTGGATCAGTTACCTAAAACAGTTTGAACGAGAAAAGTCAGTAAATGTGACCATCGCCTTTCAATGGAATGCTTTAGAGTTTAGATGATTTTCAGACTACCTGTGGAAAAAACGGACGACTTTGAAAGACTTAAAAACCAGATTACACACGATCACTTGGAGCAGGTGTACCGATTACAGTTAAAGGATCGTAAGCAGAAACGAGACGAGTCTCCAAGAATACAAATTAGATTCCAGGATGGTGCGATACTGGCAACCATTTTCCTACCATACAATTTACAAATAAAATTAATTATGAGACGTGTAACTATAAGTAAATATAATATACATTCACTTGAGATAAATGAAACCATTTTTAATTTAAACAATAAGAAAAAATATCATAATAATTACATATATTATTGTAGTTATTAAAATAACATGAATATGTAATTAAAAATTACAAAAATTATTGGTTCCCGTACTAATACTTAGAATATTCAAATTAGACTCAAAATGCCATTGTAGTCTATTGAGTTATACACGTTAATGAACCAAAGTTTCTTCTTAATTCTAAGGTATTTTCAATAAAATAAATATGTATTGTTATTAACCTCTCTCACGGCAAATTAGATGCATTTAAAAAACTATATATTTCCATAACTCTTCTTTGAGTTTTTTCAATATTTTCAAAATTAAAGTATTCCAAATAATATTCCATGTGATAATTGAGAACGTACAAATGAATTGAATAGTAATTTGATAGAAACTTAAGATATTAAATTAGTATAGCTTTTACAATTTATTATTGAACTGTACATTTTTTTAAATTTCTAATACTTTATTTCCATATGATTAGAAAAGTCTACTTTAAATTAAGTTTAGTTAATATATAATTTATAAATATTACATATCTCAAGTTAACAATTTTGAACGAATTTAAAGAACTACTTTACCTTACATGTTTCAACACTTAAGTAATGTTATCGATAGAGTTCAAATTTTTTTGATTTCCGTTACAATCATCTACACTTTCAAGTATATTTGGAGATGAACTCTCTACAGTCGACTTCATTAAAAAAATCATTTATGAAAAACAGGAATAATACGGGTCTCAAATTGGCTCCTTATGCATCGGTAATGTGGTTTATAATTAATAATAAACCACTAGAAAACCCTAAACAATTTTGAGACCATGTTCCTGCAAACTTATCCAAAGCCTTGGAAGTCTTTTTAACTTAGCATCCACCTCCTCTTATCCAAAACGTATATACAGTTATCAAGCAAAAGTTAATAACCGTTCTATGCTTATTAATAAAACTTGGATATTGTGAAATATTATCCAGGAGATAGATAACTAAAAAAATGCAATTGCAAAGAAAAATATAGAAAAAGTACACAATACTAACATTGACTTATAAATTGTTAATGTTCGATTTATTCATACTTTTAAATATGGGTACATTTTACATATTGCTTCATTACACAATTCGGTATATTTTCAAGTATTTCTCTAACTAAAATTAAAAATTATTATTTGATTTAGAATAATTCAATTCAACAATATTTTTCTCATATTTTCTAAAATAACAGAATTATCTGGATCAACAAAGGGGGGGGGGGGGTTAAGTACTCTGTCAAAAACGATTTAATGCAAACAAATTAAAAATTTATTTTATCTTAAGAGCAAACCGAACACCTTTATTTTTAGTCGGATTTTTGTGCAATTTTCAGGAAATATCAACAAAACTTAGGGTGGAGAAAACTTGAATTATTTGCAAACCTTCGAAAAGTATTTATTTTGATTTTTTTAAAAGGAATTTAAAAAAAAATATTACGCGCCATTCTCTATTAAATCTATGAAAATTTGTTTTTTGTTTTAAAAAATATGTAGCAGCTTTTAAATCAGACAATTTCTCGTCTTTTTTCCTTAAACGTCTATAGAGTGTTGCCTTATCGTTGCATAAATTTAAAGCTCTCAATATTCTCAAGACACGTAATATCACGAAGTATTTCAAGTGGCATGTATTTAAATACAATGTTATATTTGAAAATCCGTGAAACACTTATGCTATCGCGAGAAGTCCGGTTTGCTCTTAAGTTATTTCAGATCTATTTTAACAATATACACATACAAAGTATTCAACGATATGCACATATAAGCGAATTGATGTTACCGGTTTCTATTGCATAGAAAATCTGTCTTCCTTGAGTTGATTTCATCATGGCTGAATTAACAATGAACTTATGATATAACTATACGATGGATACAATATACATGGCTCAATTTTTCTAAGCTATATAAATATAAGGAATGCATTACAATATATAATGGATCATAAAGGTGCCTTAATTTCAGAAAAGTCCTTGGTTATAAAATAAACACAAATCAATATTCTGAATAAAATATTTTCAACAAAAGAAAAAAGTTTTATCAAGTTAGTAATAAAAAAGTGAAAAAAGGAGAGAACAATAGTAGACACGTGTTTCTGACTATTGGTCTTCATCAGTACGGTGCAGCCAAGTTCAAAGGATCAAGGAACTTGAGTTGGAAAAATCGTACAATAGGAGAGGTCACTAATAAGGAACAAAAACACATTTTCTGATCTTATACTAACGTCATTATGGAGGCAGTCATAACCACCAAGGTGATTTGTGCTGCACAAAGGAAAGTAAATAACAAAAGGAAAAAGTTTTATGTGGACAGTATTCAAATAAGCAGATAGGTTTCATAGGATTTTTCGGATAGAAAGGAGCGGCAAACCGCAGACACGTAATTCTGACTATTGCCTTTCATCAGTGTGATCGGCAAAGGTCAAAGTAGAAAGGATCTTGCATTGTAAAAAATATCCAATAGGAGATCGCTAATAATATACCATTTAGATCGTTTGCATCTGTGGTTTACTGTAAGAAATAAAAATAATTACGACACCAGACAAATTACAAATAAAAAATTAGTTGTACCTTTTTACCAGAAGGTACAGTGATATTATGTTCTTTTACACATACAAATTCCTGGAATTAGGTGCACAATTTAAGAAAATTATCACATAGTACCCCTCAAGGTACCTGACTCACTTCTCTCTTTTACACCTGCACCTTTTAGAAAACACACAGAAAGGTGCACTGTATGACTATTCCATGTACATTACGTTAAATAATATCTAAGTAAATCCTGACATTTCAAATAAGAAATTAACATATTAAACACTAATAAACTGTAAAAACAAGATTATACGCAAGTATTGACAAATGACTATGTTTGTTTAGCCTAACATCCTTCATTTCAACTGAGAAATTAATATAAAATACTACTACATTACAGAATCAAAAATTGTATGGTATTGTAAACATAAATTGATTTAAAGTGGTATAGGTATACAAGTTTTGAATATGCATTTTTATCCATCCATCCATTGATCAACTATGTTCATTTAGCATTATACCTAGAACTTTCTCATAAGACACATCGAAGGCTAAGAGAACAAATGTATTTCCAAAAAAAATTAACTTTGAGTACAATCAATTTAAAAGTTGACTAGCTGTACAGTTTGTATTAGTATTACCTTACTAGCTGATAAACCGTTTCAAGTGTCTATACAATATTTGGGAACCATAAAGATTTCACCTCGAAGAACATAAATGTGCTCAATAATATACCATTCAATAACAATATTATACTATTGGAATATATAAATCTGATTTATTGGTTACCCCCATTAAAGGTACATATGAAAGATTGTTATAACGTCATGTTTCAATGAAAATGATCTTGTCAATATCGTTAGATTACAAGTTTTAAGAATTAACAGTCCTCCTATTTGATTTAAGTGTATAACATTACAACTATTGATGGCTAAACAACACATACTTGGTACACTTACTTCGAATTCTGTTAATATTTTCATGTAGACTTCTACACTCTCTATGTAAACGTGTTTATTATCATTTTAGTTAAAACCAAGAAATGACTATTATATATATCCCCATCAATATTATGATTTTTAAAAACATCAAATACTGATGAAGGTATTATATCAAGGCATTTTATTAAAAGAATATTATTTATATTTTTAACAGTAATAATATTTGTAAGTTTTTTATAAAATCTTAAGGTCTTTTCAGCAAGTTGACACACAGTATGTACATAAGAACTTGCAATAAACAAATTTCCATATTGCTTCCTCTTTTGTAATTTTGATATAGATATATTTCCTTCAAGCAAATCTAAACATTGAAAACAAGTAATATGGGGCTTTATGGACTTTATAACAAATCCTGAAATATAAGCTATAATATCTACTAGATATTCTGATAAATTAAATGCTGTTGGACTAATATAATCATGGTCTATATGTATTTCATCAAAATCTAACGTTGAAACTACTTCATTTGAAGTCTCTGTAACAGTGCATTTAGACGTACATTGCAAAATTGAGGTAGAATCTAAAATTGAGGCATTCCCATATTTTGAACCTCTTATTTCGGCATGAACAAGCAATTTTTTGTAAGTTGCCTCAAATTGTCGTGCTGTTGGGTTATTATTAAAGCCACCCTTACTTCGTATAACACTAAAAAATATTTCTAAATGGTCTTGACTAAATTTATATGAAATTATATACTTTAATAGGGAGTCATTTTCAACATATTCACAGTAATAGCATTTTAAGCTTTCAATACATATTAAAAAACCCAAAAAGCCAGTTTTTCTCCTGCTTTGAAGTAAAGGAGTTGAATTTATATACAAAGATTTAATATAATTAGCAGCATCATTCATTAAATTAAAAAAAGTATCTTTAGTTGCTGGTGACAATGGTCTTTGAAATACGTAGTTAGCTAATCTAGTTCTGCTATTGAATATATCAAACAGATCATTAAAAGTTTTTAAAAATTTTGCAGTTTCTTCAGTACCCTGAAATTCTGGAAGCTTCAGATCATTGCACAAAAATAAAAGAGCATCAGAAACACTTTTACTAAAAATCTGTGTAGCTAATTTTACTTTCATTTTTTCATTGTGCCAGTCAATATGTCTCTTTTTTAACTTAGTAGCCGCTTCTAAACCCTCAGACTGCTGAATTTCTGCCAATTTTTCTAAATAAGACCATTTAATAAAATTTCCTTGAATGGTAGAAATAATTTTATAGTCTCCAAAACAATTTCTAATTAATTTGATCATGTGAGATGGATCTACAAATATATATACATTTTTTTTTTGTAATGGGGTGGATAAAACAACTCTGCATATTTAAAATTTCAAAATTTGCACCTAACAGTTTACACATACTCAAATTAGTTGATGTTCCATCAAATGTAAGTGAACTTACAATAAGGCCAGGTTGGTGGATAAATTCCAAACATTTTAAAACAAGATTTGCCTTTTCTGTAGCCGATAACCCATCTATTAGAAAATAGCCAATTGAAACCTTCCAGTGTGCATTAATGGCTACTAGCATAAATACCAAGGCTTCTGTTGCAACAGGAAGTATATCGGAGTTTAAGTTGGTACCAATATCAACATAACCAGTTGCTTTGACTCCAGTCCATTAAATTCGTTTCCTTATTGAAATTTCGTCAAACACCAAATTACAAATGACTTTGTGTCCGTGATTTTCAGCTTCCCTCACTTTCAGTGAAACTGCTCGAATTGCTTCTTGAGTAAAGCCTGGTGCACCATCAACAGACTGATACCACTTACTTAAGGTACTTGGATGAGGCAAAGAATTGTTAAATTTTTCTCTCACAAAAGCATATGCTTTTGGGGAGTAAAAATTTAATGTAAGTGAAAAAGCTCTTAATTCTTCATCATATTTTTTGCACTTCCCATCCTTTATCCTTTTTATAATATCCCTAGCAGGACTTGGTAATGAAGCCTGAAAAAAAAGTTTAAATATAAAGTATGAATTATTCAATAAACAGCAATTTGAATTAAAGCATTTATATTTATACAAATAACACCCATATCATATGTGTTTTTACAAAAATTAAATAAATCCATCTTATCTTGTATATATTTTTATAAAATATTTATTTATGAATCCATTATTATAAATGCCATAACAAAATAATAGTGGAGAATTCATACAAATAATAAAACATAAGTAAATACGGTATTTGATATAATATTATTTATAATGAAAATCTAAACTACCTGTATGTCTAAATATGTAATAAAACCATTAAATTAGAGCATATAAGTAGGTACCAGAGATAACAGAAGATATAGCCATTCATTGATAATAACAGTCAATATGCTCCATTTGTAGGTCTGCAGTGAAGAAGCGAGAGGTAAGAGAGGGGATAAAGAGAAGGGTTTTATGGTGATACATTTTTTTTATCAATGAATAAATGTGTAAACCAGGTGTAAGTGCTTGCGCTTGAATATAGAAATCCATACCTGTGTAAGCTCTGTTGCTACATCCAACTTAAGATTAACTAGGTTTTGGAATTTATTGAAAATTATTATATCAAATTTAGTGAAATTACATATAATTTAGTTAAATTTGAGAATAACTAATGATTCAAATTTTTTTGGGTTCAGTTGCAATAAAATAGGTTGAATTATTTTAGCTTTTTTAAGATAATATGTAAATAATTTTGTAAACAAAACAAAAATATTGAAATAGGCATATGACAACAGCGGATATTATGCCCTCCTGTGTCCCTTAGAATATGTCTTATTCACTACAGCATGATATTTGTTACTAGTTACATCTCCCATTATCTCTGGTAGGTACATACCTGAACTGTCTGTGATGCATTTTCACTTAAATAATTATGATTTTTCAAATATTGTAATAAAGAGTTTTGACATGATACTCTTGACATCATCCTTCGTTTACTCTGTTGGAGGTTTTTAATTTTCTGTTGGAGGCTAGTAACTTTGGAATTGATTATATTCCAACATTTCCTGAATGTTTTTGGATTCTCCAAGTCTTTTAAGGTAATATCACCAAAATACCTTATATTTGACTGCTTAGATTTTCTTTAAAAAATATTGAAATAGTATAAAAATAACAACTTATGAAAAATACTAATAATGAATTTTACCTTTTATTAAGCTTTTGCTTAGTAGTTGATGTTAACATATTATTTCTGATTTTTTTCAGAGTTTCAGGAGCAGTTTCCGTGCCTGAAGTTTTTTCAGCATCACTAATGTCCCCAATTTTAGGTCTACAACAAACATTATATTGAATTATAAAAAAATATGTTTTTTTACAATGATCAACAAAATACTGCTTTAACAATAAATTGAAGAACTTTCTCTGATATGACCGTTTTTGCCAACAAAACTAAAAAAGAAAAATAAAATAAATTTTATATCATAACATAAATGTTAATTAACTCAAGGAGGTATCGAATTGTTCAAATGTGGCTATCTTATGTAAAAAAATACTTGGAATTAATCCTAATCTATGTGGGATTGATTTATGTTAATAGCTTTGAATTCTTAAAAAAATATACGTAACTTGATTTTTATATATCCAACCTTTTTGAAAATGGCGATTCTATGGGAGAGTACAGTTCATCTGTAGGATTCACTGTATCAGTAGATTCAGTTGATGTTGATATAGTATCCATTTTCTCAGAGGACAATAATATATTTTGGATCACATGAATTTTACAATCACTATGAAACACAATTTTAAATTAATTATATATATAAAAAAAAAACATATTTATTATTTATAGTTTTTGTTCAAATACTCACTTAGTTTTAGATGTAGAAGGTTTGGAATGTGACATAGTTTCCAGTTGAGGAACAGCTTCAGGATGTGAGTAAAATGAGGGCATTACTCCTTTCATTAAAAACATTTTTCCTCCTGGAGACATAGCAAAGGCCGAATCCTCAAAATGTGTTGAACAAATTCTACTGAATTCACTCACTTCATCCTCACGTATGCCCAAGCTCTTTATCCACATATATCTAGTTTGAGGATCTTTTGGAAACCTAAATAGATATAAATAGTGTTTTATTATTCATATAGATAAGTAGGATTTCATGTAATTCAGAATGCAACATAATATACTTTAACATAAAACACCAATATATTTTATGTCATTAAAATAAAGCAATACTAAGATTTTATAAAGGGAATGCCACTAGAGCCTTCTTAAATGTACAAGTGTGCATAACAATATAACTTTAATTTAAAGAAAGCCTATTAATAAATTCAAAGTTATTAAACACAGGCACAATAAAACAATTCGAAATTCGACGTTAAATGTTATTTTAAACTTTAAAATAAATTGTTGTTGTTTAAACCTTATTTTGAATTATGATACCCCTCAAAAAAGTGTGATGCAACGGTAATGGTTTTTATTTACTTACCTATGAAACGTTATCGAACTGAACTTGATATACTTTCTCGAGCACACAATACACTTCACTGGCATTTTAAAGCAATTAAATGCACCAAAATAACTTAAACCACAAAAATTTTTCAATTAAAGTACGAAATAGACTCAAAACGAACTGAAACGAACCACAAAATAACCATAAAATAAACTAACCTAACTAACGTATTCCTGTCAATTTTTTGCTAACCAATCAGGTGTGTAACCAAAATAGCGAATATCCAATCAAGTCGTGTAACCACTGCGGAAGATGCTGGTTACAAATATTGCATGATAGGGCTGTATCTATTATTTATTTATTTATCTGAGGCGGCGACCCGAATTCTGTGACAGGGACCGGACTTTGTTTATTAGCATCTTAATGAACTATTAGGTTTATTTAAAAGGTGTTTAATCGAATTTTGTATTATGAAATAAAATTACCGTAATTTTTTAATATCAAACAGATGCCACGACATTTTTAACCGAATTCAAAAAAGGAGGAGGTTATCAATTCGTCGCGATATTTTTTTTTTTTATGTATGTTCAGCGATTATTCTTTAACACGGTGTCCGATTTCAATGATTCTTTTTTTGGTAGAAAGAGGGTACTTCAGGGGTGGTCCCATATATATTTGGTCAAAATCTAATAATTGGGTCAATGAGAAAATCCTCAAACTCTTAATTTTTTATGTATGTTTAGCAATAATTCTTTAATACGGTGTCCGATTTCAATGATTTTTTTTTCGTTAGAAAGAGGGTACTTCAGGGGTGGTCCCATATACATTTGGTCAAAATCTAATAATTGGGTCCATGAGAAAATCCTCAAACTCTTCATTTTTTATGTATGTTCGGCAATAATTCTTTAACACGGTATCCGATTTCAATGATTCTTTTTTTGTTAGAAAGGGGGTGCTTCAGGGGTGGTCCCATATAAATTTGGTCAAAATCTGATAACTGGGTCCATGAGAAATTCCTCAAATTCTTCAGTTTTCATGTATGTTTAGCGATAATGCTTTACGACCTTGTCCTATTTATATGATTTTCTTTTTTGTTAGTAATGGGGTACCTCAGGAATGGCCACATATAAATTTGGATAAGATGTGCTGACGGCATCTGCACGTTTTTGAAGTCGGTTTTTTTAAATTTTTAATTTAGATCACTTGTATGTAAAGAGAAGACCTTTTATAGAATATTTCGTTAGCGTTTATTTACTACGGACTTTTCTGCAAGATATTACAGTAAAATGTTGAAATAGAATATATTGTTAATATAGCAAAAAATGTTACTCATTGTCTACGAGTATTATAAAAATAGCATGTGCGCAGGCTAATACTGCAAATCTACCCTTATGAGTTGAACATTATATTTTTTCTACGGTTATTACATATCATTAAAAATTAGTCAAAATGAGAAAATGCTGTTTTGTATTGTAACCTCAGAAAAAAGTATATTAAGGCTTCTTTCTTTAAGAATATTAATTATTATAAAGGATGAGTCACATAAAACTCTAGAAATGCATATGTCTGAAACCAGATAACATTTTAAAATTTAAATCTATTAAAAGTCATTTGGTCGCTAGGGATGAGTGATTATCGAAATAAATTATCGATCATTGAAAATATTCGATTATTTTCGATCAATCGATTATTTTCAAACAATATATTTTTTGTCATTTCCTTTAAAAACGACTACTTGATTATCTTTGAAAAATCAAAAATAATCGATTAATTAAAAAGGCAATTAACCGATAAATCAGTGTTTACAAAATATAATATAAATAGAATTAATGTTTATTTTAAATAATCGATTATTTTCAAATAAACCATTTTTTGTTCATCCATGGAAACAGATTATTCGATAATCTTTGAAAAATCGAAAATAATCGATTAATCAAAAATAATCGATTAATTAAAAAGTCGATTAACTGATAAATTGATTTAAAAAAAAAACAGAATGATCAATTAATTTAAATAATTGATTATTTTCGATCAATCGATTATCATCAATAATCTATTTTTATTATATTTCCTTTAAAATCGTTAATTCGATTATCTTTGAAATACCGAAAATAATCGATAATTCCAAAATAATCGCCTAATCGAAAATAATCAATTAATTAAGAAGTCAATTCTATGATAAATCGATTATTACCAATAATCTATTTTATTGTAATTCAAAAATAATCGATTAATTAAAAAGTCGATTAACTGACAAATCGATTTTCAAAAAAACAGAATGATCGATAATTTTAAATAATCGATTATTTTCGATCAATCGATTATTATCAATAATCTATTTTTATTGTATTTCCTTTAAAATCGATAATTCGATTATCTTTGAAATACCAAAAATAATCAATAATTCCAAAATAATCGCCTAATCGAAAATAACCAATTAAGAAGCCGATTCTATGATAAATCGATTTTCCAAAAAATAAAACGAATTATCTATTATTTTCTAATAATCCTTTTTTCATATTTCCTTTGAAATTGATTATTCGATTATCGAAAATAATTGATTATTAAAAAGCTGATTATCCAATAAATCGATAATTTTAAAAAAATAACAAAAATATCGATTATGTAAAATAACCGATTATATTCAATCGATTATTTTCATATAATATCTTTGAAAAATCGAAAATAATCAAATAATTGAAAAACCGATTAAACGATAAATCGATTATTTTGAATAAATCTACTTTTTTTGTATTTCCTTTAAAATCGATTAATACATTATCTTAAAAAAACGAAAATAATTAATTAAAAACAGCGGATAAATCGATTTTCATTAAAAAATATCAAAATGATCGATAAATCGATTATTTTTGTAACCCCTATGGTCGCTTGCTTTTATCTGAGCATTTAGCTCCAAAATTTAGAGATTCGGATTTTTTGATCCAGTTATCTTTGAAATCGCATTCGATTGTATAATAAATAAATATTGCTAAATTTTGGATTTTTTTTAGTAAACGAAAATTATGTTCGAGTTGTTTAGGGGTTTGTAATGTAACATTTTATTATCGTGACTAAGGGTCGATTACACCGTTGTGTTAAACGAAGTTTAAAATGACATTTTTACATTAACACTGTCATTTTAATCTCCGTTTAACACAACGGTGGAATCGGACCTAACTCCTGTAACTTTAGTATTTTTTTTTTGGGCTTATACTAGATTACTTTGTTTTAAGACTGAAAATTCAATGTCACTTTCGATTTGACCGCAAATAAGATGAACCTTGAAATTTTAAGTAGGTCATCCTGTATTTCATCTAATATTCTTATAAAAATACCTTATAAAAATACCTTATAAAAATACCTTATAAAAATACCTTATAAAAATACCTTATAAAAATACCTTATAAAAATACCTTATAAAAATACCTTATAAAAATACCTTATAAAAATACCTTATAAAAATAAAATTTAGCTAGCAACTATGATTCTTTACCTCTTATTTATTTACCAAAAAGGGGTAAAAACTACCTTTAGAAAACATTCTTATAAAACTACTTTTTAAATACAAAATTTCGTTAGCAATAATGCCTATTTACTATTTATTTAAAATAAATGTTCAAAATTTTACCCTTTTGTAAATGTATGTAAGTAATATGAAATCTGATTTCTGATGCTTAATTTTTATTGAAACCCCTTAATGCGGATCTGAAGTATTCAGCCCAGAGAATCATGGTGCTTTATGTCAAAACGTTAATAAATATTTACAGCTGAAAACGAATATATTCATAACAGTAGTACTTGTATTATAAGTACATACAATTTTTCAAGATACATCGTGACATTTTGAACTTGAAATTGAATAACTAGAACACTTTAAATTGCTAAAATACCAACAAATAAATCAAAAAACAGCTGTCAATGGTGATTAAAATCTGGTGGAGGTGATCGCTGAATGGAAATCGGAGCAATTCGGGTGGCGTCGTGCAACAATGGTTTTCAATTGGTGGGTTACTTTGGCTTAAAATAGACATCATGCGCAGTGTGCAATGTTACATCTTCGGTCTCTTTAATCTAAGGTAGTGACATACCTAATTTAAGAACATTCCTTGTGAAATTTAAGGAAATATAAGATGAAACAAAAAGCTGCAGAGTTGCCAGGAAGCTAGGAGATGCCTATTTACGTAGAATAATTTACAGTGGGCCTAGTGAAGTCCAAGTGCCATGGGTTAACTGGCCCTCCATAGTAAAAGATACAGGCTGCTGGTACATACAATTTGTTATTTTACTCTTGGAGTGCCTTGATAACTGATAAATGATGATCGATGAGTGATTAGCGATGAGCGATGAGCGATGCGCGATGCGCGATGAGCGATGAGCGATGAGCGATGAGTGATGATTAATTATTGCTGTACATGCCGAAGATATCTTCATCGTTGAGTGATGATAGATGCTTCAAGGAGGGTTGTCTGGTGTACGATTATAATCGTTTTATACGATAATTTTGGTGTTCTATTTATTGCAGAGCTGGGAGTATTCGAATCACATAGGATTCGAATCCAGGATTCGAATCCTTTTTGAGGATCCGAGAGCGGGATTCGAATACTTTAGAAAATAAGGATCCGTGATCCGGATTTGCAGAGAAAATCCTAAAGGATTCGTATTCGAATCATCAATATCAGTCTCGGATCCTTTTAAAGACCAAACTACGCCGGCGCGAAAAAGATTTGCTGACATACTGTCGCTTAATTATTGTAAAGAAGCCGTAATTGCAGCCGTCTTAATTCCCTAATTTAAATTCAGATAGTATAATATCGTAAAATGTCTTACTTATACTAAAGAGGAAATAAAAAAGTTTATTATAGACGAAGCTAGAGATTTGGACGAGTCAAACTCTGATGTATTATCAGATGAGAGTGACACAACAAATTTAGATCAATTCTTTGATTTTAGTGAAGACAAGGTACAGCCAATGTCAAATAACAATAGCGAAATGGCAAGAAACTCATATTCATTATCAGCATCTAAAAATAAAACAACTTCAAAAATCGAATTGGAGCTGTGGAGATATTTAGAAGATAAACGTAGTAATTTACAAATTATCAATGAATATCCAACATTAAAAAATCTTTTTATAAAATTTAATACTTGACTTCCTTCGTCTGGTGCAGTCAAACAATTATTTTCGTTTGCATGTATAATCGACGCACCTTGAAGGAACAGCTTGACAGATGAAAATTTTGAAATTTTGGTGCTATGTAAGGCCAGCCAAAAGAAATTTTTTGAAAAACTATAAATTTTTTTTTATATCATATTTGATTCTGTTTGTTTATTATTTTGTTTTGTGTATTAAAATAAAATGTATTTTTTATAGGTTCTATAATCTGTTTTTAAACTGAGAGGAGCGATTTTAATTTAAGTTGGCAATTCTGTAGACTTCTGATTGGTCCAATTGCAGTCAGTTTCACACATTACTTTTTTTTTTTTTTTAATTTCTTGTAGGGTTTAAAAAAGTTTTAAATTTGTTTTGTCTTAATGTCTGTCCGTTCGTGAAATATTTTAATAATTTTAATTAATAGTTTTAGACCTACTTGTGTTTTGACATCAACTTTTTGTTGCAACTACTGTTTTTTATGCATTTCTTAAAAAATACTCGCATACTTGTTTTTTACATCGACCCTGTGATAATCTCTAAGCTTAGTCTTAAATAGATGAGTAATACGGACCATACCTGATGATGAGGATCTGACCTCCTCGAAACCGGTCGTATTAAATTACTCTTGTGAGATCTTAAGGACCACCCTTGTTTTATTTACATCTTTTTTGAACATATAACTCACACATGGCTACCACCTTCAACTTAATCATTACTTTTTAGCTGATGTTGACAGTTCTGACTATTCTGACATTTTATATTTTATGTTTTGTAATTTGTTATCTTATCATTATTAGATTTTTTATGTTATTTCTTTAATAATAGTTCTTTTCAAAACTTTAGTAAGCAATTGTATTGAATTTCTACGATTATTGATCCTTGTTCATCGTATACTATTATACACTTCCACGCGGAGTCCATTAAAACAACGAAAACGAATGAGTTTAGGTCATTCAAGGCTCTCAGAAAAGCAGTAAATAATCAATATCAAACAGGTATTGGATAATAATACAAGAACCAAAATTGTTGATGTTATATCCAAAATTTCTCAAGCCAACGGTAAGTTTTACTCATTACTTTCAAATTAAAAATAATATTAAATACTCAACATTTTTCTTACAGGTATTGCAAAGTTAATACTTAATGATTTTTGAAATAATACCGCAATAATGGAACAATATCTAGTCCAAAAAGTATTTATGGAAGACAAGGACTTCTAAAAACATTTGATAAGAGGTTCTAAATGCTATTCGAAGATTAGTATACGATTTCTTTTTCAAAAATGAGATCTAGATTGAATAAAATTTTGCAAGAATTGAAACATTTAGATTTGCCACAAATATATTATTCATCTTCATATACTTTCTTGAGACATATTAACTAAGAAAGTTTGTAACTTTGAACAGTCAAATGTACTGTTTATTTATTACGTATATTTTTTTTTTTTAGATATTTAAAAAAAATTGTCAAAGTGTATTGATAGAACGCTATATCTGTAATTTAAAATCCATCAAACAATATTGAAAAGAAAAGAGACTAAGCTTTTACTTAGATTAGGTCATATTAAGGTTTATCCACGGGCCTGAAAGGTCTTACAAGAAAGGGAAGGTGTCTTAATATTACACATGCTAATTCTGAAGGTTTTGTAGAAAATGCATTTACCATGAAGAGACGAAATCTGAAGTATTTTAGAATTGGTTTTTTTTTTACAGTTTCCTAATGATGCTATGATTGTGACGGAAAATGCATCATATCATAGTCGAAAAGTTGAAAAAATTCCTTTGTCATTAAGAAAATCTGAAATGCAGGAGTAGTTACGAACTAAAAATATTAAATTTATTTAAATATGAAGGCAATATCAACTTTTACACCTATTTCGGCAAGATAAAGATGCATATAATTTGTATGTTGTCGATGAAATGGCTAAAGAAACCAATAAAGTTGTGTAGTGGCTGCCCCATATCACTGCGAGTTAAATCCCACAGAATTGCTAGAGGCACAAATAAATGAGGTGGCAGCTAAAAACATAACAAATCTTCTGATGTAGATTAACATATTGAGTACTTTGTGTTTTTTTTTCTGTTTCTGTTTCAATGTAAATGTCAAGATGTACTTTGTATTTTCACTTGTTATGTTGCAGAGGCACTTCTTGTGTATTTTTCTGTTCTTTTATTAAACTTTATTATTATTATTAATTAAAATATTATAGCAAATTTACAAAATAAAGATATTACTATTCATATGTTGTTTTTCTAACCCATATTAAAAAAAAAACTACAGGACTGTATTGTGTAGTATACAAAAATCACAACTGCTCTCATTTTTATGGCAAAATTTAAAGGGCACTGCGGTACCTTACACACATTTAAAATGATTACTTTTAAATAAAAATTCTTGTTCTGCAAGGTATAAGTGGTAAGAGTAGATATAAGTAGCCGTTTTTTAGATATCTGGAATTATAAAAAGGCGTCCTTTAAATTTTACAATAAAAATGAGAGCAGCTTTAAATTTTTCACCTCATAAACCCTCCCTAGGCAAATATTTTGAAAATACACCAATTATTAAAAAAATTATTTATGAAAAACTAAATTGAACTTTTAACACTCTGTATTTCCGAAATCATTCACTTTTGGACTGAAGTAAGTTGGGTCAAATCGTTATTTTAAGCCTCAGGAATATGTGGTAGCATTTTTTCTGCAGTATTATAAATTGGCCAACATTGCTTTCTTGGTGTTCTACTTAAAACAAATTACAAATCTATTACTGATCTTTTTTAAACTGAAAATTGATGAATTTCTAATCAAAATGATTAAAATGTAACCAAATATTTAAGTAAATTTTATTTATTTGAAAATAAACCATTTACAAAATTGTTAACATTTAAAACTACAAAATATTTTGAATATATGTAAAAGTGCTATTCCCATCTGAATATGTCTATAATTTGTGTTTCATTATAGTAAAAGCTGGTACCATTACACTTTCTTGGACTTCTACATACATTTAATAAGCTGTTGCCAACAAGTTTACACTTTCCACTGTTGAATATAACATCTTGTTAGTGGAGACAAAATTCGTATAGTTATGATCCTTGTCCATTTGATTTATTTGATTTCAAAACACTTGTCTGCAAACCTCTCGTATACTTCAGAACTTTGCTACATTTTACCTAAAGAAAGAACCTTTATTTAATTAGGAAATCCATACAACTAATGGTAATCTTGTAGTTTAATTTAAAAAAAAAATATGACAAATAAAATAATATATCTATAAATATAAAAATTAACATTTTTTGTACCTGCCAAAATCCTGCATTTTAAATAAGCTGTCGCTGCTTGGGTGATTCTTTTCTCATTATACTGGCGCGAGCTGCGATATGAGATAAAGTAATAAAAAAATAAAAGTACAACTAAAATATAATACTTATAAATTAAAAACGAAATGAGCACAATTTAGTGTCATCTTTATTCGCTGGTTATCTAAAACTTTTACTTCAATGCATTCATAACAAAGTTTTGAAATGTTTTTCTTGAAATGATACAAGACACATTCAAATTTACCGCTAAAATGATATCTAGTTACTTTCTTTAGTAATTTTTCCATTTGTAAATAGGACTTTTCAATTCACTTCTCTTAGTTTAAAAACAGAGTATAATTTATTAATGGTTCATATTCATAGGGGGCTAGAGTCAGGACTTTCAGATCCATGGATCACAGGTTTGAATTTTGTCAGTGATGAAATTTTTCTATTAATTAAAAACAAATTCTAATGCATAAGTAGGATTCCCCAATCGACCCTGTTGAATTCTAATTAATAGTGCTGCTCATATAGTGGCACTGAGAATCATTAATAAAAAGCCTGCATAGATCAAACATATAAAATTCAAAACAAACTGACACTGGCTATTTGGGTAAAATCCACCAAAGCCATTACACCGAAAATATAAAATGGTTTATAATAATAATAATAATAATAATAATAATAATAATAATAATAATAATAATAATAATAATAATAATAATAATAATAATAATAATAATAATAATAATAATAATAATAATAATAATAATAATAATAATAATAATAATAATAATAATAATAATAATAATAATAATAATAATAATAATAATAATAATAATAATAATAATAATAATAATAATAATAATTTATTCACTTTAAAAATCGAATTACAATTTTAACTTATATTTAACAGAAATTGGTACCATTAAAGGCGAATCTTGTACGTGGGACTCATAGAAATATATTCTACATAGCATCTCTTTTTTTTAATATTTTTTATTTATTATAGATACAAATTAGCTACAGCATTGAATATTTTATAAATAATTATCATATACATATATAATTGGATAATTGCAAATAAGTGAAGTTCTTTTTAGTTAAATGATTTTAGATTTTAGTTACATTTAAATTAATAAAATCTTAAAATATTTGTCCTTGTTTAGTTAATATCCATTGTTGCAATTTAAATCTATAAAGACCTATCGAATTTAGGTTTTGAAATTCCACCGGAAGTGCGTTAAATATATTTAAGGACCGAGATATAAAACAGTATTAACGTATGGTCCTAAAGTTTTTGGAAAATTTTTAAATGCTAATAAATTTTTCCAAATTTTTTTTTAATTTTAAAAGCACATGTGGCAACAATTAACAACACTAATAACGAAAAATAATTACTAATTACATTATGGATAGTGGCCCGTTATCCTCAATGAGTCGTAATTTCCTTCGGACTTGTCCCATCTTCCTTTGGACAAGAGCAGCTTCTATTTCTCTAAGATGCGACGCCGCAATTGATCTTCATTTGTAGCTTCCCATCCTTTATCGTACACTTTCCTCGATAGTATTGACCAAAATTCCTCTATTGGCCTAGCCTGAGGTACATTAAGAGGATTGTCCAACTTAGGTACAAAGTCAATGTTATTTTCACTTAACCACTGTCTGGTAATTCTAGCATAATGGCATGAAGCTAGATCAGGCCAAAACATTATATTATCGTTGAGATGATGTGTATTTAAAAAATTAAGTAATTTAGTAAGACATCTTTGAATATAAAGTTCTGCATTTAAGGCTTCTCCCCGAACACGACCAACATACGGCTGTGAGATAAATCCTGCTTCAGAAATGGCACACCACACTAAAACTTTATCCTCAAATTTTGATTTACCTTTAAATTTAACATTTTCTATATTATCGGTATAAAACCCATCGTTTCCTTTAATCTCTGAATGGGATAAGGTAAAATATTTTTCATCATCCATTACAATCAATTTATTGGCAAAGTGGATACGCCTTAATGCGCGGCAACAACGCGGAATTCTTTCTAGCTGGTCTGCGGTGTATTTTGGTGCATTTCTTCTTTTCCTAAACACTAAGTTTGTGCGATCAATTGTTCTTAATGCAGTGATTTTCGAAATACCAAATCTCCGGGCTAATTTTCTTTGAGAAACTCCAACTTTGTCTTTAGCAGCTTCCATCAGTCTTCTTTCTCTTCTTACACTCAAAATTCTTGATTTACCGCTTTTGGGTAAATTAATGCATAGTATACCCTCTTCTCAATTCCTTATAGTGTTGTAAATGGTTGACTTACTTATATTTTGCTCTTGGTAGATTGCAACAATATCATGCTTAGGTATTCGTCCAACTAGATTGTAAATGCCCTTACGAATATCTAATTTGTAACACATTTTGCTACAATCGATTTCCAAAACTAAACTGTCATAATCAAACTTGATTACGTGTGATGTTTTAGTTTCAATGGCAACTTGATTAAACGACATTGGGTACAAAAATAAATAATTTAAAAATTTTCGAAAAACTTTAGGACCATACGTTAGATTCGAAAGCAAATATAATTAGTACCACAGTATAACACTGACAGTGATTCGTATCCGTGATCCGAAAAAATGGATTCGAATCACTTGATTCGAATACTTTTTTTTATAAAAGGATTCGAACATTAGATCCGTGATTCGAATCACATCTCGTGATTCGGATTTGTGAGTCGAATCCATTTTTCGAGTATTCGTCCCAGCTCTGGTTTATTGTATGATAATACCAAAATGTACGATAATTCCACTACATATTTCAAACGTTCTCTTTCAAAAACAACTGTGTAAAGTTTTATGTTTTCTTCACAAAATGCATTGATATTTTTTCTGCGTTACCGCTAAACTACTAAATTAAATGTAAATTTAAATCGGCCCAAATATATCAACGAAGAGAGACTTAAGAAAGTGAACGAGAAAGGCAACATTTGGGAAAAAGCCTAAAATAACCCTTTTTGTCTTTATTTTTGGTGTCTAGACCCTTTTTAAAGTGAATTGCCGCCGATGTAGTTCAGTTCGTTCATTTACGTCATTTCAGGGAGTTAAAGAAAGATAATGCATTGGACCTATAGTCCGATGCAGAGTTAGATCATAATATTTTTAATAATATATTCGTGTTATACAGTTTTCAAAAAGCATCGTATGTTACGTTTCAAGTATATAAAGTTAAATGTCTTATAAAAAATGTTACTTTTACAAAGTTACGTTATAAAAACATATTTTGCACCACGTTAAATTTCTACCCCTTACCTGGGTCTCATTGTAAAAATCCTTATAATAAGAATTCTTACAAGCCTCAGGCTTAGCTCAGATCAAAATAGGTCAGTGGGATTCGTTTAGAATTTACCTTCAAGTCAATGACAAAGTCTTTAATTAAAAAGACTTAAAAGAATTCAAATAAATTAATTTGGGCGCCATACCTTTAGATGGACAATAAAAGTAAATTTGTCATTAACTTGTCAGTTGAAAGTAAGAAAAAAAACTAAAATTTCAAAACAATTAATCGGCTTTAATTTAAATTTCGAATTTGACTGACACTGATTACATAATATAAAAGAAAATAAAATTAATTGATTTTAACACATTTTACGGTTTACGTTTTACTAATGATGAGTTTAAAATTAAAATTGACTAGTGACTCAAAATTGTGTGTGTGGTCCTGGCCGACACTTATCTTGTGTTTCCGGATTTCAACGGTCGAACTGGTCTGGTCCGTGTCTTAATGGTAGGTGAGCGGTGAGCCTACGATGACTTCAAAACACTGCAGTTCCTTACGCATTTCAGCCCAAGATATTCCGCAGCTCTAGTGGCAACTAGCTGACAATGATTCTGCAGTTCCAGATTACAAAGGACAATTCCTTAGTTTGTTACAGATCCAGATCCTTAGTTTGTTACAGATCCAGAGCCAGTTCCTTAATTTTAAGAAAGAAAAAACGTGTCAGTTACAACAAAAAAAAACCGTATCTTTCCATTGCTTCAAAAAAAAAAACAACACGTGGTCAGCAATAAAACTTACAATTTAAATTAAACATTCTTAAATTAAACATTTCAAATTTTACAACAATATTAGAGAGTTGCAATAGTATTTAATTTAAAACACATGAAGAATGGAAAGATCTTTTCAAATAACTGAGAAGAAAAAATATAAAATTAATGGCAGCCATTTTGTACATTTTGCAATTTATATTATGCGAAAAGCTCACTATTAATTAAAGAGATAACTCAAAGATAATTTCAGCAGAATATGCACACAATAAAATTAATTTCTACTTTTCATTATAAAAAAAAAATTCGAGGTTACCTTAGTTGTTCGGACACAATTAACAACACTAAACCCAACCGGTTTATTTTGCAGCCAAATTGAAAAAGAAATTTCAAAAGCCAACAGCTGACCGAATGTGTGAAAACGTGAATATTCCCCATCCATAAGTAAGCCAAGCGCGCGCGCAACATCTGACCGTAATTATTGATTTTTAAAGAGAGAGCGCATCATTGGTTGAGCTATCGAATGTTTTAGACAGAGACAAATTCCCGTTTCAACATAATATCTATATTTCCAAATACGAGGGGCGCTCAAAATGGGACTAAGAGGTGAGCCTTGTAGGAGATCTTGAATTGTATGTTGAGGTCCGTAGATTTCTACATAATTGTCTCTGATATATAAGGTCCTTTGATTCAAAAAGGCGTATACCAGATTGACTAGATCAGAGGATACTCCAACGTCAATCATAATGTTATAAAGAAGAGATATCTAAGAATATACCTACCACATATTGATTGAGAGAAAAAGTCGTTATCATAATCGTTGTAAGGTATGACGTAGCTTCTATGCATCCACGACCTCTTCTAAAACCAAATTGCTGAGAACTTAGAATTTTCCTATTCTCCAGATGGCATTCTAACCTATATTTAATGAGAGACTCTAACATTTTACCCACACATGCATTTATTTTTATGGTAAAGTACTGTACTACTGTACAACACAAATTAAAGAATTAAAGAATTAAGGAAAACTATTCATAGTAGGCACATTTATCGGTTCATCCGACACATTGAACTCGAGACATCAGAAAGAGCGATTTATTCCAAGCGAATCGCTTTTGTGACCACTAGATTTCGCGCGCAAACGGTGCTTTGTGTAAAAATCGATAATGGTATTAATGCTAGGGCCAGAGTCATAGATTGTGTTACGAGGGGTTATGGAGAAGTTATTGTTAAAAATAAATTTGAAATTGATTAAAAATTAATTTCACGTAACAGTACACTTTTAATATATTAGGAGCATACTCGATTTGTAGCCGCTTGATGGCCTTGTAGAGGAGATGCTATAGTTTCCTATTTGAAATTTGGTAGTGAACTGTCACATGGATTGTTGGATGTGAGGTTAAACTACTGGCGCCTACTGAAGAACATAACTTTTTCTACGACTCACCCATTCTTCACTGTAGTTAGTCGGCATCCAACTTTGGATTGACATAAATCCCACCTCAGGTGCTTAGGCACAGAAAGTAGGTAGCAAGGTCTGTAATTTGAAGAAATTAATTTATCTTTATTTGGTTTAACAATTGGTATGATTAAGGAATGTTTCCACTGCGATGGTATAGACCCAAATTTTAAGCTGTTATTAAAGAACTCTAAAAGGCGAGTGTATTGCTCTTTTCGAGATATACTTTTATTACCAAATTTAAACTAATTTACCAACATCCTTATTTTTATTTAATACCTGCATGATTCAAATTACCAACACATTTAATATTTTTAAAATTACTAAATTATACAAACAAGGCAATAAAAAAATATAATTAAAATAAAAGATTTCAGGGTAACACAATTGATAATTAACATATATAACATAGATAAATAACATATATAAACTATTTAAATTTACTGAAATGGTAATTAAACACATTATATAGAGAATTACTTATTTTTGAACAACAATTTCTTATTCAGGTTTGTTTCTATAATTACAGCCAACAAAAAAAATCCATAGAATTTAAAAATTACATCCAAATTTCATGAGGAAACGCCATACGTTTCTTCCTAAAAAAATAACACCCTGTATAGGTTAATTTTTAATGCAATGTAAGAAACAAAGCAGAATTTGACAGATATATGGTAACATTGTATAAAGCAGTGGGTCTATTGAATAAAAAGAAGTATTGGCTTCTACTTCCTCTTATTTAAGTATTTTCTCAGTATAAATTGAATAAAAGTTCAGTGACTACTTCATGTAAAAGAGGTTACTTATGGCCATAAGTAAACTCTTATGGTTTCAAGTAGTTACTTAAAATATAAGGATTTACTTATATTTTTCCAGTACTGGCTTATTTTTATTTGAATAAAAATAAGATCTGTCTTAAATTAGTCAGTTATAACTTGACGATTTTTAAGGTAGCTATAAAGCATCCTTTTTTCTCTACGGTGGTTGCTAGTATACTTTGTTAAACATGGTGGATTTCATAAATGTTCGTAACAGGAAGAACTATAGTAAGAGAAGCATCAGCCCAAGCAAATCTAAGCTCTTGTTGCGTTTTGAAAGTGAAAGTGCAGACTTTTCAACAGCAGTATTTGTCCCAGACATTTTGTTAAATTCGTCTTTGAGATCTTTCCATGCCTTTTCTTAAGCTTGAACTATAGTAGGAATCATTGATTTATTCAAAAGAACCCGATACTTTTTTAGCAATTTAACAAACATAAGTCTGTAACCGCCAATTTTTACTGGCAATTAATTTTTTCTCACTCGAAAACAAATGCTTACTTGTGGTTGCATACAATCCTGTCACGACTTATTTAGTATCAATTTTTGTTTAGAGGGCTGTGTTTGCGTTCCCATGTCTTTCACTCATCATACGCAACGAAAAAAGTAAATACTTGTAAATATAAGTAAGTACTTACAAGTAATTACTCAAAATTCAAAAGATTTTTCCGATATTTACTTTTGAGAGAGTTCTAGTTTTTATTCAAATAAAAATAAGTACTTGCTTCTACTTAGAAGTTTTAGCTTTTTCTTATAAGTTATGACTTGCAAGGTAATACTTTTCTTTATTCAATAGACCCATTGTCATTGGTTTATTTAACAAGCAACAAATATTTTGATATATGAATGGGATTTAGATTTGAGCAAATTTTATCAATAAAGTTTGAATTCAATTATTATAAAGTAATTTTGTAAATCAATTATAGTTTAATATTAAAATACAAACCTTTTTTAAGTAGAGTTTTGATGATGTCATAATTTGAAGTACTTTCTACTGGTTCTCAGACTTCAGGATGGGTAAAAGACGGTTTGGTCCATAGCAACCCCTAGTTATGCGATAAAGAAGGAATTCTAGAAAAATCGAAGATGGAGACAGGAAAGAGGTGTCACCTGAAAAAAAAAAAAAAAATAGTTTTAAAAATCAATAAATATTGATTTAGGTCATTTAAACAGTAAAAAAAGTAATAAGTAAGCCAATGGCACACAAATTATAATTAATATTGCATTGTATGAATGAATTTATAAAGAACGATTCAACTTACCGGCTTCAAAGTCTTCAAAGGATTTGGAGTGTTTCATCCAAAGAAAGAATTCGATATAACGTAAGTGAATTCAGATCAATTCCCATATTTCACATTATTGAGACATATGTGCTACAAACAAATAGATCAAGTGCACATTATAAGTTGAAAAAAATAAACATTAAAGAAAGGATATTTCATTCTTTCAAAAGTTTGATATAATTACCTAAAGCTTTTAAAGATAAGCGAAAATAGTGTAAATTGTGTAAAAAAACTTTCCTATGTTTGGAATACACATCTTTATTATTATTAATTCAATAGAAATATATGTTTTGTTGTGAAATAGGATAAAAATTGAAGGTTTTAGTGGTCCCGTTGGTTGGTCCCACTAAATTTCTTGATTAAAAACTAAAAAAAGTAATTTATAAAAATTTATTTGATATATATAATAAAAAAAGAATGACGTTATCAAAATATATATAAAAATTAAATTGATTGATGAAGTGTTTTTTAATGATCTGTCTGCAGCATAGCAACGGCCGGTCCTTTCATACTGCGTTCAAATGATCCGCCTACTTGTGTCTTCTTTTCATCCAGAAAATCCTGTAAAGGTTTACAAAAGAAAAAACAGCTTAATTAATAACGGTGACGTTATTGAAAAAGAAGAGACCAGATGGTTGTCACTCCAAAACATTGCATATAACTATGGAGGGTAGAAAAAAGGAGGACAATCTTATATGGATCTTTATATTAAAAAGTGGCCACCAAAATGTATGCAATTAAGATGGCGCTCGTGTAGCCAGGGGACAAAATCCAATGCTATTTAGTCATATAGATTGCTCATTCATAAGAATTATTTATTGTTTATATTATTATTATTTTTCAATAAAATTTGACTATTGTCGTGTATTGTCAAAATTTATCTACAATCACAGAACACTTACTCCTCTACGATCAGTCACTTTTCACGGTGTAGTTTTTAGTTTTTTATGGTTGAGCAATATTTATTACTATATACATCATTGGTGTCATTGTGTGATCTGAATTATCGACTGTCGACGTCCCCTGGGCACAGAAGCGCCATCTTAATTGTACACATTTTGAGGGACACTTTTTGTATACAGAGATTGTTCTCCTTTCCTTTACCCTCCATACACATAACCAAAAAGTAAAAACGTCAAACATGAAAAAGCAACTAAAATGTCATAAACAAATCTGTTAGAAGTTCTTTGTGGGCTCGTAAAACAGGACGCGAGCACCACAAATACTCTTCCTTTATTTAAAAGAAATTAAATCAAGTAAATTGATTAATAATTAATTGAAACTGAAAAACTGATAACTAATATTGTACTAAATTATTTAGAGAAAAAGTGACCTTTTTCGTCTTTTTGGTTGGCGCTTGTGCGCTGTCAATTTGCTCATTTAATAAGAAAGCTGGTTTAGTCATGTCAATAATAATAATAATAATAATAATTTATTTACCAAAAATAATATAAAAACAATGTATAATGTATATCAAGTTCGTTCGAGATAAATAAACAGAAACACCCACAAAAAGAATCCTTGAGCATGGGTTATTATTGGTTATTTAGGACTAGCAGTCTTAATAAAACACAATATTACAATATTATAAAAAAATTAAAAATTATACAAAAATAATATTTGGAATAATATGAAAAACAGTTACGTAATACCAAGTTTAATTTAATATTAATATTTACATTTTATCAACTATTTTTTTTTCTAGACAAATTATTAAATTGAACTAGTAAACCAGACTATAACATTCGTTATTTGTTGAAATAAAACGTTGCAGATTCGCAGTAGGGATAGAATATATCCATTTTTTTATTTTTACTTTGAATAGATTTAGGGAATAAATGCTCTTTAATTCTAACGGTATTTCATTATATAATTTGGGACCCAGGTAAGCATAACTTTTTTGCCCTATAGTTTTTTTGGCTTTAGGTATTACAACATTATTTAATTTATATCGAGTTGCGTGGTCATGACTTACTGATAGTAAAGTGTGTTTGTCTTTACGTTGTTTTGTAATAATAATTTTTGCAAATAACTGATAAATATCTAATACTCCAGCTTCTTGATAAATATCTATTGTTGGGTGAGTTCTAGGTCGGTGAAATATTGTTTTTAATATACTTTTTTGTATTTTCTGCAAGTTATTAATTAAAGTGGCACCTGCTACACCCCATGCTATTATACCGTATGAGAAATGACTTTCAACTAATGCATAGTAAAGGATTTTTAAATATCTCACATGGAGGAAAGTGGAAAGGTTTCTAAATTTATATAAGACGAATCTTAGTTTTTTTATAATATAGTTAATCTGTTCTTCCCATCGCAGATGTAAGTCGATATATATTCCCAAATACTTTATTTTATTTGTAGATTTTATAATAATAGTTTCATTTTCGATTTTTATATTAATTTCTTTAAAAGGCGGTAAGTAATTGCTATATGATGTAAAAGGGACCAGGAAAGTTTTTTTAAAATTAATTGTTAGTAATCTGCTCTCAAAAAAAATTAGCGATAGTAGTAAAATCATTCTGAACTGTGCTTTTTAATTGTTGCCAGTTATTTCCTTCATAGAAAATGGCTGTATCGTCCGCAAAACTTACAGTATTACTGTTAATTTCTTGAAAAAATAAATCATTCAAATAAATATTGAAAAGTGTAGGACCTAACACAGTTCCTTGGGGAACTCCGTATTTAATTACCGTAGGATTACTTACATCTTCTGCAATACCAACATATTGTGTTCTATCTGAGAGGTAGCTTTGCAATAATTTTGAAGCAATTCCTCTGAGACCTATGTTTTCAAGAACAGATATTAATTTTTTGTGGTCTACGTTGACATATTTTCTTGAAAACCATATTGATTTTTGAAAAGAACGTTGTATTTATTAAGAAACGATGTTATACGTTTTTGTAATATCTTCTCGAATATCTTAGCAATAGTGGAGATTAATGAAATTGGTCGATAATTAGAAGGTTTCAACTTATCGCCATTTTTATATTGTGGTAAAACTTCGGCTAATTTTAGGGATTTCGGAAATGTGCCGCATTAAACGGAACGATTGAATAAGTAACACAGGATAGGTGCAATTTCTTTACTTACCTCTTTTAGATTTTCAGAACGAATTCCATCCCATCCTGGAGATTTATTATTTTTTAAGCGCATAATAGTTTCGATAATTTCAGTATTATTTGTTTCAGATATATATATTGTTTTAGCTATTGTTTTTTCCCGAACGGTATTGATGACTCGTTTTTTACTTTTTATTTCATCGGCCATTTTCTTTCCAACATTTGTAAAATACTCACAGAAGATATTAGCTATTTCCACTGGGTTTTGACTCACTATATTATTGGGTGTTTCAATTTCTATGATAGGCTTCTTTTGGTTTTGTGGGTTGGATATTTCTTTGACACACTCCCATAGTTTTTTATTAATATTTTTGTTTTTCTCTATTTTTTCATTATAATAATTACCCTTGACTTTTTTTATGAGAATATTTAAATTATTTCGATGCTGTTTAAATTTTGCTATATTTTCTGGAGAAAAATTAATTTTCATTAATTTATATAATCGATTTTTTTCATTTATTGATGTTATGAGAGCAGGCGTAATCCACACTTTACGTTTAATTTCGTTTCTCTTAATTTTCTTTGTAATTGTTGCGCGTTCAGTATATGATTTTATTTTACTTAGGAATTTATTTATACCAGCATCTACATTATTTTCTGAATATATATCTAACCAATTTTCTTTATTTATTAAATATTTAAATTTTATTTTATCAAACACTATTTTAGTCCTTTCTACTGAGTTTTTTTGCTTTGTTGACAGTTACTTCACGATTACCTTTCAAGATTTTGAAAACTTTATCAGTCCTAGAAATAACTTTAAAAAGGCCGTCGTACGGTGCTGTAAGGCTTGGTTTGATACCTGGAACTTTTAGGAAAACAAATTTTGTGTTTTTTAATTCTGGGTGAACGAATGTATTCGTTGTACCATGTCTTTGTACCTGAGATGGTTTAATATTATTGAAAATTTCACGAAGTTTAAAATGGGATAAGTATCTACGTTTTCTTTAGAATTATTAAAGAATTCACAAGAAAGACGTAGCGTTTGTCCATAAACAAGTTCCGAGGGTGAACATTGTAAGTCCTCTTTGATTGCAGATCGGAAACCTAGGAGAATCAAAGGCAATTCATTTTTCCAAGTATTTGAAGTGAGTTTTGCCACAAGGGCTGATTTAAGAGTTCGATGAAATCTTTCAATCATGCCGTTTCCTTGCGGATGGTAAGGTGTGGTGTGTAAACTCTGAAAACCTAGTCTTTTACTAAATTCTTTGAACATGCCTGATTCGAATTGAACACCTTGATCGTGTGTAATTTTATATGGTATTCCGAAACGTGGAATATATTGATTTATTAAAATTTTTATGATATTTTCGGATTCGACATTTCTTAGTGGGTATACTTCCATCCACCTAGTGACTCTGTCGATTACCGTGAGTACATAAGTGCACCCTCCAGAAGGCTTTAATGGGCCTACTAAGTCTATGTGAATATGTTGAAATCTGCCTTCTGGAACGTTAAAATCTCCTAAACTAGATTTGGTGTGCTTGAAAACTTTTGCTTTTTGGCACTGAATGCATGATTTTGTCCAAAGACATATGTTCTTATTCTTGTGGGGCCAAAAGTATATTTTTTTAACTGATTTTGCTGTGGCTTTGAGGTCTAAATGAGCTACGTTATGTACTTTAAGGAAAGCACTGTAACGTAAGCTTCGAGGAATATATATCCTTTGTTTATTAGTTGAAATTTCGTACCAAATTTTGAAAGTGTATGTTTCAATGTTAATTTGTTTAAGGAATACTTTACTATTTTCTTTATTTGAAAAATTTTGTTTTTGTAATAAGTTAGTTAGTTCTGTCGGAGTTTTGTTCGTTAAAAATATCTTGTAAGGTGAAATGTATGTTATCAATTTGATCGTGTTCGATCCGACTCAAAAAATCAGCGACTTCAATGTTCTCACTGCCTGCATATTTAATTTTGTTAGTGAACTGTAAAATGTATTCGAAATATCTAAACTGACGTGGTGATTTTTCGGATTTTGAGAAAATTGCCTTTTCTATAGGTTTGTGATCTGTTAACACTTGGAAATCAGCGCATTCCAGCATGTAACGAAAATGTTTAATTGACTCGTAGATGGCAAAAAGTTCTTTGTCAAAAACACTGTAATTTTGTTGGCTTTTGGTTAATTTTTTAGAAAAATATGCTAAAGGTTGTCTAACGTTTTGGACGACTTACTCTAAAGTGCTACCTATGGCTGTTGAGCTAGCGTCTGTGGTCATGACCAATTTTGCCCCTTCCTTAGGGTGATTAAGTAGAGATGCTTTAATTAACAATTCTTTTGCTTTTTTAAAACATTCTTGGCATTTTTCTGGCCAGGATTCAATATTTTTAATTTTGTTATGATTTAAATGATTAATAAATTCGTGTAATGGGCTTAAGATTTCTGCGAACTGAGGTACAAATTTGTTATGAAAATTAATCATTCCGACAAACCTTTGTAATTGTTTGCAAGTTTTGGGGATTTCGTAATCTGGGATGACTTTAACTCGTTCATCAGATGGCAGAATTTCATCTGGAGTAATAGTATGACCTAAAAAATTAACTTTAGTGACACCAAAAATACATTTTGAAGGTTTGACATTGACGCCATATTTTTCTAACCTTCTAAATAAAATGTCGAGATGATGTAAGTGATCTTCTTCGTTTTTACTAAAAATTAAAATGTCTAGGTAAATGAATAAGGAATCAAGTCCCCTGGTGACTTCATTAATAAATCTTTGGAATGTATTTCCAGCATTACGTAACCCGAAAGGAGTACGTAGAAATTCGAATGCACCAAATGGAGTAGTAATTGCTGTTTTATAAATGTCTTCCTCAGCTACGGGTATTTGATGATATGCCCTAACTAGGTCAATTTTTGAAAAAATTTTGGATCCATGAATCTTTAAGTTAACGTCTGATAACGTTCCGGTATCGTTTGTTTGTTAAGAAAGCGATAATCTCTACAAGGACGCCAATCTGCACTGTCCTTCTTGGGAACCATGTGCAATGGTGACGTTACGGAAGATGATTGTTAAGTCTTATTGTTTTAGACTTTATTTTAAAACCGGCAACGCCGCACACATATGGCATATTCTTTGTGCATTGTTCTAAAAGGCATAGGGTACTTAAGATTGTATAAAAATTGAAGCGATTGGTGCAACGTTGACCGGCAAAAGGTTCATTGTGTTAAATTTGTATTTTTTCTGTTACATTAAATTCGTATAAAAACCATAAAGCAGTTTTTTTTGGGTTATTAGAAGTGCAATCAAACAATGATGATGGCCTGCATATGCCTAAGTCCACCATGTCTTCAAATTCTTTTTTTGCAATTTTGTACGTAAGAGGATCGAGCCTACGAGGCTTACTAAAAGGTAAATGACCTTCGGTAACTATGTGATGCCGTATATCATGTTTTGCATCAGAAAGAAAATTAGGAGATGAAAAAATGCTAGAATACTTTTTAAAGAAATCTGTATATTGATTTTCAACCGGGAATAATTTTGGATGTTCCTGTTTTACATTTTGTATTCTACCAGTAGAAATAATAAAAGTTTCGTTATCTATTAATTTGCGTGTTTTAAAATCTAATAGCAATCCAAAGTTACATAAGAAATCTGCACCTATTATTGGTTTGGTTATGTCTGCAATTGTAAGAAGAAAAGGAAATTTCCGGCGTAAACCAAGGTTCACGTTCAGGAACTTTTTCCCATAAGTAAAAATAGAGTTACCTGATGCAGAAGCAAGTGATATATTTTCGTCTTTCTTATAATTACTGGGAAGACAGCTAATGTCTGCACCACTGTCAACGAGAAAATTTATTTTATTAATTTTGTCATAAATGAAAAGTCGTTTTGATATAGGAATACTGGTAGTAGAATTACAATTATTTACGGTTGATCTATTTACTTTTTTGAATTTGAATCTTTCTTGTTGAAAATATCTGAAAGAAGACAAGGTGGACCATTACATCTTCTTGCATTGTTACCAAACATGCTATGGAAATAACACAAATTTCTTGATTTGTCGCGACTTCTATTACGATTGTAATGTGAGTGTCCTGTTCTATCGCGGCTATTTGACCTACCTCTGTAATTTTGAGAATTGCATTTATTATTTTGGTAACAGTCTGATAAAAAGTTATTTTGTGAAAAATTACCTTTAAGAGCAGAGATATCTTTTTCAAAATTATTCTTAAGAGAAGAAATCTCTTTTTCAAATTCGGCTTATTTATCTAAAATGTTTTTGAAAATGTTTTGACATTGGTCGATAAAATTAGTTATAGTTTTGTTTAAATTCGCTACTTCACTTGGTTTATAAGAATCTTGAATTTCGAGAACAGAATTTGAATTTTTTTTAAGCGTCTCCCAAATTTTATCCGCGAGTGTTAACAAGTGAGATATATCTTGTTGACTGGACGAGGTTAGAGCGATTTCAATTACGTCCGGTAACCGTCTCCTCCATAACTTAATTAATAATTTTTCATCGATCGTTTTATCGCCGGCGATTTGCATAAGTTCCCTATAAAATGCGGAAGGTTTTTTGTCACCCAACTCTGAGCTTGACAATAATTTATTCAACCGTGCTTCCTCTGATAGTGTTAACCTACTGAGGATGGTATCTTTTAAAAAATCATATAGATTATTTACTAGAAGTTTACTAATTACGTCGTAAACCTCGCTGAAAATATCTGGCGGTAAGTGCGCCACAGTGACATGGTATTTGCTTCTGTCAGCTTTGACGTTATAAATAAAAAATTGGCTTTCAAGCTGTTTAAACCAAAGTTCTGGTTTGAATGACCAGAAAGCTGGAAGATTGATATTTCTTAAATTTTCTATTGAATCGATACCCTCAGCAGTAGAGTTATTTGGTTCGGACATTGTATAAGCAATAATTTAGGCAATAAATAGAAAAAGGAAAAATTATATGCAATGAAATGCGAGGGACAAATCAAATGGCTCACCGATCCGATTCCTTTTAGAAACCTCTACGTGATGATCCGTGAGAATTTCTCTTCCTTTGCTGTTGTTATGCTGTAGTTGTGCTCTATGTCGGTCTTGAAAGTGTTCCGCTTGGGGAAATGTCCTTCGTTCTTCGTCGGGATGTCCTTTGTCCTTCGTCGGGAATATCTTTCGTCGGGATGTCCTTTGTTCTCTACTGGGATGTTGTTTGTCTTCTGCTGGGATGTTCCTTCGTCGGGATGTCCTTTATCCTTCGTCGGGATGCTATCACGTCGGGTCACCAATATTTAGTGGTCCCGTTGGTTGGTCCCACTAAATTTCTTGATTAAAAACAAAAAAAAGTAATTTCTAAAAATTTATTTGATATATATAATAAAAAAAGAATGACATTAGGTATCGAAATATATATAAAAATGAAATTGATTGATGAAGTGTTTTTTAATGATCTGTCTGCAGCATAGCAACGGCGGTCCTTTTATACTGCGTTCAAATGATCCGCCTACGTGTGTCTTCTTTTCATCCAGAAAATCCTGTAAAGGTTAACAAAAGAAAAAACACAGCTTAATTAATAACGGTGACGTTATTGAAAAAGAAGAGACCAGATGGTTGTCACTCCAAAACATTGCATATAAGCAAAAAGTAAAAATAATGACATAAAACGTCAAACATGAAAAAGCAACAAAAAGGCCATAAACAAATCTGTTAGAAGTTCTTTGTGGGCTCGTCAAACAGGACGCGAGCACCACAAAGGTAATTTGTGATTATTATCCAGAGCAATATAAATTCATTTCAATTTCAGTACTTGCAACGCAAATAAATGTTCGTACTTAAATTTTTACTCAAAAGACGTTATTAGTAGTAATCTAACTGGTACTTACAAGCAGGGTTGCCAGGTTTCATGATTTTTCATGAGATCTCATGATTTAAACACATTTTTCATGATTCCATGATTTTCAACAAAAATCTCATGATTTTTGGGCAATACACAATTACTCATTACACTCGTATTTCCGAGTCTGTTGCCATGGCTAATCGCTTGCTAAACTAAATTAACTAAATTGAATTGAATATGTACAGAAATTAATTTTGATTCTCAAGACTGTAAATTTTGGAAAAAAATATAAAAAATTGAATCTCTAGACAAAAAGCTTAAGTTTAAAAAGTTATCTAGCTTTGTGTTTAATATTTTAACCTTACCACATTCAAGCGCGTGCGTAGAAAAAATATTTTCTATAATTATTATAAATAAATCAAAAGCGAGAAACAGGTTAAATACGTCAACTTTAATTGGACTTTTGCATACCAAAAATTTAGTAAGTAAAGATGGTGCAATATGTGCTAATTTTGAAATAAAAAAAGAAATGTTGAGAAAAATTAACCAAAAAATGTATGAGTCCGAATAATATAGTATTAGTAGTTCCCTCAGAAGGTAGTTCCTACCAGAGAACACTGAAAACATTGTTCCTACCTTATCGTTATTAGTTACCTAGGAAGTAGATAACAATTGTTTTATGTTTTGTAGCTTTGTTTATTTTATTCTATTATATTTTATGTTTTGCGTTTTATTTTCAATAGAAAAGTAATTTTTTGTTCAATAAAAATGCATATTATTAACAAAATAGGCACATTTTTTTTTAATCCCCGATAAAATTAGGCCTCTCATAATTTTTACTGAAAATCTCATGATTTTTGTTGCATTTTCTCATGAATAACTTTTTTTCGACCTGGCAACCCTACTTACAAGGTTTATTCGTAGATGGCAACACGATCTCGCGTTTTGCGTGTATAGTAGGTCACGCAGAGAAATTAAAATTCAAAATGGTCTGGATAAAAGATACAAATTATAAATTTTGATCAAAATTTTTAACTTCACGAATATACAGTAATAGTCCAAGAGCCCTCTTCGGCTAGGCGCACATCATTTCATAAAACTCTCAAGTTTATCTGCGCACGTCATCAACACAGGTAAGAACGATGAGCGACTATGTAGTTTAGGTAGTGGTTACTTTGACAGGTAACAGGTAACAAAGGTGTAAAAAAACAGCACCTTAAGTACATTAAGATATAAAGCTCGTTTTTTTTACATTTTCTTCAGAATAATATTTAAAATGACGTCATCCATTGCCGGACACTTAGTATAGTTTCAACCCCCTGCTGGACACACCCAAACTCTGAAAAATTGTGATAACACTTACATTGTAGTATAAAAGCTGAATTTTATATATGTTTCTTGGGGGGCTATGAAAAGAAGTTACCCCAGTAGCCGGACAGTTTTCATGGTTTTTTACATCTTGCCAGTTGGCCTTGAGAGTCGGTGCGAGCGCGAGGAAATATATATTCAGGCGGGTTTGAGTGAGATGGTGAGTTTGCTCTATTGCGTTCTTTTACTGCTTATTTTTTACTTACTCAATATTATATCTTAAACTATTTTTAATACTTAACAAAAAATAAAAATACTAACTTAACAAAATAATTCCATAAAATTATTTATGACTTTTGTTCATATTTTTGAGAAATTCAAGTTTTAACTGTGTGAGGTAATAATATTGTTTATCGTATGAAATCCAATGAACAAATATTTTTATTATATTCATAGCCATAATATAGAAAGTAAAAAATATTCTTATAATTATTACAGAGTTAAAAAAAATATTATTGTATACAAAACATGATTTAGTAATGCTCAGAATTTTCATCTTTGTCGTCAATATTTTCACAATCTTCGTCACTACTACTCCAGTCCTCTTGATTGATGTCAATATCACCTTCTTCGTCAGTTTCTGTAAAAATTTAATCGAGTTAATACAATTATGAATAATAATAAAATCATGTACATAATTTGACATAGTAATTACATACCTGATATAATTTCTAACGAATCACTGACATAATTTGGTAGCTGATCCCCTTTAAAACATTTAAAATGGTATTGGTTATTTTCTTGTACCCAACCATTATTTTCTGGCTTATATATGGTTGGACATTTTAGGTGAGCATTGTTCCAAATACAACATATATAATTTGCTCGTAAAAATTGTTGTAACAGTTCGCTTTTACATGGTGGTAGATTGCTGGCGTCGAAATTCCGAAATTTGTTTCGATCAAAAGCTCCGTTCACATCAGAGACCGTATATGAATCAATGAACATTTGAAGGCGCGCAGCATCAACATCAATTATACTACCGACATTGTATATGTTGCATAAGAATTTCCAGACAATATTAAAAACGTTTCGTTGTTCATCGTTGTCTTAAATTAATTTATTGTTACAAAACTTCATGAAAGCTTTCTAGTACTCCTGATGTTTTTTCAATATTTTGTAAGGTTTTAATTTTCCTTTCCTGAAAAATGCAGGATTGTAATCACATCTTGAGATTGCATGAAACCCAGGTAAGCTTCGACAAATAAAATCTCCCAACTCTGCGTGTATTTTGGTTAGGCTAACATATCTTAAGTTATTTCCAGTACCTGTAAGGATCCACACACATGAATCGTTTTTAAGATGATGCATGTTTCCAAGCATTATAGCAGCAATATCAGTATCAACATTTCTGATTACTATATTTGCTTGATAGTTGATGTTACACGTATGATATACTATCTTAGTATGTGCTTCCTCATGTTCTGGGTATGACAACTCTTCATCTACACTTAAAACAACGTGATTAGAACTATTAACAGTAAATGAATGACATTGTCTGAAATTTACGTTTATAATTTTATTTTGAATAAATGGCACCGCTTCATCAGTAGCCCAATGTGAAATGAAGAAATCAACAAGAGCTTCTTTAAAATTCAAATTTTTCAATTCTTTCGCAAAATCACTTGGTCGAACTTGCTCAGGCCCAGTTATTGTAAACTCTAATTTTGCAGATTCAAATCGTTGTGAATGTTCATAATCGTTGATCAAAGATAACATCAATTCTCGATGCTTGTAATTGAGTGACCATTTGTAACATTTTTTTTGAAATATTTCCAAAGGAACAATTTTCATTGCGTGCAACAAGAAAAAACCATCAATGATTAGAACATCAATATGACCTGGTTGCTCATGTTGGACCTCTTTCTCTAAACTTTTAATCAAAGCAGATTTATCAGTTTTACAAATAGTTCCATCCAAATGGCACATGGACAATGGCACTGAAGTAATTGGGTAAGATAAAATTTTTGAAATATCTACTTTGTAATCCATTGAAATTCCTAGCATACGTCCAAATAAATCTCTTTGAATTTTAATTTCTTGAATTTTACCACCTACTTACATATAAAAAATATATTTGTGATTTTGGGTAGCATCGATTTAAAAAGCTCGAAATTTCCAGTCCGAATGCTTCGTGATAGATTCAGGTAATAGTTTATAAGGTTGATGTAAATTAAGTAAAACTGTGCAGTTTTACCATGTTCGCCATTGAGAGATTGTTGCTTGTAAATTCCGTAACTATTTATTAATTCTTTTAATTCTTCATTTTCTATGTGAAATGACGATATTTCGCTGTTTTGAAGTCTTTTCACTTCTTCTATTACATCATCCGTTAATGTTTTATTATTATTTTGTAAGAACGATTTAAAAAATAGTATTTCCAACCCCAAAGCAACCATTGGGTGTAATCTTTTACAACGGTTAAAGTGTTTTCCATCAAGAAATCCATTTACTGAACCATTTGCCAGTAAATTACTCTCAACCATTACATTTGTTAACCCACCTTACCGATTGCTTTAAAATAAGCCATCATTGTCAATTAGTTTGCAAAACACAAACAGAACAAATTTTATGCTCCTGCTTTGAACCAGTTTTAAGTGTTATTAAATCAGTTAAATTAATTGTGTTTCATATCAAAACGCGCAGGAAAGAAAGGGGTACGTTATAATTAATATTTAAAAAGGATTACCTAAACCAGTGTTAAGAAATTGAACAAATATCTAATTAATGATTGATTAATCTGATAAACAAAAACTTGATTGCTGGAAATAAATAAAAATCCAAAAAGTCTATGATAAGATAAGCCAAGTAATTTTAAGTACCTATTTATTATTAATAGCAGTGGCGTAGCAGGATAATTTATACACGATGCCCAATAAATGTGATACGTGTTCGTCTGCCTTTTCGGATAATGATAAATTGCTAAGTTGTGATAGCTGTCATGGTACAGTTCATGCTATAGAACGGTGTTCTAAATTAACTGCCACAGAATTTCGAGCAGTAGTGCTTCAAAATCGCACTTTATTATATTTCTGTAAAGACTGCCGTACGGCATTCAAAAGTGCTCCTGCTATAATTAAACAGGTGGAAAAATTGAATGAGGTTGTTAACAAGTTGAAGTTAGAAATAGACTCATTAAAACAAGAGGTAAACCAGCTAAAACAAGTAGAGGAAAAGACAACAGATTTCGAATCAATGATCCAGGAATATAATGAAAGGAAGTTAAGGGCAAAAAACGTAATGATGTTTAATATGCCAGAGCCTAACGGGAATAATATCAAAAGCAAAATATCTGAAGATATCGCAAGTGCTAAAAATATACTTGCAAATATCATAGAACCCAATATAATTAAAAAAGTGATAAGGGTTGGAAGGATTGGTGCTAATCCAAGGCCAGTGAAAATTATTTTCGAGTCAAGTGATGATGTTCTGCATATTCTTAAAAATGTAAGGGCAATAGATACTCATGGAATCAAGGTAACATCCGATATCACTCCTCACCAAAAAACCTACTTAGATAATCTACGAAAAGATTTAGAGAGACGTAAGGCGAATGGGGAAAACAAAACAATTAAATATATTCGAGGAACTCTTCAAATTGTTGACCAAAAAAACTAAATAACCCGGGTACCTCATATAATTGTTCAGCAATTGATGTTAAACAATTTCGTGTCTTTTATTACAATGTTGGCGGTATGAGAACAAAGTTAAGAGATCTTCATCAATCAGTCGCCTTATGCAACTACGATGCAATCATCTTGTGTGAAACCTGGTTAAATTCGAACTATAGTGATTCTGAATTGGGTCTTAGTGATTTTAATATTTTTCGTATGGATCGTTGCGATCTATAAGATAATCATTTACAACGTGGCGGTGGTGTACTTATTGCTGTAAGAACATTATATTCAGCCAGTTCAGTTCCAGCCCAAATAAATATGGTAGAACATGTTTTTGTCCAAGTAAAAACAAATGGTAAAAACATCCTTTTGGGATGTTGTTATATTCCTCCTTCCTCTAGTCACGAAGTATATCAAACTTTTTGTGACGGCGTAGTTGATGTTGTACTTGAGAAGCCCGATTGTGATTTGGTGCTATGTGGTGATTTTAACATCCCTGATGTTACTTGGAAGAATGATAACTTAGGCTTAGAGGCTGAATATTCGAATAACTCACCTGCTAAAATTATAGTTAATAATTTAAGTGTTAAATCGTTAAAATTGATGTAATTATGGACTGTATGTTTCACTGATTCTAATCTTTATTTTAATAGAACAATTACAAATAATTAGCAAAATAAACGTAAAAAAAAACAGAGCGTTGCAAAAGTCAAATAGTCAATATCAATCAATATAATCCCGCGTTCTTGTTCGGACGGCACATCCATCGCGCCGCGCAGGGTTCTTGGACCGTCTCTTCTTATTGGCTGGCGCAGTGTCGCGTCACACACTGTTGACACCGTTGCCGAGCATAAGATAGATTTATTGTATGTGTTTATCTGCAATGAATGTCTTAAACATACTCCCGCCTTTGAAGGGATGCCTTCAAAACAGGTAAACAGTTCGGTAAGAATAGCACGTTTTAGTTTACGCACAACATGATAAAAAAAATTGTTTTTTTTTTTTAAGTCTGTTATTGCAATATAACTTCAGTTTGTACCGGAAGGGGACACAACTTTCGTATTGTACGTTTTATAACTCCTTGTGCTGTCTTGATGGTGGCCACCCTGGCGACATTATCTTTTCCTTGGATAACGGTGATCACTCTGCCCATTAACCAGTGATTCGAAGGCGTATTCTCATCGTGAATCAACACCAAGGTGCCTGTGTTGATGGGTGTAGGTGAACCCTTCCATTTGTACGAATGGGAAAGTTGGGTAACATATTCTTTTTGAAATCGAGACCAAAACTGTTGCTTGAATTTTTGGACAGTTTGAACAGAAGACAATCTGTTTTGTGGAGTGTCTAAATAGTTATAATCTGGAAGCATCTTTAGGTTGCGGCCGATTAGGAAATGGGATGGACAGATAGGTTGGAGATCATTAGGGTCTTGAGACATTGCAAACAGTGGCCGAGAATTTAATATACCCTCTACTTCTACTATGAGGGTATTGAACTCCTCATAAGTTAAACTAGTACTGTGCATAATTCTTTTGATATGATTTTTTGAACTTTTTACAGCAGCTTTCCATAACCCACCAAAATTAGGACTATATGGGGGAATAAAATGCCAAGTTATATTATTATTTGCACAGTACTCTAGTACTGAGGTCGAATTTGACTTCAAAAATTCCGCGATTTCGCGTAAATCATTATTTGCTCCGACAAAGGTAGTTCCGTTATCGGAATAAATGTGGGAAGGAATACCTCTGCGTGACACAAATCGTTTCAAACACGCTAAAAAATTGGCTGAGGTCAAATCTGTTACAATCTCGAGATGCACGGCCTTTGTTGAGAAACATACAAAGACGCACATATAGCACTTAATCATTTTCGAATTTCGCAATTTCCTATCTTTTATCAAATAAGGGCCTGCATAATCAATCCCGGTGATTTCAAATGGAAATGACATATTAATTCTTTCTTGGGGCAACTGGCCCATGGGGCTTGTCGCAAATTTAGGTTTAAATTTAAAACATTTTATACACTCATGCACAGTCTTTTTTGCTAAGTTACGTCCTCCAATTACCCATATTGATTGCCGAATATTAGATAATAAAAGTTGCGGACCGGCATGTAACAACTCTAAATGTTTAGCAATGAACAAAATGTTTGTTAATGGATGCTTTGATGATAATAACAAGGGATGCTTAATATTTTGATTAAGCGAAGACAACTCTAATCTTCCTCCAACTCGTAAAAATTGATTATTGTCTAAAAATGGGGCAAGTGATGACAAAGTGTTCTTTTTAGGAAGCGCCTTTTTTGCCTTTAATAAAGTAATAGTTTCTTCGAACGAATCATATTGTGCTAACTTGATTAAAACAAAAAAGGAATTGTTAATCTCATTAGCTTGTAAAGGTCCGTGAATACGATTAGGTAATGATAGTTTACAATTATTTACAAATCTATAGCAATATGCAATTATACGCTTCAACTTATTAATATTTGAAAATAGTTCGAAAATACTATTGTGAGTACGCACAATGTTTACTGTGGTAATCTTTTTAACTTCTAATTCGGTTTCTGGTTCCACAAATGTTTCGGGCCTAACCAAATCATTATGAAGCAAAAAATCAGGACCGTTCCACCATTTATTAGAACCGTGGAGTACTTGAGGGGGTACACCTCTAGAAGCTAGGTCAGCTGGGTTGTCTTTCGTGTTGACATAATGCCAATCCTCTGGATTGGTCAAAGACTGTATTTGTGAAATACGATTGGCAACGAAGACTTGAAATCTATTTGGCTCTGCCTTTATCCAGGCCAATGCCACTTGAGAGTCAGTCCAGTAATAAATTGGAATGGGGGTTTTTAATGATATAACTACTTGTTTACATAGTTGTGCTACTAGAAGAGCAGCACACAACTCAAGTCGTGGTATTGAAACCAATTTAACCGGAGCTACTTTGCTTTTTGCACATAATAGTTGTACAAAGTATTCTCCACTACTACTACTTTTGCTACGGACATATATGCATCCAGCGTATGCAGTTTGTGAAGCATCACAAAAGCAATGTAAATCTGTTGGGACAGCATCTGCTTGCATGATATAACGTGGAATTTCTATCGTATTTATAAGAGACAAGTTTTTTCTAAGTTGGCACCACACATCTACTAACTTGGGCGGAATAGGATCATCCCATGATAATTTTTGTAACCAAAGAGATTGAATAAATATTTTGAATAAAATAATGCAAGGAGTAATTAATCCCATAGGATCATATAGACGAGCTATATCTCCTAAAATGGCTCTTTTAGAGATTATATGTGGAACCTCAAAATTGGCAACATTGTATTTTAATATATCGGTTTTAAAATGCCATTGAATTCCAAGAGTTTTGGAGCTCTCATTTTCTCCCAAAATCAGAATACCATTAGAGACATTGTTTAGTGATAAGTCTTGTAAGACCGAAGGTTCGTTTGTTACCCATTTTCTGAGGATGAAACCGCCTTTTTTAAGAATAAAAAAAATATCTTTACAAGTTTGATTTAACTCGCTGGCATCGTTAGAACCCGTTAACAAATCGTCGACATAGAAATCTGTTAAAATAGTATTTGAAGCAATGGGAAATGAACTTTTATTCTCGTGTGCCAATTCTTGTAAACATTTAATTGCTAGATAGGGAGCGCTACTGGTCCCGTATGTAACCGTATTTAAATCATAAATTGAAAAGTCTTTAGAAGGATCCTCCCGCCAAACAATTCGTTGGAGAGGACGATGTTGTTCATGCATATTTATTTGACGATACATCTTAGATATGTCTGCAGATACAACATATTTATAAAATCTAAATCGTAATAAAATGTCTAATATTTCATTTTGTAACTTGGGCCCAGTGAACTGCAGATTGTTTAAAGACCAACCTGATGATGATGGACACGAGCCATCAAAAACTACACGCAGTTTTGTTGTAAGGCTGTCTTCCTTATAGACCCCATGATGGGGCAAGTAATATGAAGGAAATATATTTAAATTATTAGGAGATACTTTGGTCATGTGACCTAGTGCTATATATTCATTAATAAAGTCATGGTACATATTTTTCATTTTTGGCATTACGTTGAGTTTCTTCTCTAAATTAGTGAAACGCTTTATTGCTATATCTTTACTTTCACCTAACAGTGAAGGAGAATATTTAAATGGAAATTGAACATTGAAACTGCCTCGAGCATCTCGAATGGTAGTATTTTTAAAAATATCCTCGCATTGAGTTTCTTCCTTAGAGATTAAAAGTGATTTATTAAAATTGTTGGGGACTTCTTCAAGCTCCCAAAAACTTTTTAATTGTTCATCCTCAGGAACCGTTTGTAACAAGTTACAAGCCGAAACTAAGGAAAAGTGAGATACAGGACCACTAATTATCCAACCAAATTTAGTGTTGTGTAAAGTTGGTAAACCTTTTCCAAGTGACATTTTGCCCTCTAAGATCAAGTCCCAAAATAATTGTGATCCTATTAGGAGATCTATTGACTGAGGTTCATTAAATTGAGGATCAGCTAACGTTATATTTTGTGGAATATTTAAATGGTCTAAGCAAACCTTTTGAGTAGGCAAATTTATGGAAATAGTAGGTACTAAATAACAAGAAATATTAGTATTAAAATTGCATGATTTGGAAAAAATTGAAATATTACACTTTTTCTTTAAAGCAGAGGTAACTTGATTAAAACCCACAATAGACATGTTGGTGGGGGCAGTAGGTAATTGGAGCTCGTTGCACAGTTTTTGTGTTATCAAAGATGACTGCGCACCACTGTCCAAAAGTGCACGACAGGGGATTTTTTCTCCATTTGCCTTTTTAACATTTAAAACCACCGTAGACAGAAGCACCTCATTTTGGTATGAATTGTTAAATAAATTTACTTCGCAAATGTTACTGGTAGAAGGTTCAGTATTTGATTTATTTTCAGCTATAAAATTGACCTGTGAAGTATCAATATGCAACATTGTATTATGCCGCTTGTAGCCCTTTCTGCATGGCCCTCGTATACACGTTTCTTTTTTATGCCCGGTTTTCAAGCAATTTTCACATAGCTGTAATTGTATAATTTTTTCATGTCTAGCTTTTGGATTTAATCTTAAAAATTCTTCACAATTGTAAATTAAATGTTGTTTATTACACATATTACATTTTAATGATACTTGTAAATTTACTGCAAATTGTTTTTGTTTATTTTGAAATGGTTTATTATAATATTGATTTTTATTAGTGGTCTGATGACCTTCTCTGGGGCTCATAGATTTACTTTGATTATTTTTCTGCCAATTTTCAAGAGCATCTGCTTTTTTTTCAAGAAATTCTACGAATTCCTCCAGAGTTGGCAATTCTCCTTTAGGCTGATGCTCTTCCCACTTTTTTTGCATGCTGCTATCTAACTTAGAGTTTATTAAATAGATTAAATAAATATCAGAACTCTCTTCTGGGCTTAATTTTAAATTTTTTAAAGCTGCTAGGTGGGATGAAGTTTCATCGAGTAACACACGGTATGCATCCGCAGAACCTTTTTGAATAGATTCAGTTCTAAAAATTGCCTTTACATGGTTATTTGCTAAAATTCGTTTTTTATCAAATCGTTTGCATAAAGTGCTCCAAGCTACTTCATACTGATCTTCCACGAAGTCAATACCGTCTATTACTTGTCTGGCATAGCCATCTAATGAAGTTCTCAAAAAATTGTATTTATTTGCTGTATTTATTGATCTATTATTATGCACAATGGAAAGAAAATTAGTTTTAAACGTAAGCCAGCTATCATAATCGCCTTTAAAACTAGTTAATTTTATTTTTGGAAGAAAGTTATTTTGAAGAGTATCTGGACTTTGAGTAACTACAGTTTGAGTATTAATAGGAGAAATTATATTAGTATTAACACTTGTATTTTCTTGTACATAACTTTTTAAGGCTCCCATAACCTCACAAAACTGATTTATATATTCTTTACGAATTTTATACTGCCCTTCTACTTCGTCATCGGGGCATTTCTCTTCAATACCTTTTTGTAAATTTTTAAACTCTTCAAGTTCATCTTTGTAAACTTCAATTCGATATTGTACTTCTACAATATTTGGTTTATTTGTATACAAATTATCAGAAAATTGCTTTAAAGTAACTAAATCTTCTTTCATAGAATCTCGGTTTTTTATCAATTGTTTAAGAGTCATTTTAAATAGAGATAATAGTAGCTAATTTTTGTAAGAAATTGAAAATCAATGATCAATTTAAGATAAAGAACTTCCGATTAAGCTTCCTTCTCACATAAATCCGAAAGAACAAAACAAAAATCGTAATTTTTATATATTTTTTTTATATATCTACCTAATTTTAAATCGCAAAATTGTTTGAAATCGCTTAACCCCTGTACATAAATTGGCACTTAGGAATTTAAATAGTAGTAGTAGTAAGACACTTAAGCACATAAATTGGTGCTTTTTAAATTGTAACTTAACAAAATCAAAAAATAAATAGGTGATCAATTTATCACAATTTATCACGATTAAAAAAAAAATAACTAGCAAGTTAATTTATTATTTAAATCGTATGCTTGCAATGCCTTTCATAAATGGTAAAAGCCACAAATTGTTATAAAAGGAATAAAGGAACGAACCGACCTGTTTGTTGATGCAAATTCCTGTCGGCGTCTGTAGGAACACCACACACAGCAAAAATGGCGAATAGGCAAAAATCGTCACGTTCTTCTTCCAGTTGATGTAATTGAAACTACACAATATCTCGGTGAGATGGACCAAATGTTAAATCGTTAAAATTGATGTAATTATGGACTGTATGTTTCACTGATTCTAATCTTTATTTTAATAGAACAATTACAAATAATTAGCAAAATAAACGTAAAAAAAACAGAGCGTTGCAAAAGTCAAATAGTCAATATCAATCAATATAATCCCGCGTTCTTGTTCGGACGGCACATCCATCGCGCCGCGCAGGGTTCTTGGACCGTCTCTTCTTATTGGCTGGCGCAGTGTCGCGTCACACACTGTTGACACCGTTGCCAAGCATAAGATAGATTTATTGTATGTGTTTATCTGCAATGAATGTCTTAAACATTAAGTTTTTTAAATGTTTATCAAAAAAATGTCATTGCAAATTCTAGACTAAAAATGTTAGACTTGGTATTTTCACAAATTGAAAATTTAATTGTGTCTAAGGCTTTAGATCCTCTTTTTCCCTCAAGCATACATCATGAGCCTTTAGAAATTAATATAATAACCCATGACTCCCATTTAAATCACATTGCGGAAGAGTGGTATTTTGATTTTCGAAACGCAGATTTTTTCATCATTAACAACTTTTTTGCAGACGTTGAATGGGATGAAATGTCTTTGTTAGGTGCTAATGAAGCAACTGAATTTCTTTATGACCAAATTTATACGGCATTCAATTTATTTGTACCAGTGAAAAAATATTCATTATCCAATTTTCCTTGTTGGTTTAATGTTGAACTTAAGAAATTAGTAGCTGAAAAAAAAAGAGTTCATAAGAAATACAAGCTATTTAATCAACACCACGATTATATTCTATTTAGTGATTTACGTAGGCGGTGCAAGGAACTATCTGAAGTTTGTTTCAAAGAATATAACAGAAAGATGGAAAATAATATTAACACTAATCCTAAATATTTTTGGAGCTACATAAATAACAAAAGAAAAGACAGACCTTGACTCCCTGAATATATGGTGCAATCTAAACCAAATGGATCTAAATATTAAGAAGTGCTTCTGTATATCTTTTAGCAAAATTTTGTCACCCATCATACATGACTATCAAATTAACAATCATAGTGTGTCAAGAGTTGATACCAATAAAGATTTAGGTGTCATGATGAATAGTAAATTGTCTTTTCAGGCACATATAGATATGATAACAGCAAAGGCATCAAAACTATTAGGTTTCATTTCTAGGTCATCCACGGATTTTTCTGCTTATACGTTCAAAACGATGTATTGTTCTCTAATAAGATCACAATTAGAATACTGTTCGATTATTTGGAATCCATATTACAATACTCATAAGCATCAAATTGAGACTATTCAGAATAAATTCTTGAGAATATGCGCCTATAAAATGGGTTATATAAGAGGAGATTACTCATATGCTTCAATTAATTCTCAATTAAACTTAAAATCACTTCACTTTAGAAGAACAGTTTCTGATATAATTTTTATAAATAAATTGTTAACAGGGAATATTGATTCTCCCCAAGCAGTAGGTCTTATTAATTTTAATACCTTTAGTAGGACTAGACAATTCGACTTATTTAATATACCACTACATACCACTAATTATGCCTTTAATTCACCAGTAAGTCGAATGTTACGTGAATGTAATAAGTTGAAATGTAAAAATTGTGATATTTTTGGAACTATTAATGCTCTCAGGACTTATTTAAATAATATGGAAGTCTAACATTTTTTTGTCTTCATTTTCTAACTGATTTTATAATTGTTATTTGATGCCGTTATATTTTATATTTTGTATAGTATTTTATATTACCTATATTAGTATTAGTTTAGTATTTTGTTAAGTATTTATTTTGCTGTTTTTATTCTAATTAATATTGTATTTTTTTTTAATGGGGTTACCCGTGAATAAATAAATAAATAAATAAATTATATGAAACGGTCCTAAATGTATGAATAAGTTATCAAAATAAGGTTTTTCCGTGGCTTGTATTTGGTATGCAACTTTTGCAATGGCAAGATCATATGTAACCTGTATGGAAGGTTGGTGTAAATCTTCTGCTGTTTTTTTACTTTGTTCCATAGTCTCTAGAACTATGGATGTACTGGTTGGAGATGCATTGATTGGGGTTAAATAAGAAATAATTTGTTGCGGACTGTCATTATCAATCCGGCTGTTGAAACCAACCCACATTGGTACATCAGGTAATTCCAAAGCATGACTAATCATCCATATATTATCAATTATAGTGTGTAATTGCGAATCTGTAGAGTGTGTAATTTCTATATCATCAGCCTTTAATTGTAGTTCACCTGTCATTTTTGGTTTCTTTGGATACGGAATCTCTTCAGTAGATATGGCTTTAAAAGTTCTTCTTTTCCTTTTTTTTTGTTGTGAGTTATTACCATGATTTAGAATCGACGCTTCAGACATCTCAGATTCTTCGGATATTTCAGGTTCTTCGGCTGTATTTGACTCAATATTTTGGTAAATAATTCCCACTGTATCATGTAAAGTATCCTTTCCGCTCGTAGTCTCCACAAAATTGTCATATGCCACACCAGTAAAAAGTTCAGGTTTCTTTTTAATTTTTTCTGGGCATAAGCTAGACTTTTCAATAGAAGTAAACGTTGTTTCCGTTTCTAGTTCCTCAACTCCTTGATAACTTATACAGTGCCCGTATCTATTAACGATATCAATAACTTTTCTACTGCTTGTCAAGCTCTTTAAAGTCATGCCTAACATTATATGCTTTGACGTTTTCAATTGACCATTATGAACTCCAAAAATCACATCTTGACAATAAGAACGAACTTGGCGATTACATTTTAAGCTGTTTTTTCGTTTTTGATTGGCCCCAGCAAGAAGAGTAGAGTATAAGTCCAGTAATTGTTGCGGTATCGAAGCTTCTCCTGATATTAAATCCTGCGCTGTAATATTTTTAGCCGGTAACTTTTTCTTTTCTATTTGCCATATTGTTTTTCTTAAAGTCAATGCCGCTTTTTGTAAAATATTTTCGGTTTGTAAATTTTCCAACATTGTATCGTCTATCACGTGTAAAAATTTCGGTGCTATTATTTTTTTGTTATGAACCATCAAAGATTTAATATCATTAGAAAATTTTTTTAACATTTTTTCTTCTAGGTGTTGAGCTTTGAAAGTAACGTTCATTTCAACAGAATTGTCTTGAAATTTTTTTTCCAATGAATCCATATACAGTTCGTGTAAATGTACTAATAAATGACAGCGCCCTTTTTTGATTATGTCTTCCTCGATGATTACACTTATTTCATCAAAAGCCATTTGGTGATATTCTCGATGAAAATGCCAATCACTTTTACTGACTGGTTTTTTTAATGAAGATATTTTATTATACAAATCGACTCTACATTCTGTATGATAGTTAAATTTCGAACCAGAAAATTTTTGTAATATATTTAATAATTCTGAAAACTCGTCTTGACCTTCGATTTTAGGTAATACACTAGATTTAAATTGGTTGGTGTCTGCTTCGTGAAGTGGAAGCATTTTCGACCGTAATTTTTTATATTTTCTATTGCAGAATACACAAACTTTTGGATTATTAATTATACTGCCATCACTCTCAGTAACATTATGTACTATTGGAGTTGAATGATTATTTTTAGGAGTATCTGACTCAAAAGTTTCAATATTTTCTTGAGATATTTCTTGAGAAGTTGTATGTTGTGGTTCTATTGATTCGGAAGTAAAAGCTGTTTGAGAGATTGACGATTATGTAGTGGAAGATTGTAAATTAGATGGTTCGATGGTCAACTCAGGCATCGACGGCGTGGTTGGAGAGCGATTGTCTGTAGGTACACTGTCTGATGTTGCTTTTTCATTTTTTTCATTAGAATACACAGGTTTAGAAATTAAATACTTTTTCATAACTCCTGTGAATACTTTACAGCATTCCTGGTGATAACCACAGTCTGTATATTCATCGGGCAAAATAATGTCTTTATATTTTAGGTTATGTTTTTTTCTGACATTCAAAATATTTTTACATTTTTTTAAAGTTTCCTCTGAAGACAATACTATTTTGCCGCTACTTTCTTTACAAACAAAACAAATTAATTTATTTTACTTAAAACTCAATTAAATTTATTTCACAAACTACACAAATAAATGATAAAACGTATACTGAACGTATAATAGTTTAACACATAATACAGTGTAAACGACAGATGGTGCGCAGTAAAAGAACGCAATAGAGCAAACTCACCATTTCACTCAAACCCGCCTGAATATATATTGCCTCGCTCTCGCACCGACGGCGGACTCTCAAGGCCTCTAACAAGATGTAAAAAACCATGAAAACTGTCCGGCTACTGGGGTAACTTCTTTTCATAGCCCCCCAAGAAACATATATAAAATTCAGCTTTTATACTACAATATAAGTGTAATCACAATTTTTCAGAGTTTGGGGGTGTCCGGCAGGGGGTTGAAACTATACTAAGTGTCCGACAATGGATGACGTCATTTTAAATATTATTCTGAAGAAAATGTAAAAAAAACCGAGCTTTATATCTTAATGTACTTAAGGTGCTGTTTTTTTTTTACACCTCTGTTACCTGTTACCTGTCAAAGTAACCACTACCTAAACTACATAGTCGCTCATCGTTCTTACCTGTGTTGGTGACGTGCGCAGATAAACTTGAGGGTTTTATGAAATGATGTGCGCCTAGCCGAAGCGGGCTCTTGCTCTATAAGGTGTACATATTAGTTTATGCTTTATGCTTTATTTTTTATCTTATGAAATAAAGAATCTGTTATTTGGATTTTGAATGATAAGTATCAGTATTATCAGAGTAACTGAAGTGTTTTGAGCGCCAATAAAACCCAACCTGAGATAAGAGCCCAAATGTAAGTAGGACACTTATCATAAATTAAAACAATTCTGTTAAATCTATATATAAAAACGACTGAGCATAGTTTTATAAAGGGAAGTTTTGGTTTTCTTTTCAATAAAATAAAAAATAAATATAAAATAAACCAAAACAGTACATACCATTTCTTATATTTTTTTTTCAATGGCTTTTTATTAATAAAGCACTTTATTTATTATTTATATTTTACAGTACTTCTTCCCAAAATAATCTGTGCATAATTTTATATGTAATTTCGTGTACCCTGTTGAGCATAAATTTATTACTAATATTAATTTCTTTAAATTTCAAAATAAATGCTGGTTCTTAATAGTACTGCTATTTCTACCATAGTTGATCTAATGTGTATATTCGAAATATAATTTAAATTTGAAGGCTTCTTGTAGAAAGTTTTTGTTAAAATTAAGAAGTTTGAAAATCGACCTAATTTAATATTATTAGTAAACATCTAAACTCAATACAATTCCTATTTACCAAAAATATACAATCCAGCCACTTCCAAACTATTACTTGAAATCTTAACTAACTTGCTACAAACTGGTTCGTGTGGGTTTCGTATATAGGATAAACTTGATGTGTAGTTTCAAAAAGCAATGTTCAATGAACTGTTAATATGCTACATTTTCTCCACACTTTCTTAACATTAAAAATAAATGAGCTCTTGAAAAGTTCTCTTTAAGAAAATTGTAAAGAAGTTTAAATTACTTGCATGATTTACTTTGAACTTTCTTTGTGAGTTTGTACATAGCTAATTAATTCGTTGTTAATTTATAAAACAAGTCAAATAATAAAAGGAAGAGAAATAAAATATGTTTGAATAGTTTTTAAAAATAGTATTTGTTATAAAGTTATAAGTTCCTAGCAAGAACACATGATTTACTTTTAAAATAATTGCCAAAATAAGTGTTTGAACAGTGGCATAATATTTAGAATGAATAGGACTGATCTTCTGCTGGAAGGTGTATCTTCTGACACTTGCCAAATTAAGTAAAATTATACTGAATATTAAAAAAATTATAGCCATTAATAATTTTTCAATTTTTAACTTTAAAATCCAGTATTTCGAAAACGTAACATTTTACCTAAGTACGTTTCGTTTAATCATCTTACTTGTAATCAGAGAGCATTCAGTGGTTCTCTGTCCCTTTATGAATAAAAAACACTGTACAAAAAATTATCACAAAATTTAAATTATTAATTAACAATATTGAAATATACAAAGCTTTAACAAGTTCAATAAAATTAACAAACTAGAAATAAAAACTTATTTTAATATCAAATATTTAAACCTACTTGCGGAATATTAAAAAAAAAAACAATTTTTCTACAATGGAGTGAAAAATAAAAAATATTTAGTTATATGTTTATCACCACTGCCTATTTATTTTCACGGGACAGTCTCAGGCGGCTGAGTCTAAACCATTTAGCAGCCTGTTTTTCAAACTCGAATCTATCCATTATTGATAGAAGACTATCTACAGGGTGTCTGTAAAAGGTCTTTACAAAAACATACCACACATTCCTTAGACCAAAATAAGTCGATTTAAGTAAAATTACCTTAGTACAAAGTTACTTCGTTTGGGCTCCAGAGGGACTTGAAGTTACAATTTTTAAATAGTTTTTCCCATATAAATTTAAAACCGCATATGCGATTTTGCTGAAATTTGGTGTATTGGTAGAGTTTTATGTGGCAAAAAAATAGTATTAAAATTTTGTCCGATAATAATACATAGGCGTAGAACTTGATTTTTTAAATAATTGCACCTTTAAAAATTCTACGCCAATGGAAGAAAAGGACTTTGAGTATGAAATTTAGATTTCGCAACTCATTTACTTTAAAAAATATACTCTTTTGGTAAGACTCGATTACTCTCATAGTTTTCGCTAAATTTCTGTTTTAATAATTTAGAGTGTATAGGTTTCACAAAAATATTTATGTACAACATAATCAAAATAGAGATTTTACAAAAATTTTTCAAAATTTTCACCATTTTCACGCATACAAAGATTTATACGTCGAAGAAAATTAAAATGTATCCTTTCCATAACTTCTTCATCACCTCTAAGATTGTTTATTGCATCTTGAATACGTTGCCAGAGTTGTTCCTCATTTTCTACAGGTTCCCTGTAAAATGTGGATTTCAGATGTCACCATAAAAAGTAATCCATGGGTGTTAGGTCTGGGGAACGTGGTGTCCAGTTAACAGGTGCGTCATTACCTCTGCCTAACCATTTGTGTGGATATTGTTCATTCAAGTGGTTTCTAACGTTTAAAGAAAAATGTGGTGGAGCTCCATCTCGCATAAACCATATATCTCTCCGAAGTTGGAGAGGTAAATCTTCTAACAATTCTGGCAACGTATTTTGTAGAAAATCCAAATAATTTTCTCCAGTTAATCTTCGTGGAAGTATGACAGGACCAACAATGAAATTACCAATTATTCCAGCCCACACATTAATTTTGTATTCGTGCTGAAAATGGTTTACCTTTATTGCATGCAGATTTTCAACGGCATAAACATGTTCATTATGGGTATTAGTTATACTTCTTCTTGTAAAACCCGCTTCATCGGTAAAGATAACCTTCTTGACAAAGTTTGGATCTTTCTCTTTGCATATTAACAAATCGACAAAAACCCAAACGAATTTGAGGATCATGGACTAATAATTCTTGTACTGGCTTCTTATGGTATGGATATAGCAATTGTTCTCTAAGCACTTTATGAACGACATCTTTACTTACTCCTAGTTCCCTTCCAATTTGTCTGGTGCTTAATTCTAGATCTTCTTCAACACATTCTAAAATGTCTTCTTCAACTTCAGGAATCCTTACAAATCGTTCTCTTCCATTATCAACAGTGTTGAGAGCAAAGGAACCGGTATCCCGAAGACGTCTCTCAACAGCCGCAAAAGTTGGGTGGCTAGGTACACGACGATTTGGAAACCTTTCAGAGTACTTCCTGACACTCTCTCGAGCATTTCCTTTACAAAATCTTAATGTCAGTAACATATCGGTATATTCTGCATTGGTATAAAGTAGAGCCATATTAATAAACCACGCATTTGTTTTTCTAATTATTGAGTCAGATAGAACACTTTCAATCGTTAACAAGAGATTAGGTGTTAAAACTTGACAATATTTTTATTTAGATGAAACTATGGAAACCAACAATAAATTATTTTGTATACGTATTGCAGGCAAATAATTAATATTCCTCAAAAAATCGTACATGGCAAGAATCGAGTATTTTTGTTAAAAGTCTCGATTAAAGGTGTTGAAGAAGATATGAAAAAAGTACATTTTTATGTTTTTCGTCGTATAAAATTTTGTCTGATAATAATACATAGGCGTAGAACTTGATTTTTTAAATAATTGCACCTTTAAAAATTCTACGCCAATGGCAAAAAAGGGGTTTGAGTATGAAATTTGGATTGGGTACTCATTTACTACAAAAAAGTACCTTTGATAACACTCGATTTACTCTCATGGTTTTGACAAAGTTTGTATTTTAATAATTATTGTTTATGTTCTAAAATTACTAAAATGCAAATTTCGTCAAAACCATGAGAGTAATAAGTTCTTATCAAGAGTACCTTTTTTAAAGTAAATGAGTTGCGCAATCTAAATTTCATACTCAAACTCCATTTCTTTCATTGGCGTAGAATTTTTAAAGGTGTAATTATTTAAAAAATCAAGTTCTACGCCTATGTATTATTATCGGACAAAATTTTAATACTATTTTTTTGCCACATAAAACTCTACCAATATACCAAATTTCAGCAAAATCGCATATGCCGTTTTAAATTTATATGGGAAAAACTATTTAAAAATTGTAACTTCAAGGCCCTCTGGAGCCCAAACGAAGCAACTTTGTACAAAGGTAATTTTACTTAAATCGACTTATTTTGGTCTAAGGAATATGTGGTATGTTTTGTAAAGACCTTTTACAGACACCCTGTATAATTAAGAACAATAAATTTAGAATTGAAACTTGACCATTATTTAAAACCCATTTTCAGACTTTTCAGTTTTTATCCTGTATTTTTTCAAAGGTTCTATAATGACAAAGTAAAATAAGTAGTCATATTATTGACAAAAAGTCATCATCATATATACTGTCCACCTCATAATTCACAAATAGATACCTATGCAAATATGCATGCACAGTAATGACAACAAAATTTAATAAGATTTTACATGTATAAACGATTTCATAAAATTGTGACATGTGGTAAAAGTGCAAGCCTAAAAACATACAATGGTCATTTTCTATTTTTAAAGGACATACCATTCTTATTTAAATGCTATTTCAATTTTTTTTTTTTAAATTCTATACATGTCATTCTGTACCCCAAAGATATTTTCTTTGAAAAAATATAAGAACAGATAAGATCTAGATCGATTACCCTTTGTGAGTTATTTATAACAAAGTATATTTCTGTCTCTGGAGAATATACCAATTTGTATGATTACAAGAGAACTATATAGTATTAATTTGGATGTATCTGAAAAGACGGGCTGAAACTAACTACAAAAAAGTAGAAACTAGCGAAGTTTTAAAAATGAACTGATTTTACCTTTAGCGTTTATGTTGTTTCTTTGCCCAAGCCATGAACACTTTTGGCACAAACCATTTGTAAAAAGAGTGGCCATAATCCTAAGTGAGAAAATCGGTTATCTGAAAAACAAATGCAATTCAGGATATATGAAAATATATACATCAGTTATCATGGCGGGCGACGTGGTCATATGTGACCGTTGCTCCGACAATTTTGTTGTGAAAACTAGTAAAATACAGTGTTTTAGTTGTAAAAAGTATTTTCATTCACACTGTGTACGTGTAAAAGATGATTGTTTAAAATTTATCAACAGAAGTGATAGCGTTTTTTGGTTCTGCGATGATTGCAAAGTTCTTTTGCCGCAAAAACTGGTAGGCGTTGTACCCGAAAAAACTGAATACGAATCTCTGAAACGTGAAAATAGTTTATTAAGCTCCCTAAACAGCGAGTTAAAATGCAGCAATGAGCTCTTAAAAGAAAAACTGGGTATGATAATTAATTCTAATAATTCTGGATCTGGAGTGAGTACAAATATTTCTTCTAATAGTCAAAACCAACTAGCATCCTATAGTAGTGCACTTAAAAATACATCAACAAATAAACCCGGTTTAGTGATAAAATCCCAAGGATCCTCAATTAACAATGATGATGTTTTAAAGGACATTCAGAAGCATATTCATCCTGGTGACAAAAATATCCGTATCGACAGTATTAAAAAAGTTAGAGGTGGAATAATAGTGAATTGCGAAAATGATGATTCCTTAAAAAATTTAAAATCTTGTGTTAATAATTTTTGAAACAACACCAAATTTACGCAAATGTATTATAGCTAAAGGGTTTTTATATGTAGGGTGGAAAAAATGCTTTGTTAACGATCACCTTAGAATCATAAAATGTAAAAAATGTCACTCTTTCGGTCATACTGAAAAAACATGCACATCAACTGTTAAATGCATAATGTGTTCAAATGACCATGATTCCAAGCAATGTAACTCTACTCATAGAAAATGCATAAATTGCACCAGTAACAATAACAAATTTAGAACGAAATTTGATACCAACCACTCCGCCAATGACAAAGCATGCCTCGTTTATAAAAATTATATTCAGCACCTTCAATCAAAAATCAACTATGGTTAAAAAGAAATTGCAATTTAATAATTTGAAAATCGGACAAGTTAACACGCGTTCAATTTTAACTAGTATCGCTGACTTGATAGTTGTTATTAAAGATCAGGATTTTGACATACTAGCTGTAACTGAAACATGGCTTTCTGATGATATACCTGACTCTGATGTCAACATTCCTGGGTTTTCATTCTTTCGAAAGGACAGGAATCGTCATGGCGGAGGGGTGGGTATATTTATTAGGACTTGCTTCCAAAGTAAGATTGTAATTTTTGATGACTGTTTTCATACTTCTTGTTTAGAGCACCTTTGGATCACTTTTAAACTAGACAATATTTCTTTTTGTGTTGGTACTATGTACAGACCACCGGATAAAAATTTAAAAGATGCTATTCAACATTTAGACAACTTATTGCCAACAATTGTTACTAGTTATGATAATATTTTAATCTTAGGTGATGTAAATGTGAATTTATTCAATATTAACAATCCTTTAAGTCAATGTATGGATGCTTTTGGACTTGTCCAGGTCATTGACGAGCCTACACATATTACAGACCATTCAGAAACGCTAATTGACCCAATTTTTTTATATACACCAAATATATGTACTAACCATGGCACAATAAATGCAGATCACTTCACAAATCATCGAGCGGTATATTGCCATTTAAATATTAATTACAATTCACAGAAGCAAAAATTCAAAACTTATAGAGACTACAACAACTTTGACCTTCTATCCTTCTCACAAGATCTACACAGTATTTCTTGGGTTAATATATTATATTTTCAAGATCTATCAATATCTTCAATTATCTAACGGATGCATTAATTACATTGTTTAATAGTTATTGCCCTCTCAGAACAGCAAGAATAAGCAAACCCAAATCACCCTGGTTAACTCCAACTATTCGATTAATATTCAGAGAACGTGATAAAGCTCTAACGAGGTATAAACTACATAAAAACTCTGAAAATTGGAATAATTATAAAAAACTCAGAAATTTTGCATTAGCTTCATTAAGGCGTAAAAAAGCTGCGTATTTAGAATATCTAAATAAACAGTCTTCTAAATCTAAATTTTATAAAGCTCTTAAAGAAATGAAAATACAGTCAACCAAAACAACACACATTTCTCCTGGCTTATCTAACCCATTTGAAATTAATTCTTTTTTCTCATCAGTCTTTCAGGACAGTGACTATAAATGTTTTAATTCAATTTGCTTTTATAGAAATAATAGACATAATAAAGATATCAGTTTTTGTTTTAAAACTATAACTATCGCAACACTATACAATATTGTTCAAAGTATTAAGTCAAACGCAGGAGGAAATGACGGCATTAGCATGCATATGTTAAAATTGTGCTTAAATGTTATCGATGCGTACCTGCTACATATAATTAATTTATGTTTGGAACAAGGTTATTTTCCACGTTCTTGGAGACAGTCAATAATAATTCCACTGCCTAAAAAATCCAACCCAATGTCATACAATGAACTACGGCCCATTAGTTTACTTCCTTTAATTTCCAAAATTTTAGAACGTGCTGCTTACTCGCAAATTTATGAATTTTTATCCCAAAATCATATAATTCCATTACATCAGTCAGGATTTCAGAAGGGTCTCAGTACCACAACTTCTCTGGCATATCTATCAGATAATATTCTAAACAGCATGGACAAGAAAAAATCGAGTGCAGTAATTCTTTTAGACTTTAGGAAAGCATTCGACACTATAAATCACAAACTGCTTTCTGCCAAGTGCTCATATTACGGATTTGATGATAAATCTTTAGGATTCATAAAAACATACCTGCACAATCGCTCTCAAAAGGTTATTGTTGACGATCAGAAGTCTAACTCAACTCCAATAAAGTCCGGCGTACCCCAAGGTTCGGTGTTGGGTCCTCTGTTATTTCTACTTTACACCTCGGATCTATATACATGCATCAAAAACTGTTTAGTCCAATTCTTTGCTGACGACACGCAATTATTCTGTGATTTTAACGCAAATGATTACGTCAATGCCGTGAACTTAATAAATCAAGACCTTAATGACATAACTGTATACTCCACAAACCATAATTTGCACATAAATGCCTCTAAATCTAAACTCATAGTTTTTTGTAATAATAAATTCAAAGATATTTTAAAATCTAATGTTAACCTATGTATTTCTGGGGAGAGGATTCCTATCGAATGTTTTGCAAAAAATTTGGGGCTGTATTTCGATGAATTTATGAGATTTGATAAACATTTGAATTATGTTCTTCAACAGTGCTACGGCGCACTTCGATTACTTTACTCAAATAAATACATTCTTAGAGATAAATCAATAAAAGCTAACTTATGTCAAAGTTTAGTAATTTCAAAAATTCTCTACGGAATTATTATATATTACCCTTGTCTAACAGCAGTCAATCGTAATCGACTGCAAATAATGCAGAATACGTGTTGTAGGTTCGTCAATGGCCTTCGCAAGTTCGACCATATTTCATTGGCTTTTTCACAAACTGGATGGTTAAATGTTAACAACCTATTCAAATATCTGTTCCTATCGCTAATATATAATATAATTAATACTTCAATACCACCATATTTAAAAGACAAACTAATATTCAGAACATTGATGCACAACGTTAATATTAGAAATAATTTAACTTTAACCATGCCTCGTCATTCTACTGCAATTTTTAATCGCAGCTTTTCATACAATGCCGTTGTTCTGTACAATAACCTGAACACATCTTTAAAAAATTTAAAATCTCTAAATGTTTTTAAAAATACATTAAAACGACAGCTCTTGGTCTCCCAAAGTGTTTAAGTGCAATTGTTTAATTTTTTTTTTATCTCGTTTGTTCTTTTTGAATAAACACACTTAGGTAATTGTTTTTCTTTTCAAATGTTTTACTAGAATTTGCTTATTGTAAAAAATGTATTTATTATTTAAACTATGTATAGAATTTATAGGGTTAGATGTAAGAATAGCCTTAGGCTAAATCTCGCCCAGGCAAATGTACATTTCTACATATTTTTTGTATTTTTGGTATGTACAAATAAAGGCCATTTATTATTATTATTATTATTATTATTATATAATCCCCAATTCCTCCTACGAAATTATGAAAAATACAACCGCTAAAGCAAAAACAAATTAAAGAAAAATATTAAGTTTCATTGCCTCATCAGTAAACAATTTACAATTATTGGTAATATAAAGTCAAAAGTACTTACGAATTTTTGTTCGTTTTCTTTCTCCAATAAATAATTATTTAACTGCTCCACGGCCTCCAATGAAGAGTAGGGATATGTATTTTCCACCTCTGTGGATTTCCTCTCTTCTCCATTTCGTCCACAGTTCTCTGCAGATCCTGGAGCTGGTTGGAGATTATTGAGGTCATCCTTAATAATTTATCTGAAAACAATAATTAAACAATAATACTTGAGAAATTATTCCCATTAAATGCTATTACCAAGTTTGTCATTATCATCAACCAATGGCTCTGTAGTATTACGAGTACAATTAGCTACATTAAAATTGAGATATATTTTACACAAATATCAGTTCATTCAAAAAAATATGGTACCTGTTAATGTCTTTTCAAATAAGTTTAGTAAATATAAAATATATAAAAGATATGAAAGAAATATATTAGACATACCTCTATGTTAACGAACGAGCTTCACTATTAATTTTCTTGGTAATAGTGGAATTATCTAAAACAAAATTAAAATATATTTTACCAAAACATCAGTTTATTTAAAAAATATTGAATCTACTAATGTCTTTTCAAATAAAAAAATATAAGTACATAAAAGATATGTAAGAAATATATTAGGCATACCTCTGTTAACGCATCTTAATTTACCGCTATTTGTTTCATTAGTAATAGTGCAGTTATCTACAACACAAATGACAATAAATTTTACAAAAATGTTAGTTTACAAAAAAAATACTGTACTTGTTAGGGTTTTTTCAAATATTAAACCATCTGTTGCGTTGGCAAGAGTGCAATTATCTACAATACAAATTAAAATATAGTTTACAAAAACGTCAGTTCATTATAAAAAAAACTGTACCTTTTAAGGTTTCTTCTAGTGAACTGTTCATTGATATATCTACAAAGTAAGAGCAGAAACAATATTAGGTAATATTTTTATAAATAGACATCAAGAACTTAAACCTTACCTAAACCACTCTCGAGAAAATTCGCCCAAATCTAAGAAGGAATTAAATCTGTCGGCAGTCTATTCACAATTGGTTTAAAAACATCTTACCTATATCATGAGATTCCGATGGCGCATGTCATAATACATTTTCTGCGAATTCGAAATTTATTTTTGGAGGGGGAATATATTGATCTGGAATGTTTAAAGAATAAACTCATTTCAAGTGCTTATAATTTAATTTATTTTTTAAGAATTGACTGAATAAAAAAATAGGCAATATTTTTAAACTAACAATTTACCTCTTTTATCAGACTCTTTGTCTGTGGAATTCTCATGACGATACCTTTCCCCTCATTCCTCTACCCTTCTCTTCTTCGTTTGATGTGTATTCACTATCAGCTGCTTTCTTTCTTGCTTTTTCTAGAGTCGATAAAACATAAAATAACTATTAATTCATAATTTTTTCAAAAAAATCTGTAAACTTCAATTGTAATTAAATTAAATTTAAATAAAAAACATCTTGTTGATTCATTCAAAAGTTGAACCACATTTATAAAATACATAAGATAAATAGAGGAATCAACTAATACTATGGCAAGGGAATATAATTGTATGGATTTCGATACGCTTAAAACAAGGCATACATGTACTATACTTACAATAGAATCCTTATATTTCGACATCAAACTTTTCCCACTTTTCACCTGGGATCACCCTATTTTTTATTAAAGTGCTTGAAAAAATGCTGATTTTATTTCCAACCTTTTTTTTGATAATGAATGTCCTGTATCAATACGTCGCTGGGGTGTGGGGAAAATAACTTGATATTTGGTAGCAGACGAAGTGCTTTTATTATCACTAATAACACATAAGGTACAACGAACATTTGGTTATATGGGTGATTCTATTCTAACTGTTACTTTTTTGATTAAAAATTTTAAGATTTTGAAATTAAACATTTTTAATTTTTTGATGCATATTATTCATCTATTTTACTGTTAAAATAAAAGCCTGAGAGGATTTTACTACAACTTAAAATCATCAAGAATGAGAAACAAATATCAAATTTTCCGTCCCACGGTACTGACTCATTTATCCACGGTACTGACATAAAATAAATTTGATAGTTATTCTTTAGAACAGTTATTAAATTTATTAAGTTCTATTACAACGTTTTTAAATTCTTTTTTATTAATTATTTAACACATGAATAATGAATAATAACAATTATAACAATTAACTTTCTAATTTATAGCAATTACTAATTGATAATAATCTAACTTATTGTATTTAACTGAAAATAAATAAATTAAAATATGTTAAATTAAATTAATAAATATCAAATAAATTAATAATATTAAATAAAGTAATAATAAATAAATTAATTAATATTAAATTAATTAATGTATTGTTTTTGGTTTTCGTCAGTGTCTTTTAATTGTTGCACTTCTACGCAGTAATATTGTTTCATTTTTTCCTAAATTGTCTTTAGCAACATCTTTTTCAAGGCATTTTAAATTTTTGGTTAATTTTAGTGAAGAATTTTCCGATTTTTTGTTTTTGCTATCCATCTTTTGTTCATTTTTCCGGCTGTATCATTCACAGAGTAATCAATTTTTCCCATAGCAAAGTGTATACATGGACTTTTATTAGAACAATCTAAAAATCAGAACAACTTAATGAATTAAATAAAATACAATTTTTATGTTGTAGTTTATTCCATGTATATTGATGTATTTTCATAGTGCCAATGAAAGGCTTAAAATTGCTTGATAATATTGAATCAATGTTTGATATTTCGTCTTTTGTAACGAAATCAATGTATACAGATTTAACACGATTTCGCTTGATCGTCAGCTAATTTCTTTATATAGCCGCCAATCCCATCAGCAGAAATTTTTCCATGGCCAGCCTCACTAAAGTTATATATGTTATATAGGAGTCCCCTAAATGCAAAACTCGGTATTTGACGAAATTTTCAAGAGTAATATTTTAGCGCCATTGAATTCCTTATTTCAAACCCCATTCTTCTTCTAAAATAAGAAGCAAAACTCCCTATTTCTGCATTAAAAACGCTTTAGAAAACGCAGAACTCTGTATTTGCCTTCACTTGTCAAATGCAAAACTACGTAATTGTAACCTGCTGCCAATGGCGTTACGACTAATAGTCACGTGATTAAGTAAGTGCATGGGCACGTAGATATTTTAACTCATTCATTTGTTGTTTGGATTCTGAAGAGGCCAGAAGTAATTTCGCTTGTTTTTGCGAGTTTCTGCAGTTTACACCAAATAAAAATGTTTTAATTTATATTTTTGTATCTTTAATTAAAAAAAAAATATAATAAAATAAATTTTCTAAAATAAGACAACCATGCACTTATCGGTATTTGCAATTGTGAGTTGCAAAACTAGGTTTTTTTAAAACATAAATGCAAAACTCGGTATTTTAATTTTAAAATTATTTATTTTTAATTTTTGGTAGGATTTCAGATTAAAGAGCATAGTATTTTCAAAACAAAATCACCAGAGCCAACTAAAAACAAAATTTAAACCGAATACATAATGTATTTTATTTACTAACAGTTTTTGCCCTTCCTGAAAAATTTTGTAACTAGCAAATACCGAGTTTTGCATTTAGGGGACTCATATGTAATATCCTCTAATTGAGTATAGTACTGAGGCAAGTACTGAGTTATAAGATAAAACATTTTTTTATTACGGTACTGCGTCGTTGGACCATCACTCATTATATGTACTTTATTTATCTCTGGATTTGTTGCTAGATTAACGTCAAGTATTTTTTTTTATATAAACAATAATAGCAGAAGGATCATGTCTGAGCAATTTTGACAAAGTAGCAAATCCTTGAGAAGATTTTGAAGAGTAGACCATGCCAGTATGTAAAGTACATTGTACTCTACTAGTCAATGAGGAGTCCTAACTCATTGCTTTGTAGAGACTGAGTAAGTTTTTCATGGAGTTGTTTTGATGAGTTATTCTGTATTTATAAGCTATAAACAAATCTAGCTCGTGTTTATAATGGTTAATTGCTTGCAATATCGTACAAGAAATTTTTTTTTGCAGCAATTTTAACAGTTATTAGTTTTTTGTTTTTTCATTAATTCTTTGTTCTGAAGATACTTCCCATTTTATGTATTTTATCAATAGGATTAGTGTCTTTAAGATTAAATTCTAATTTTTTTAACTTACATTTATCACACTTTCTTGATAGACATAGTTCAGAAATACTGTCACATAAGAAACTGCTCAGAATTTTATATGACGTATTTTCTGTCAATAACTTATGACTGTGAAAAGCTTGTATTAACAAAGAAAAATTTGAGTGAAGCACGCACACGCATTTCGATTAGTAACTTTCGGTTCAATACAATACTTTAGGCGTAATTTTGCGAAAGTTGAGTAGCTAACACGGTACGTACTTTGGGAACAAAATTGAGAATGTAAATGTTTAATCGTATCATTCATATAACGCTTTGTTACTTGTTTACCATTCATTTTTATTGAAGCTTCTTTATCCGGAATCATCTTACTATTTTCTTCATAAAAACTTATCACTTGATCTTAAATAAATTTTTGATTGCTTTTTGTATTTTTTACATACTCTAGTGGCTTATTACTCCTATGAACTCTTGAAGAAATAATAGAAACGACATTCTTCCTAATGGCAGATAGTCGTCGATATTTTTTTACAATTTTTCCGCTTATTGCTCGACCCAATATCTGCTTAAACTTGGAACTTTTTGAGTCTTGGCCGTACCATAACTTCATGAAATATCAATGTTTTACGAACTTCGGGATTCACATTTTGACCATTTAATATTATATTAACTTTAAATTTAGGCGATGTGGAGTCTGATTTCTTTATATTTAAGCGCTGTAATTTTTTATGTAAGCTATTACTTGTGGTTCGCAGTTTTTTTATTATTTTCCGATAATTTTTTGTTTTCTCTGAAACATTTACGAAGATTGTTTTGAATTTGTTTTTTTTCTACCCTGGCTTGCTTGGATTCAACATTTGTATTTACATTATTTTGCTTCGTTGTTAGCTCAACATTTTCTTTTTGTCGTGCCCGTGAGTTTTTTTTCCATAAATTTTGTTGTTTGCGACGAGCTCGCTTTTCTCGTTCTGATAATTCTTGAATTGACCTAAGTTTTCCTTTTTTTTTTGCTTTTTTCATTTCTTGCTCTTTTATTTCAACAGTAATTTTCGTAATAATCTGTAACGTTCATTTTTGGCCCCACGAATTAATAAAATTGTTTTGGCTTACCTGGTTAATCATACGAAAAAAAAGGGTAAAATCGTATTGATGATATCAGTATTATTTTTCTCATTAACTAATTTCACCTGTATTCTAACTTTCAGACATCATTATTACAATTTATTTCATCTCACCACTAAGTAAAAGAATAGTAGTTCTCCTAAAAATAGATCAAGTTTCGTTGTAAATTTAGGGTCCGTATAAGAATAAGAGTGTCGGAATTAAAAGAAAAAAATTATTGCAATAAAAAGTACTCATTTTATATAGTAAATATCTAAAAAAAAATTTGCGGAAAATCCACAAAATTTTGAAAAAAATGAATTAAAAGTTGTAATTTTATAGGTTATTTTGGTTTTATCATACTATTATGTAGGTGACAATTTCGAAGTTTTAATGATATTATAATTGAAGTAACTTACTTTTGTTACATTTTAACTGAAATTAGATATCTATGGAAAATTATTTTGCATTTGCTAATTTAATTTATATTAAAATTAAATGCATTGTATTGTCTGTTTAATCATTTACTTCCACAAAACATAAAGTGAAAAAAATAAATCATCAAATTACCTTTGTTGGCACATGACACATGGGGTAGTTGATAGTTGAGTTTGCACCGTTGCCATATTAACAAAGTTTCTCCAGGTTTTATGTGTCTAGACTTTATAGATAGATGAGAGTTCAGAGCTAATTTGAAGCACCAAAAAGTACTTGTTTTATACAGTAAGTTAAACATTTATGAAAAATCACGAATTTTTAAGAAAAATGTTATCAAAAATTGCAGTTTATTTTAGCTTATATGTCTTATTATTGACATCGAACATGTATGTACCTATTATTCACAAAACAATTATGGTATTGATATAAAAAGAGATATACGTATCTGTGATTTTTTACTATTAAATTTTTGTGGTGTGGCATTTAAATCTTTTATGTAGTAATTACCGACTTTATGTAAAATGGAATTTAATTACATAATAGATGTTATAAGAGTTTATAATAAAACTGATGAATAGTTGTTGGAATGGATGAGTAGGAATAAGTTAGTGAAATCACAATTTAGATGCAAACAACGTCTTTGCCTAACCTAACGTCGGCCGAGCGTGCCTTTTCCATCTACATCATAAGATCATGCTACGCTCGTCCCATCCACCTCCTAACCACTACAGAACAGAGCGAGCGAAGGAAGCGCGCCTGGCCTACGTTTCGAAATTCGTGCGAATTTCGAAACGTAGGCCGGGCGCGCTATCTTTCCCCCTTAGAGCACGCTTACGCAAAAGAGAGCGAGCGAAGCGAGCGCGACGGCCTACGTTTCGAAATTCGCGCGAATTTCGAAACGTAGGCCGGGCGCGCTATTTTCCCTCATTAGAGCACGCTTACGCAAAAGAGAGCGAGCGAAGCGAGCGCGCCCGGCCTACGTTTCGAAATTCGCGCGAATTTCGAAACGTAGGCCAAGCGCGCCATCCCCCCCCCTTAGAGCACGCTTACGCAAAAGAGAGCGAGCGCGCCCGGCCTACGTTTCGAAATTCACGCGAATTTCAAAACGTAGGCCGGGCGCGCTCGCTTCGCTCGCTCTCTTTTGCGTAAGCGTGCTCTAATGAGGGAAAATGGGACGCGCGGCCTACGTTTCGAAATTCGCGCGAATTTCGAAACGTAGGCCAAGCGCGCCATCCCCCCTCCCCTTAGAGCACGCTTTCGCAAAAGAGAGCGAGCGCGCCCGGCCTACGTTTCGAAATTCACGCGAATTTCAAAACGATGGCCGGGCGCGCTCGCTTCGCTCGCTCTCTTTTGCGTAAGCGTGCTCTAATGAGGGAAAATGGGACGCCCGGCCTACGTTTCGAAATTCGCGCGAATTTCGAAACGTAGGCCGGGCGCGCTCGCTTCGCTCGCTCTCTTTTTCGTAAGCGTGCTCTAAGGGGGAAAGATAGCGCGCCCGGCCTACGTTTCGAAATTCGCACGAATTTCGAAGCGTAGGCCAGGCGCGCTCCCTTCGCTCGCTCTCTTCTGTAGTGGTTAGGAGGTGGATGGGACGAGCGTAGCATGATCTTATAATGTAGATGGAAAAGGCACGCTCGGCCGACGTTAGGTTAGGCAAAGACGTTGTTTGCATCTAAATTGTGATTTCACTAACTTATTCCTACTCATCCATTCCAACAACTATTCATCAGTTTTATAATAAACTCTCATAACATCTATTATGTAATTAAATTCCATTTTACATAAAATCGGTAATTACTACTTAAAAGATTTAAATGTCACACCACAAAAATTTAAAAGTAAAAAATCACAGATACGTATATCTCTTTTTATATAAATACCATAATTGTTTTGTGAATAATACATACATGTTCGATGTCAATAACAAGGCAAATAAGCTAAAAAAAACTGCAATTTTTGATAAAATTTTTCTTAAAAATTCGTGATTTTTCATAAATTTTTAACTTACTGTATAAAACAAGTACTTTTTAGTGCTTCAAATTAGCTCTGAACTCTTATCTATCTATAAAGTCTAGACACATAAAACCTGGAGAAACTTTGTTAATATGGCAACGGTGTAAACTCAACTACCCCATGTGTCATGTGCCAACAAAGGTAATTTGATGATTTATTTTTTTCATTTTATGTTTTGTGGAAGTAAATGGTTAAACAGACAATACAATGCATTTAATTTTAATATAAATTAAATTAGCAAATGCAAAATAATTTTCCATAGATATCTAATTTCAGTTAAAATGTAACAAAAGTAAGTTACTTCAATTATAATATCATTAAAACTTCGAAATTGTCACCTACATAATAGTATGATAAAACCAAAATAACCTATAAAATTACAACTTTTAATTCATTTTTCTCAAAATTTTGTGGATTTTCCGCAATTTTTTTTTTAGATATTTACTATATAAAATGAGTACTTTTTATTGCAATAATTTTTTTCTTTTAATTCCGACACTCCTAATCTTATACGGACCCGTAAATTTATATATATATTATGTATTATAGTCTCACCTTTGGGTAATTAATTATTTACGATACCATTCTTTAAGAATTTCATTGCTTGTTTTTGTTATGGCTGTCAGTGTTAGGATAATATTTTTTAATTGTGACAGTGAATGACATAAACGCCACTTGACGATAGAACACCGACAAGTGTCATGTTTGTAGTACGTTCCAATATCGGGCTCAGAACCCGAGGTAAGGTAGTTTCACAATGAGCGATTTTCAGTCGTGAGGGATTTTTTGGCGATCGCTGTTGTATTAATTTTTGTCGGGAACAGGTTCCCAAATGTAGTTATACTGTATATAAATATAGTTTTTAGGGTACCTTTCGTAAATGGTCTCTTAAGTTATATAGTGGGGAATTCTTGAGGATGAATTTCTGAACCCACTTGGTTTGAAATTTATCGGAACGGGATTTAGGCCATTTTGGACGGCTGACGTATTTTTTTAGTCAGTGGGTGTTGAATCACGAGAAAGACGAATTTTGCGTCGAAGTAGAATTTTGTTAATATTTAGCCCCATCGGCTTACCTAATTAAAGGGGATTTTAGATTCTACTTCATGGTTAATTGTGGGTAAATGGACATTTCGTATTTTGAGAGGAATTTTGGTGTATTGGTAAATTCCTATGGTCATTGGTCCAGCCCATATCTATTATAGGATTTTAACGCAATAATTGGAAGTTCACAACATTTGGAGCGTGGAATATTGTTGTGCTGTGAATCATCTCACGTGTTTCTCATCCTTGGAAGGCTACCAAGTTAACCCTTTACGAAAAAGGTATGTTTTGTATATATTTGGTTATGTTACGCACCATGTGGCTGTCAATTTCTTTTATGTTATGACATGGTGTAACAGAATTTTAATTATTTGAGCTCATAATACTGTTTATGACCCACTGTTGAGCCAATGTAATTTTTCTTCATCCTAGATGCTGAATAGTTTCTAGTTTATGTACATTTTTGGGTAATCCTATAGTTCGGGATACTTAAGTCAATGTGTATTGACATTTTTCTTTGTAATATTTTAAGGGTTTCACCCAGGGGGTTGTTAACCCAGGATTCGACGACAGTTTCACCCAGGTGGTTGTTAATCCAGGATACGACAACAATTCTTTCCCAGGGGGTAGCGACTCAGGATTTCAACAGTTGTACACAGAGGGTTGTATTGTCCGGAGTTCAATGGTTTCATCGTGGACTCATCGAGGGAACACAGAACATTGGTATGCTAGCCGCCTAGCTTACTTGTAGCTAGATTTACAAGGATGATTATCGTTCTGGATAGGAAGATGGGAATGCTGTGAAAGAAGACACCCTACTATCAGGTTTTTTTTTATACGTTATATTGAAAGTTTCATGTGTGCATTGTTAAACTATACATTTACTTTCAACCGAATGTTGTCAAAGTATTCTCAACATTATTTATACTTTTGAGCACAGAATGTTCTAGGGTTCTTTCACTCATAACTTATGTATTATCAAATATTACATCGTTTAATTGATTAATATTTCAAACTTTTTCTTAATTTAAGCACTTAATGCTGATGTAGTAATCCTTTGGATCGCAGAACACTTGGACTGCTTCCACGTTTAAGTTGTAGTTCTTCAGTTATTAAGAACTACAGTCAAATTTAACCTTATCTTTCATTTTTAAATTTTATTTTTTTTTTTTTATTATAAGACTTAACATATAAGTTAAGCAATCTCAGAAGACCCGTGTGGGGGCAGAGATTAAGTAACCTCTTCCAACCTGGGAGTTTAAGTAAATAACCTCTGTGTCTAAAGTCCTTTATATGTTCATTGTATTTTTATTTTTTTTTTGATATTTTTATTTAGTTCTATGAATTATACTTAATTATAAAATTTCATGGTTTAATAATTTTCTTTTGGGTAGTTTGGTCTTAACCAAAAGTTAAGCAGATATCGCCTTCCAATTTGGAGAGGGTTATAAGCTTATAAGGATTATAAGTTTACTGTTTAGTTTATAATATATGATGTAGTATAGGTGCGGTTATGCACAAGATTGAAGTTAACTATTATTTTATATTTTATGTAAGGTGGAAATTAATATTTTGCGCAAGCGTCATGCCTGGTACCAAGCTAACGACGAACCGTGTCATATTTTGATACATTTAATAATTTATTTTGGGTTATGCATATACATATATGTTGTAAACTTTCCCTTTAATTTCCTCCAACTTATTTTTTTTGGATTATCTAAAGCCATTAGGTAATTAATTAGTTTTAGTAGTTTATCGAACTCATAATAAATTGTTGAAATTTAAAGTTGATATATTTAGTAAATATTTTTCCTTTTTTTTTTACTTTATAAAGGAACATAAGTTGAGGTTTGTCTTTTATTTCTTTCCTTATTTACTGGGTTTTTGGGGAAATAGGATCATAGTTTGGCTACTATATAGACCCAGTTGGCGCCTACTCATTTGTCTACTATTTCTGGAATTCTTGTAAGCTATCCACCCCCTAGCTGCCGTCTGAGCGACGTCGAAGGCCCGAAGGTTGACACCGGAACAGCCGAAACTTGTGTAACCGTAGTAGACAACATTTTTAATTGTAGTTAATACTTTAATAATTTTTTTTTAAGTTTAAAATTTTGGTGGAATCACCGAGTTCATTTGGTAGGTTACACCTCTGGATCATTTCGTATTTTTACTCTCCTTAATTTTTCAGCAATACGTTTTTGTTCCAAACGATGTTGTTTACTCCGGCACTAACTTTATTTTTATGCTTGATTTTTTTTCTTGAAGGTAATTGTTGAATTCTGCCACTTTTGTTGTCACTAGTATCAGGTACCTTTCGAAGTATTGGAGCCATCTGCATTATAAAAAATTACAATTAATGATTAAAATAATTTTATTACTAATTTATTATATTTTCACATGGTACTGACAGACACGGTACTTTCATTTAAAATAACAACCGTATTTGTTGGGTTATGAATTTGTCAATATCCATTTACTAAGCAATTTAGGTTAGTATTAAGTACAAAAATTTACTATTTTGGATAGAAAAAATTAATTGTTGGTAAAGTTTATCAATACCACGGTACTGACAAGAAAATTTATGACACACCTTTTTGAAAACTGAGTTCTAAAATGACACAAACTCTTTGCACTTTGTCGTCAACTCCATATTTGTAAATATTACTCAGGTGACGTACTTTCAACATGGGTCACTAGATGTTTCATAAATGTCAAGGTATATGGGGCTAAAGTAATACAAATTCAATATAAAAAAGTCATTAAATCTTAAAGACAAAAGTTATTGAACTGGAATTCAATGTTAACTTAATACATTGACCAAAAATGTGTCAGTTTCTATCAGTTTGATCATATACATTAGAATTTATGAGGTAATTAGTTCAAATCATTTATTGCGACAAAAAAAAAATTAACAATTTATAGGTAAATTCTAGAAATGGACATGAAACGGTACTGACATTAAGGTGATATATTGTAAGTTTTCTCTAAGTGGCAAGTTATATTAAATACAAAATATGATTAAGTAGGTTCATGAATATTTAATTAACCCAAAAATTAATTAATAGATTATCAATTAATTACCAGTAGGGAACAAACAATACAGGACATAAAAAATCACAGTTAGAATGGAATCATCATATAAATCGAACTTCTTAACTAATAACTTAATAAGTACACATAAATTAAATAGTTGCCAATTGTAAAATTCATTTCTTTATCGCGAGAATGAAAATTAACGTAGGTACGTCTCGACTGGTCTTTCTTAACACCCCCTTCGAAATCCCTGTCCATAGTTAAAATAGCTGGACGCCTAAATTAGTGTCCGGGGCATACCTGACGCATCGTATCTTTAGTACTGGTAGTAGGAGGTGATTCTGGCCAATGAGGTGCGTCATGACATAATGATACGTCACTTGGGGTTCGTTCCCTATGCACCGGACACTCATTTTGTTCCAATTCTGAGAATTGCTTGATAGAGAGAGGCAGCGTGCCGGTAAGTACGACTTGAGTTAATAGCGCTGAGAGAGCTAGACTAAAAAACGTGTTTTACTAGTATTCACTGACGGTTAAAACTATTTTAGCGAAACTGAGCCGTATTTTAACATGCAAATGGTTATTTTTCGTTATGTTTTTTAAAAAGTTCTTGAAATAGAATATTATATTATTTATATTTTTTCTGGTTAAATTTGTAGATTTTAACCAGTGCTTAAATTTTTTGGATTATTTGATGGCCAGTAGCATTTGGAATTATTGTCTGTCAACCAGTTACTCGAGATCTCGCTGTATTGGCCCTCCAACTTAAAAAAAATACGGAAAAATCATAAAAAAAAAATAGTTAAGAACGTCATATTGGTCATAGAAAATTTGAAGACATTCAGTGGCATTTAAATATCTCAAAATGTAAATATGTAATCCCATATTGACTTCACTTTCACTTTCTAAAACAGTATATTTGGCAGTAGTTGCAATTCTAACATATCCAGTCTTTATGTAGTATTTACCAGTAAAAAAAAATGAAATTGCCAATATAATTTATAAACATAAGTATTAAAAGTAGTACATATTAAATGACCTGGTATGTTTTCTGATTCCTTATATATCGATGGCTTGACTGGTAACTAGCAGTATGTCTGAGATTAGCCTTCTTCAATACACAATATGATTCTGGTCACTTTGGCAGTTAAATAAAATATCTCTTTCCGTACTATGAGAATTTCAACAGACTGATCAAATGATTCTATATTTTTAGATACTAGTTTTTTGTCAATCTAATTATGAATACATCAATTTATCCCGTTTTGAATTCATATAGTTAGCTACCAAAATAACTCGACTCCCGAAATCGTTAGAAAACCAGATTTTTGTTGCAATAACTCTGGGATCATGGGGAGAACCATCGGCACAAGGTTGTTGCATGTAAATATTTATGTTTAATTTGTTGCAATCTGGCTAAATAACCAATTAATACCTCAATCCCCGAAATCACTAGAAAACCAGATTTTTTTCCAGCATTTTTAGCTTGTTAGGACGAACCATCAGCAAAAGATTTTTGCAAACATAATTTTTTATTGTTCGCCATTCCCAAAGATAACTGATCTTTTGAGTATTTCAACTGGTGTAATTTGAGGTGAATTAATTCAACCGCATGAAGCATTTAAAAACGATATTGAAACTATGGAAAGTTACATGGAAAAATGATAACAACTAAATTGACCAAAAACAACAAAATTCTACCTATTTCCACGGCTTATAGTAAAATTAAAATTAAGGATAGAGTACTTCTCATTGATCCTTTGCTCATTTTCCAGAGAATAAGCGTTTTCAAACATTCAGAAAAGGACTAAAAACAATGCTTTGCCTATGAACTGGCACCCATACCCATGTCTATTCATGATAAGGCTAGCTTGCGAAAAAATAACAAATCTACTGTGTATTCTTTATTTAATAAGTACGATAAATTCAACTTAAGTGATTGCATCCTTGTTATTGATGGTGACATGTTTCTTCACAAAGTTTCTTGGATAACTAAAAAGTCCTTTTCAAACATAATGTATAATGTCACGTACTTGCGAGCAAATTATGGCAAGAACGTTATCATCGTATTTTATGGTTATGACAAAATAACTACGAAATCTTCTGAAAGAAATCGAAGAGCTGCTAAGACAGGATGTGTTGAATACACTGAGATAGAATGAGGAGAAGATGCTATGATGATGCTAAATTGTCCGCACTTTTGTATTACATTTTTACGTCAATGTCAAACTCTAGATAGTGTAGCTAGTCAGTTTTAGTAAAAATAAATGTAATTTTTCGTTAAATAGCTTCATATAAATGATATAAAGTTATTTTCATTCCGTCAGTCTTTAAATATAATACTGATTTCAAATAAATTAAAGTACGGCTCAAATCGCCATTTTGATTATACTTTTCCGTCACTTGAGGTGCGTCAATTTTGTCATATCGCAAATAGTGTTTATGTCGTTTCTACTTTATTTTATCTCGATGGTTGAATATGAGTTTTAGAAAGATATGTTGTTGGAGATCTCGCAAGAGTTATTTCTGGCAAGTCCAATAAATAAATTAGGATTCATTAAAATGTTAATAGAAGTTCTGTATCTGTAATGTGTAGAGCGTGGGTTACCCCCATAGGCCTCATTAGGCCCATTGTGCATCCTCCTAAGATGATAGGCACCTCCTAGCTCGTGAGCCACCCTACAGATTTAATGGTTAATCGAAGTTTTAAAAAAGAATAATTTTAAATGCAAGCAATCCGATGACGATGCGGATACATTAATAATATCTACATCTGTAGCAGAAGCAAACATCTCTGCATCCGGAGGTGATGCTTTAGTGACAATAACACTCGATGACAAAGAGATATTTTACATCAAGCCACCAAAAGGTAAAACACCCGGTGCAACTTATTCATCTAAATGTTTGGATCATTCACTAGTAGTTAAAGAAAATATTTTATTCTAACACGCTATATCAGGATGGGACACAACATCTGCGTTTTATGGAAAAGGAAAGACTAGCCGGAATATTAAAAATATCTACAGAATTAGAAGATGCTGGAAAATTGTTTAAACAACCTGATGCTCATGTACATGACCTTATGATAAATGGAATAAAATTTATTTTGGCTTTGTACGGTGCTAAAAATTATAATAGGATTTTTGCAAAAATGTAGCATCTAAGAAGACAGAAGTACTCTTGTGCTCTTTACCACCTACTGAAGATGCACTCTACAGCACATAAAGAAAGTTTATCTTCAAATTCAATGCTGGATGGGAAACATTTTGGACCCCAGTGACTAGGGCTGAAAATTTAATACTAGGAAGAATTTTTACAAACCGATTTCGATGACTAATGAAGCTGTCCCATGTTCTCTACTAGAAATCATATTTTGTTCATGCACAACTACAGGCTGTGCAATAGTGTGTGGGTGCAGGAAAGCGGGATTGTATTGCACTGCAGCGTGTGTAAATTGTGCCGTGTGAATGATAACACAAATTACAAACCTGTGCTTATAGAAGATGCAGACGATGGCGATCCGGCTGCTGTTGATTTTGTACCTACACCGACCATTGTCATTCTCCCCCCTCCAACAATGTTTCTGTAGTTGACTATTTCAAAACAGATCAAATTGACGAAAGTTTTTGTGAAGACGTGCGCTAAGAATCTTTGTTCCAATATAAAGCTTATCAGTACGTGCATGGTATTTGATCAATAAAAAGCAATCATAAATAATATATCATTGTATTATTCAAGTAACCTACACAGTTTCAATACAAGAACAATTTGAAGCCCTTGGTTACGAGTTCTGAATAGCCTCCATTATATTACATGTTCTGTAACAATTCCTTTATATTTAAAGGCCTTTAAAAATATTGTCGGCCTTTAAACATATGTTCGTATTCGTTAATTTACTTTTGTCATTATTTAAACAGAATTCTTTAAGATAGTCCTCTAATGTATTTTAAAGATGCGTTTAAATAACGACAGAAGTAAAGAAGAAAATATTTTTAAAGGCCATTAAATATAAAGGAATTGTTACAGAATAGACCCCTTTGTCCTAAAACCCAAATGGTGTCGGCCGCGTATCTGCCAGATACAGCGCGACTATTCACGTTACAATTTTGTCTGACTCAGTCGTTTCAAATACTTTGTGCTTTTAAGACGTTCTAAGTCATGGGAATTTGTTGTGAAGCATTTTTGCATGCTTCAGAATAAGTACGAAAGATATTGAAAAAGTACATCGTCTAATTTTTGAGGATGACGAACCCAGTGCATATGTTCCACACGAAGATTATAAAGAATCTGATGAATTAAATTCAGATGATAATGTTGAAACTAGGTCAGTTGATTATTGTGTTTGGCAGGGGTATTTCGAGGAAGTCATAAATGACTTGACGATTTCTGGGCCACTGACGAATTAGGAATAAGCATTTTTCGAATGACAATGTCGGAAAAATGCTTCAGATTTTTGTTGAAATGTTTGGGTTTTGACGGCAAAGATACCAGAGAATCGCGACGTGAAGGCGATAAATTGGCTGCAGTAAGGGAAATGTTTACTGTTTGCGTCCAAAATTGCCAAAAACATTATCGTCTCGGCCAAAACGTAACAATCGATGAAATGTTTCCTGGATCCAAAACTAACAAATATCAAATGAAAATGTTTTGTCTGAGCAATGCCAAACTGTATTATACCGCGAATATATACTATGGCCAACAACCCGAAGGTCCTTTTCATCAATCGAATTCATCGGATTCGATAGTAATGTGGTTTTCTAAAACGGTTTTTGGATCCGGTCGGAATATTACAGCAAATAACTGTTTGAAGTTGGTCAAAGAGAGCTTCCAACAATTTTTGTGTTTCACAAAAATCGTGTCTGCTTTAGCAGCATTTTCGGATACACGAAAGATGAGACTAACGTTTCTTACGTTCCGAAAAATAAAAAATCCCTTGTGTTGCTTTCATGTATGCACATTTCTTCAAAAGAAGTTTCCAACGACTCCGAGAAGAAACGGGAAGTCATATTATTTTATAATGATACAAAATCAGACGTAGACGTCGTTGACAAACATTAAATATTAGTCAGTCAACAAGATATTTGTTACCACCTCATGAACGTGGCGGGACTCAACTCTAGGATAATTTTTCTGGCGAATCAAAATAAATTCGTCTCACGAAGGGAATATTTAAAAAAACTGGTTCTAACTTTGGTAGAAAAGCAACTACGAATTCGAGCCCAAATTGCAAACCTTCCCAAAAAATATATTCTCGAAAAGAGCCCGAAACTAGAATGTCGAGGGAGCCAAAGTTTTTTCTATAATATATCCTTAGAATTTTTCAGTTGAAAGAGTGCAATTACAATACATTACAATGTTTTGGATTTCGGTTCAAATTGGCTCCAACTATTTTATTAATTACTGCCAGGTGGGTGAATATCGCTTGTACAATGTTATAGAAACTCATTTAGGTGTCAATTAATAAAATTAGAAATGATAACACATTATATATGTATATGTATCTGGGAGATATAGGGCGACTAACCGCGTAAAAAAATCCGGTACTCTACCGATTCCACATGTTGAGTTATTCATTTGTTAATTAGCGAGATAACAACAATTGAACAATAAAAAATTTTGTTTGCAACAATCTTGTGCTGATGGTTCGCTTTAATAAGCCAGAAATGCTAGAAAAAAATCCGGTACTCTAGTGATTTCGGGGGTTGAGTTTTTCATTTGTTAATTAGCGAGATGGCAACAATTGAACAAAAAAACAATTTTGTTTGCAACAATCTTGTGCTGATGGTTCGCCTTAATAAGCCAGAAATGCTAGAAAAAAATCCGGTTCTCTAGTGACTTCGGGGGTTGAGTTTTTTATTTGTTAATTAGCCAAGTAACAACAATTTAGCAATAAATAATAAATCTGATACCAAAGAGGGACCTCGAAACTCCCCGAGAGAGCATTTTCCAGATATTTTCGTTGAACCGTGTGTGACATTTGCCACATATTCATCAACACTCTAACAAAAATGCCTAATTTGTTAAATAAACAATTAAGAATATGCGTGTGTATAGAGGTTAGATATGCATTTTGTTATAAACGGTTTCCGGAACATTTTGCAGAGAACCGTATATCAATCGAATCTCTTTGCAATTATTAACACAAATATTTTAAATGTTTACGATAAAAATTTGCTCAATATTCTACTAAGTATACTTATTTATATTAATTGAATATTTTTTGAAAGTTTTATAAAATTTTTGGTGGAACATTAAACAACAAATGTTTGGATGCCATATACTCATCGTTAAAGATATTTATCAAAAACTGTTTTATAATTACTTGTTCCAAAATGAGGCCATCAAAACCCTTTACAGACCAGTTTATCACTTGTTGCCTTTTAACAAGCGTTCTAAACGGCTTTAAAGTAAATCTACTACCCAGAAAAACGAGCAACGCCAACTTTTCTCATGTTAATGAATTTCTGAAAAAAAGGTCCGAAGAATGAAGCTTTCACTCAGCGCATCTAAAAAGTCCAGCCACAGAGTCGGTTCTGGGAAAGATTAATAAATTTTTCGATAGTATCCTTTTGTAGCATTCCTCATATTCAACACACCGAATTTTGGAGGAGAGCTTTTAACGTTTTAATACATTATTAATACGAATGGAGGTATAGTATTCGCTGGTCATGATATTTAAATAAATCAAAAATTAAACAAACAAAAAAATGCCTAATTTCAAATAATAAAAATGGTACATTATCTTCAAAGATAAAATATTGGAATGTCAATGGGTATTCAGGATGTAGGTACATAGATAATAATATGCTTTAGATATTACGGATTGTTCATTTAGTTTTTATTTACCACTCAGTTATGTCATATTTGGGCACCAGACTTTTGTTCGAAAATATTTTATCGATAAGAAAATTTTGTATTTGTGTATAAATAATGCAATAAAATTATATAAAACTTTATTCTCTTTTTGACAGATCGTTTTCTTTCATTCATAAAAAGACAACTAACTTAACAACAATGATAAAACAAAAACATACATAGGTTGTGGGTTTGGTTCCATGCTCTATGTCAAGTGTGACAACTCGCACTCTTTGAACGCGTTAAATAATTAATTCCCTGGTACCAATCTCAATCTAGTCATATTCTTTCAAAGACATACACAACATTTCTTCCCTCTTTTAAAAATTAAAGCGTATGTGATTAATTGGCCGAGAATCTGGATGGTGGGAATCTCGTCCGGTTTGATCTGCGAGGATTATGTGGCGCAGATTTCCTTTGCTATTTTGGGACAATCGGTGTTGCTAGTACAACTGACCTTTGTTGTCTCGGAGTAACTGGAGCAGCTGGTGCCCTAGGATATGCTGCAGAGGAGGCTGTTATAACCAGACTATTTGAAGGTGCTGTAAGCTCATAGAAGCGTACTCGTCTTGGTAGTTGAGTAGTCTCTAGTTGTTTTGAGTTTGCTTCAGGATCACTTGGCGGTTTTTGATCTGGGAAAAATCTAATTTGGTCGATGTGTCTTTTCGCCTTTTTATGGTCTCCATACTGTAATCTCGTAATGGATATCTCCTAGGCGGGTAATGACAGTACCTGGAATCCATTTGTCCAACCTTGGGTTGCCAGAGAAGAAATAAATGGATTGTCCTGGCTAAAATATTCTGAATGTAGAATCCATTTCGACACGTTGTTTCTGCATAACTTTGGTGTGCATGTCTTCTGGTCGGACCAAGTCCAAGCGGGTGCGCAGGTTGCGTCCTAGGAAAAGTTGTGCCGGGGATTGGCCTGTGGTGGCGTGTGGGGCTTTGCGATACTGACAAAGAAACTCGTTCAGATTTGTTTGTAAGGTACTTTCTGTTGTTTCCATAGCTCGAAGGGCATCCTTTACCGTTTGTACATATCGCTCGGCTTGTCCATTCGTTGATGGGTGGTACGGAGCAGTCAGTTTGGGGTACTTTACACCCGATCTTTAAAGGAAAGTTTTGAGTTCATCTGATGTGAATTGTGTTTCATTATCGGATACAATGGTAACTGGTACTCCGTACACGGCAAAGATGTCGTCCAAGATATTGACAGTTGCGATTGCCGTCGTCACCTTAGTAGGCTTCACTTCCAGCCACTTGCTGTAGGCGTCTACGATGATCAGAAGCATTTTTCCGGCTACTGGGCCCGCATAATCAACATGAATACTTTCCCATGGTGCCTTGGATACTCCCAGTGGTGTTCTCTAAAATTGGGTGGTGCATGTGCATATCTAGCACATTCGATGCAAGACTTGACGGCACGTTCGATGTCTGCATCGATACCTGGCCAAAAAACAAACGAGCGAGCCAGCCCTTTCATTTTGACGATGCCGATGTGGGCAGCATGCAGATCCTGGATGATAGCGTTCCGTAGTATTGGCGGTATAACAACTCGGTGCTCAAATAATAAGCAGTTTGCCGCGAGAGTATACTTAGCTTCAGGAGCTTTAAATCCATGGCGAACAAGGTCCTGTCCCGATTCCAATAGTTTGGTGATGTTGCCAAGATGTTGATCTCTTCGGATCTTCCGTGCGATGGTCTCTGCTCGGACTGGTAACTGTGTAGTTTCATGTACGACAAATTGGTCAAACTCGTCATAGTTCTCTGCTTCCTTTCTTCTGCGTGACGAGTTGTAGTCGATGGTACTAACTGTTAACATTGCATGCACCCGAGAACAATAGTCGGCGCTCGCATTTGCTTTTGACGTTTTGAAAG